>CM051240.1:62005984-62354526 GCA_027917425.1 Gastrophryne carolinensis
GGGGTGAACATATAAGATATGTTCTTATTCAGGGTGAAGGTCAGCTTTAAGTAGAGAGGAAGGAATAAGATGTTTGCTTATATAATGTAGCGTAAGCAGTATTATGAAATGTAACCCCCTATACAGTTATCTGATAATCTAGGTACACCATTGTTTCATTGCCATTTAGGATTCTAATGGCTATTGGATAGAAACAATTTGTGATTTTTTAAAGGGTAAATCCGCTTTCAATGGGCATTTTTTCCATTATTGTGTTCCAAAATTCTTTAATGTGCTGTTGTTTGCTATTTGTTTTTTTTTAAATGGTTTCTAAACATGAAAACATTTTTCTATTGCAACAATGTATGTGTTAGCAATGTACACCAAAGTGGTGATTTCAAGTACATATCACAGACTTACTTACTCTAGATTATTCGATTGGCTAAGGCACTGGTCCCCGACCTGTTGCTCGGGAGCCTCATGTGGCTCAAGGAGTTTGGCAGGTTGAGAAGCATTATCAACTTACCTGTATTTGCAGCTTACAGTGTTGTACTGTCATTGAGTGAAAGCTGCTGGTGAGTTAACTGTTGCATTTAACCTTTTGAAGAAAGAGGTTCCGCTTCTGAAGGGGCAAGTATATTCAAAGTATGTCACACACCCCACTTCAGACTTTAATAATTACACTAGGGTTAACACACCTCTAGGTGGCAGCATTGCAGAGAACTTCTCCAAAAAAACTTCAACAGGCCCCTCCCGGTCCATACATACCTGGTACCTCCCAAGAACCTCCCAGTGTTGTTCTCTGCAAGGTGGCGACAAGACAGAAGAAAGAAGTCTCCTGCTTGCAGGTAGCCGGGGTATCCCCCCGCCCCCCCCCCCCCCCCCCCCCCCCACGTGGTCTATTTCTGCCCGGCTTTTGTTTGAATGTATTCTATTTAATTTTTACTGTCCGGCGCTGTACACTGGGAGCCGGCGGGTGGCTCCGCCGGTCCCGTCGTCGAGGTCTGCTTGCGGTACCCGCCGGCAGATGCTGACGCTGCATGGGGGCGGGGTCGCGCGCGTGCGGGCCGCGCACGGATTGGACGCCCGGAGGGGCGGGGCCTTCTCGGCTCCCGCGCTCCCGGAGCTTCTCTCTTCCTCCTTCTATGCGTGTGTGCAGGCCGCCATCTTCTGCTGGCTGCGCGGTTTTCCTCTCCTCTCCAGGTAGGCGTTTTTGGCTTGTCTTGCAGTGACCCCTCGGATCCTTTCCTCCTCCTTTTCCTCCCTCCTCGCTCCGGCGCTTCTTTATGGTGCTGGTTGGCATTAACCATTCCGTTGCTCTGGTTAATGAGGGAGGTTTTGTATATTATGTGGTTTTTTGGCCATGGTGCTGATTGACGCCTGTCCCTCTCCCTTTGTGTTTTTCAGATCCTGGGATCCCGTCTGGCAGGGCTCTCCCGGTCATATATACCTGGCTCGTGGGGGGTGTTTTTTCTTTGCAATATATATATATATACACTTATATGTATTTTTATAAGGGTCTTATGCTATTCCCCTGGGTCAGGATCTTGTGACTGTCCTTAGACAAGTGTTAGGTTATTAAGGGGCATCCCGGGTCGCGTACCGCATAAATCCCTGGGTTCTGCGAATACCATAAATTTCACCACATGGAGGTTGCCACAGTTACCGGGAATGGTTCTTCGGGACAATCCAAGGTGTGCGGGGGTTGTGGGACTCCGCTCCAGGGAGATGATGTCATTTTGTGTATTCTTTGTGCACAGCAGAACATTGCACGGCAGTCCAGTACTCCGGTGCCTAGCACTTCTTCGGCCGCGCCATCTCCCTCTCCCCCTCGCTTATTCCGGACCCCGTGTGACGTTGTCCTGGGCGGGGATTCGCAGTCTGATGTATGTGCCCGCTTGACCAACCTTGAGAAGCGGTTTTCTGCTATAGCCGCTCAGAAGGTTTCAGCTAAGCGGAAGCATCTGTCTCCGCCCCCGCCGGATTCAGATGAGGAAGTGGTGGGAGATCTGGATTGGTCGGATCGTCCCCGTGAAGAAGGTGAGCTCATTGAGGATGAAGATTCTGATGTTCAGCAGTTGCTGGGTTCTGAGGGGGATCAGGATGATGGCCTCCCTCTCGATTCCTCTACCATTCTGAGCCAGATGTTTGAGGTTTTGGATTTGGAGCCTCCGGCGGTTGCTCCCAGGCCCAAGGGTCAGCTTTTTGGGGTGTCCAAGCAGCGTCTGGAGTTTCCCAGCCAACAGCATTTTGAAGAAATTGTTTTCAAGCAATGGGAGCAACCTACACGTCGTGTTGGTGTGCCGTCTAGCTGGGATAGGAAGTATCCCTTTCCGGCGGAATTGAAGCGTTGGTCTGTCCCCCACTCGCAGTCTGGGTGCCCACAGGGAAGTGTCTCTGATTTTGGTCTGGGCGGAGACTCATGTCCCTTGCATCTCGGCAGTTTACATTCCGGGAGTGGAAAACACGGAGGCGGATTTTCTGAGCCGGTGTGCGTCCCGTCGGGGGGAGTGGTCTCTCCATCCCCAGGTGTTTCGGTCACTTTGTCTCCGGTGGGGGACGCCGGAGGTGGATCTGTTTGCCTCTCGTCACAATCACAAGCTTCCGTCCTTTGTGTCCCTGTCCCGGGACCCTCTGGCTCTGGCGGTGGATGCCATGACCCTGAGCTGGAGGGACCTGGGGTTTCTTTATCTGTTTCCTCCGATTCCCATGCTAGGCAGGGTTTCTGCGAAAGTTGGTTCTGGAAGGAGTTCCCGCCATTCTCGTGGCTCCAAGGTGGCCAAGGCGGGTGTGGTTCGCGGACATCGTTCGTCTGGCTGTAGATCAGTTCGATTTGCCTCTTCGGCCAGATCTTCTCACTCAGGGTCAACTCTGTTACCCCAGTTTACAAACGCTGGCTTTGACGGCTTGGCTGCTGAAACCTCCATCTTAAAGGAGGAGGGTCTTTCGGATGCGGTCACTCAGACTCTTATTAGTGCTAGGAAGAGATCTTCTTCTTCCATCTATTACAGGTATTGGAGATCTTATATTGATTGGTGTGAGGCTAGGTCTTTGCCCTGCCGGGTCTTTTCTGTGTCTAGGATTTTGGAGTTCCTTCAGGCGGGGCTGGACTCTGGTCTTCAGTTGAGTACCTTGAAGGGGCAGGTTTCTGCTTTGTCAATTTTTTTCCAGAAATCTTTTGCTAGTCATTCCTTGGTCAAGACTTTTTTCCAGGGGGTTTCGCATGTGCGGCCTCCTAGGAAGCCTTTGCTCCCAGTGTGGGATTTGAATTTGGTTCTTTCTGCTCTTAAGGCTCCTCCTTTTGAGCCTTTGCGGGATGTTGCTTTGTCCATTCTTACTCAGAAGGTTGCCTTTCTGGTGGCCATTACTTCGGTTCGGCGTGTTTCAGAGCTGGCAGCTTTGTCTATTCAGGCTCCTTATTTTGAGGACCATCAGGACAAAGTGGTTTTTCGTTACAAGTCAGATTTTCTCCCTAAAGTGGTCTCTGCTTTTCATCTTAACCAGGACATTGTTCTTCCTTCTTTGTGTCCTAAGCCTAAGAATGTCAAGGAGAGTGCTTTGCACTGCTTGGATGTGGTACGTTGTGTCAGGTACTATCTACGTGCTACGTCTTCTGACTGATGCCTTTTTCGTTGTGCCATGTGGGCCTAGGAAGGGTTTGGCTCCGGCCAAATCTTCCATTAGTAAATGGATTCGTCAGGCCATTGTTGGTGCTTATTCGGCCAAGGGGAAGGATCCCCCTTTCCGAGTTACTGCTCATTCTACTCGTGCGGTTGGTGCGTCCTGGGCTTTTCAGCACCAGGCTTCGGTTGAACAACTGTGTAAGGCTGCAACTTGGTCTTCTGTTCATACCTTTTCTAAGTTCTATAAGGTTGATGTGCGGGCCTCAGCGGATGCTGTTTTGGCCGCAAGGTTTTGCAGGCTGCAGTGGTTTGAATTTTTTTTCTGCGTTATTGCCTGTTCGGATACCCACCCTTTTCTGGACACTGCTGTTGGATGTCCCTAGTGTAATTATTAAAGTCTGAAGTGGGGTGTGTGACATACTTAGAATAATACCATTTTGTGAATACTCACCTGTAATATGGGTATTATAAGTATGTCACACACCCCACTTCACCCACCCTTTTTGGTATCCTGGCTCTCTATTTGGTGAAGTTTGGTTCTTTACGTTGAGGGTTACATTGTTTGGTTCTGGTACCTTGTCTTACTGCTGTTCTAATACTGAGAGGTTCTTGGGAGGTACCAGGTATGTATGGACTGGGAGGGGCCTGTTGAAGTTTTTTGGAGAAGTTCTCTGCAATGCTGCCACCTAGAGGTGCGTTAACCCTAGTGTAATTATTAAAGTCTGAAGTGGGGTGTGTGACATACTTATAATACCCATTTTACAGGTGAGTATTCACAAAATGGTATTTTTATGGGGCGGGGAGTTGTGCAGTCAAGAATATTTTCATGTCGAATGTGGCTCGGAACCATCTCTCTGTGATGAAGGGGGCTCTCAAGGTAAGAAAGGTTGGAGATCTTTGGGCTAAGGCATGTGCAACAGGCTTAACCCTTCCTGTTGAATTACAACTTCATTTTTCGAAGGGATCACTGTTGTGTTCCAGTAGTAAAAGGGTTACTTGCAGCGTTTTCACCTGTATAAGTTATTATGCTTATAGATTCCTGTGCTATTTTCTGTGGGGTTTGGTCCACTTTAAAGCACACCTTCTCCCTAAATAAGAGCATATCTTATGTTTCCCACACCCTGTACATACAGATTGTTCACATTAAAAATATCCTACCTGCATCTTCTGCATTTTGAGCCTTTAAACATCCAAGATGGCGGCTCATGGAGCATCAGACAGCCTGCAAACAGGAAGTGTATTTTGACTTTGTCGCTCTGCATTCTGGGATTGCTGTCCTTTCCCTGACCCCAGCTTTGCTCTGTCTGTGCAAAGCACAGCTATAACCCACCCCCTACACTTTATCCCGCTCTCCTTTCCTCAGTGTGTGTGATTCTTCTGAGTCAAGATGACGGTGTCCATATCCTAGAGTCTTAAACTGAGTTGCAGCCCGGTGGGGGAAAAAAATAAAAAGTATCTAAAAACTTAGAATATATTAATATAGATGCTGGGGGATAGTTTATTAAGGGTTTGGGCTTTTTGTTAAATGATGCTGAAGGTCCGGCATTAAAGCTCCCCAAAAATGGTCTTGTCTGTCCCAGAAAAATAGACATTTCTTTTCCTCCTTGCTCCCGATTCTGAACAATAATCCAAGGCTGAAGATTGTGAAGTACGTTAGAATGGTGCCATTCCAGCCCCTATTCAACGTGCCGTCCTCTTTTATGCTTTCTTGTCCTACAGATAGCTGTGAGTATTGCAGATTTGTCTTGCTCTTTTGTTCTCTTCCACAGCCCTGTGTATTGCTCAATATCACAAGTACTTTTGTTTAACTTGAAACTGTTGCACTTTTTCATAAACAAATAGATTTCCTAAAGTTCTTTCAAGCTTTTAATTTCTGATCTTTAACTGCCTGTTACAAATGAAAGCGCCCCGAAGAATCACGCTTCATTTTTTTTTCCTCTTAGTTTACAGATTGTAGATGCTGTTGATTACACGGTGAAAGTGTATTGGGTGATTGATTAGTAACTCGCAGGGATACAGAACAAGGGATTTTCTAATTGATCCTTAGATCAACTAGTACCCCATTTCTAGTACTCCTAATTGCCTTTTAGCAAATATTGAATCATTTAACAAACAGCCAATCGTTGCTAACTTTGCGCACTTTCCCTTAAGCAATTTATTTTGTAGCCAATTCATAGTTAATGTTTTATTCAACCTTTTCCCAATCTATAGGAAACTCAATGTTAGACTCTTAATTAAACCTGTAAACTTTGTCTAATATTGTTGTTTCTGTTGTCTGTTGTTCAAGACTTCAATTAATAAGGCGCTGTTAGGTACCTGGTGGGACAAAGTAAAGGGGATGTCATGGGGGGGGGGGGGGGGGGGGGGGGAGAGGAATAATTTCTCCTTAAATCACCATGTAAGTTGTGGGTTGTATGTAAAATATATCAAAATTGGGTTTTGGAGCCATGTGTAGTGAGTTCTTGCACCCCCTGAACCCTCTTTCTATTAGCTCAATCTGGCTTAAACATATTTTGAACAACATTTCCTCCTGCCCTAAAGTGACTTAAAAGACCTTCGCTGCTATTTTAAGGCTAGGTTCACAACTAGTATTAGACTGGAAAATTTCATCCCCAATCAGGATGCTATGAGGCAAGAATCAGAGTAAGGGTTAGTTAAAATTCAAGGTTTTGCTCTATATTAAAGTAAAACCCCATTAAGGATGCCCCGGGGCAGGCTATATTTCAGGGCCTTCCACTGCGGCTTTTGTTCTGCTTTAAGCTTTCTGTAAACTCAAACGTATCTGTTTAGATTTAATGCTGGCCATTCTATGGTGATTTGACAACTTTTAATCCTGTCTTATAAAGATAACCTCATTAACCGCGCTACCACATTGACATTTCATCTGTGCATTGTCTCGGAGAGCCTAACAAGGTACAAATATGCAAAAGACAAGCATCCATTTTTTTTTTTTTTCCAGGGCCAGCGTTTCAGTCAGGTTTATTTACTTCTGCCGGAATCGGCGCAACTGCTGCTCAATACCAAATTTGAAACTCTCGCTTTTCTCCAATCCGGCGCGCCTTCAAAGCTAGCTAACAAAGCTTTTTATTGTCGTCCTTTGTTTTATGACAATATTTCAGATCTCAAAGCCATATCCTACTCCTTTAGATTTTCCCCCATTTTTGACGTTCTACTTTCCCTTTCCTTTTCAAACGAACAGCTGTGTTGAGAGGAGGGCGGTCTTTGTTTTAGCATACAGCGCCCGGAAGGAGACTTAACAAAGCTCCAGTTTGTAAACACTTGATTGCGAAGAAAACGTTGGCGGATTCCTGAAAGAGAGATATGTAGGGGGCACTAGGGTCTTAATTTTCTTATTTTATTGCATAAAAAAAAAGCGAAAAGCAACATAAGAAGAAGCAGACTTGTATCTTTCTGATCAAAGAGCATCCATTTATCTAGCTGAATAAGATCTAAGCTTTTGTCTGGAATAATACATAAATGTTGACTCTATTTCATGAATTACATGATATAGACGAGATGGCTGTCCTGAATGGGGGGAAATAAATCCTGCTTGGTTCTTTCATGGAAATGCAGAAATGATCAGGCAGGTGGATTATGCAGTATGAGGTACTGCTGGAGAAGTATAAAAATGGACTATAGAAAATGGAGATGAAAATGGAATTGTTACCATGATTTAACATTTTTCCATTATTCATCGTTCTTGACAGCAACCACCCAACTGAGGGGACAGATAGTATGTTTAAAGCATTTCTGCAGGCTATAGAAATAATAATCACTTGCTCGTATTGCTTCAAACAGCTGGTCTTTCTTAAAGTGTTGTCCTCATCTATAAACGTATTATTCTCAGTGTGTCACACACCCCGCTTCCCCTTTAATTCTTACGATCGGGTTACTCCACCAGCAGGTGGCGACGTTGCAGAGAGAAGTCTTGAAAACGAGCCCCTTCCGGCCTATATATACCTGGGACCTCCCACTTAAAGTGGACCAACACCCAGGATTTTGACTATCCTGGGTCTTGGTCCACTTCGGTGGGGCACCCCCGATCGGGGTGCCCTGCTATGTGAAACCCCCCCGATCACCCGGAAAACTCACCTCTCCCCGCTCCCAGCGCGGACGGACAAGCGATTAGACAGCAACAGACAAGCGGCTCATCCGCCGCCGCCGAAGGCCCGGTAGGGGGATTTGGGGTGTTTTGGGGGGTTTCACCCCGCGGGACATCCCAATCTCGGATGTCCCGCGGGGAGGGAGGTGATCGGCCCGGGAATCTTATAGATTCCCGGGCCGATCAGGGGAGGGTGATGGTCCACTTTAACACCCAGTATTTTCTCTCTGCATGAGGCGACAAGACAGAAGAAAGACGTCTCCTGCTTGCAGGTAGCCGGGGTCAAACCCGGCACCCCCTTTTGGTCTATTTCTGCCCAGTCTATTGTGTGTTTTATGCCTAGATAACGGAAGCCTCCCAGCCTAGGCTGCTGGCTGGGCAAAGGTAGATGGCGCTTTAGGTGCCTAGGAGCTTATCTCCTCCACTCGACCCCACGTGTGGGGCAATGCGGCTATCCGGCATGGTGATCCGGATTTGGGATGCCCCTGTCCCGATGTTCCCCTTGGCCACCTTCTCCCGCTCGGTCCCTTCTCCCTTTGCTTGGGGGGGGGGGGGGGTGTGCTTGTTTGCAGGAGGTGCTTTACTTGTGTGTGTTTGTGTATGGGAAGTGCTTTGGCAGGGTCAGCGCCGCGGTGGCGGCGTGTGGCCTGGGCTGCTTGTTCACTTTTGAATTTCCCCCCTTTTTGCTTGCGGTCTTGCCATTGGGCGAGCCGCGTCACTGGAGGGGCGGGGCCGCGCTCTCTGCGGCCTCGCTCGGTGATCAGGGGGCGTGGCCGGGGCGCGCTGTGTCCGGGCCCGCCTCACTTCCTCTGTCTCATCAGAGACAGGTGTGCTGGAGCCGGTGGGGGAAGAGGTCCAGTGCGGCTTTAGCTGTTAAGGTAAACGGTCCCCACCATCGCATACGTGGGGCCGTCCTTGTACTCCTGTATTAGCCTGCCATGCCTAGCGTTTTCCTGAGGTCACTTTGCTTTGTGTTATGGGTTTAATGTCTGTATGTATGTATATGGGTATGTGTGTGTGTGTGTGTGTGTGTGTGTGTGTGTGTGTGTGTGTGTGTGTATATATATATATATATATCTTTTTATGCATGTATATACTTATTATTTATTGATGCACTCTCTGGCTTTGTTAGCCTTAAATAGCATGTGTCATTTATATTTTTTATTCATGATGTTTAAGCTGTTCATATATGTTTTGCCTTGTTTGGTTATGTATGAATGTGGTGCATACTGGTTGGGGGACTGACTGTGGTCTCTTTTCCCCCACAGATTCTGGGATTCCCTCATTGCAGTGGCTCTCCCAGTCTGTTATACCTGGCTAGTCTTAGTCTCTAAATTGGAATTTTCCTAGGCTTAAAAAAAAAAAAATCCTCCCACTCCCGGGACTTTAATTACAAAGGGGCATCCCGGGTTGCTTAATGCGTAAAACCCTGGGTTGTTGCGAATACCATAATTTCACCATATGGAGGCTTCCGACGTTACCGGAAATGGCTCTTCGGGGCTATCCAGGCTGTGTGGGGGTTGTGGGGCTCCGCTCCCAGGCGATGTCATATTATGCGTTCCATGTGCAAGGCAGAATATTGCGGCCAGTCCGTCGCTCCGGCGTCTGGCTCCCCGCAACTTCCGTCATCTCCTACCCCCCCCTTCCTTATTCCGGACCCCGCGTGACATTGTCAAGAAGGGGGATTCTCATTCCGAGGTGCATGCGCGGTTGGCCAACCTCGAGAAGATAATTTCCGCTACGGTAGCTCAGAAGGCTACGACAAAGCGGAAGCACCTTTCTCCGGCAGTGCCTGCTTCGGAGGGTGAGGTACCTGAATTTTGATTGTCCCCCTGATGAGGAGGGGGAACTCCTTGAGGAGTCGGATGAGCCTGCAGACCAGCTTTTGGTTGACACTGCTGGTGATCAGGCTGTGGGGGTGTCCCTTGACACTCCTTCCATTTTGGCTCAAATGTTTAATGTTTTGGCTTTGGATCCGCCCGCGGTGGTTCCTCCGCCAAAGGGTGAGTTGTTTGATGTGCCCCAGCCGCGTTTGGTGTTTCCCAGGCAACAGCACTTTGAGAGGGTTGTCCTTAAGGAATGGGAACATCCCGCGCGCCTGGCTGGAACTCCTCCTAATTGGGATAAGCGTTATCCCTTTCCGGAGGACTTGGTGAAGCTTTGGTCAGTGCCCCCTGACGTCGATACCCCTGTGTTAGGGCTATCTAGCTCGGCTGTGTTGCACTCCTCTGACACCACTACCATTAAAGATGGTGAGGATCGTCGGATTGATCAGTTGGCTCGCCATGGTTTTATCAGTGCCGGGTCGACACTGCGGTCGGTTTGTGCTTCGCCGCTTCTTCTGTTGGCAGTTAGGTCCATTATTAGGGGTCTGTACGCAGGTCTTGATCCCGCTTGTGATGAGTTTAGTTCTCTCAAGCAGTGTGAGTCGTTTATTTCCTTTGTCTTGACCACCCAGGACGATGCTCTTGCGTCGAGTAGCAGGGCAGCGGCACTGCTGGTCGCTATTCGTCGGTCAGTGTGGCTGCGCCAGTAGATGGTGGACTTAACTCTAAGAGGACGCTTACAGCACTACCTTTCTTAGGTTTGTGCCTGTTTGGCGATTAGTTGGATACAGTTACCAAGGATGGTAAGTTGCCTCAACGCAAGAGGCCTCGTCGCTCCCTTCGGGGTGCGAGTTCCTTTAGTCCCTCCTTTCGGGGAGCCAGAGCGGGCAGAGGGGCTTCCTTTCCCTCTACCGGGGGTGTAGGTTGGACCCGGGGGAGGGGCCGTTGCCGTCCCGGTCAATCCTGGGGCGCCAAGCCCAAGCCTACTGGGTTTGACGGCTTGGCTGCTGAGACCTTCATTTTGAAGGAGGAGGGTCTTTCTGACTCGGTTGTTAAGACTCTGATCGGTGCTCGGAAGAGGTCTTCTTCTAACACCTACTATAGGACTTGGAAAGCCTATATCGCTTGGTGTGAGGTTAGATCTTTTCCTTGTAGGGTCTTTTCAGTCTCCAGGATTCTGGAGTTTTTGCAATCAGGGCTGGACTCTGGTCTTCAGCTGAGTACTTTGAAAGGGCAGGTTTCTGCCTTGTCTATCTTTTTTTCAGAAGCGTTTTGCGCTTCATCCTTTAGTTAAAACCTTTTTCCAGGGGGTTACGCATGTGCGGCCTCCCAGGAAACCATTACTCCCTGTTTGGGATTTGAATTTGGTTCTTTCTGCTCTTCAGGCTCCTCCCTTTGAGCCTTTGCAAGATATTGCTTTGTCTACCTTGACTCAGAAGATTGTCTTCTTGGTAGCTATCACTTCGGTTCGGCGTGTCTCGGAGTTGGCGGCCTTGTCTATTCAGGCGCCCTACTTTGAGAGGCATCAGGACAAAGTGGTCTTTCGGTTCAAACCGGACTTTCTTCCTAAGGTTGTTTCTGCTTTTCATTTGAATCAGGATATTGTTCTTCCCTCCCTGTGTCGTATGCCTAAGAATGACAAGGAGAGGGTTTTGCATTGTTTGGATGTAGTACGCTGTGTTAAGTACTATTTGATTATTACTTCTCCTTTTCGCAAAACTGATGCCTTTTTTGTCGTGCCCTGTGGGCCTAGAAAGGGTTTGGCGCCGGCCAAATCCTCCATTAGCAAATGGATACGTCAGGCCGTTACTGCGGCCTATTCTGCTAAGGGGAAAGTTCCCCCTTTTCGTATCACTGCTCATTCTACTCGCGCAGTTGGAGCGTCTTGGGCTTTTCAGCACCAAGCTTCTGTTGAACAAGTTTGTAAGGCTGCTACTTGGTCTTCTGTTCATACATTTTCTAAGTGTTACAAGGTTGATGTGCGGGCCTCAGCGGATGCTGTGTTTGGCCGCAAAGTTCTGCAGACTGCAGTTATTTAAGTTATGCTTCATTTTGCCTTTGGATACCCATCCCTTGTGGACACTGCTTTTGGATGTCCCGATTGTAAGAATTAAAGGGGAAGCGGGGTGTGTGACACACTGAGAATTATACCATTTTGTGAGTACTCACCTGAAAAATGGATATTGTCAGTGTGTCACACACCCCGCTTCACCCGCCCTTTTCGGTATCCTGGATCCTTTATATGGTGAAGCTTTTCTTTATTTTGAGGTTACCATTGGATTTCCTGGTACCTTATCTTTCTGCTTTTGAAATCACTGGGTGTTAAGTGGAAGGTCCCAGGTATATATAGGCCGGAAGGGGCTCGTTTTCAAGACTTCTCTCTGCCACGTCGCCACCTGCTGGTGGAGTAACCCGATCGTAAGAATTAAAGTGGAAGCGGGGTGTGTGACACACTGACAATATCCATTTTTCAGGTGAGTACTCACAAAATGGTATTTTTTGCGGTGCGGCGAGCGGTGTTAGTTGTGGTGTTTTGGCGTTTACATTGTGTTTTTTGGTGTTTTTTGCCCGCCGCGCCACTTTGTACTGCGCTCCGCGGCTGTGGGCGCTATAACCTGTGGTGTTTTTGCTTTGTCATGGCGTCGGCGGGGTCACGTGGGCGCCGTTTTCGTGCTCTTCGGGGGGGGGGGGGCTCCCTTTGAGCCTTTGCGTGAGGCCCCTTTGTTCATTTTGACTTAAGGTAGTCTTTTTGATGGCTATCACTTCTGTTAGGCGTGTTTCTGAGTTGGCGGCGCTTTCCATCAAACCCCCTTATTTTGAGAGACACCAGGACCAGGTGGTGTTTCGTTTTAAGCCAGATTTTCTGCCTAAGGTTGTCTGCTTTTCATCTCAATCAGGACATTGTTTTGCCTTCTCTATGCCCTAATCCTAGTAATCCTAAGGAGCGGGTTTTACACACTCTGGATGTGGTTAGCACTCTGAAGTTCTATCTGGTGGCTACTGATCCCTTCAGGAAGACTGATGCTCTTTTTGTGCTCCCGTCTGGATCTAAGAAGGGTCTGGCTCCAGCTAAGTCCACTATCAGTAAGTGTATCCGTCAGCCTGTGGTACAGGCCTATTCTGCTAAGGGCCTCTCCACCTTCCTCCCCCTCATCCCCCCCCCCTATTTTTGCTTATCTGGGGGCATCCCGTGGAAGGGCATCCTGGGTGGCTTTTGTATTAGCCTTTACCCAGCGCTGGCCTGTTGCGCCTGTGTTTATCACCATATGGAGGTTTCTGGGGATAGCGTGCTCGGGGGTCCTTCAGGGCAATCCCGGCTGTGTTCCATGTGCAGGATATCCCCTATCAGCAATGATGCTCACGTCTGGAGTCTCCATGTTTCAGACAGGTGGATTTAGGAGGTGGTGTCCTCCAGTTACAAGAGTTTGCAGCCTGGCCGCCCCCAAGATTCATCAGATCCCGGATTCCTCAGGACCCTGTGTCAGCTCCAGGGTTACTTTCGGCGGTTTAATGCCTGCTGGAGTCAGGGGTCATTAGTCCGGTGCCCCATCAAGAACAAGGTCGGGGGTACTATTCCAATCTCTTCACGGTCCCCAAAAAGGACGGCTCTCTGAGGCCCATTCTGGACTTGAAGGGCCTCAACAAGTTTGTCAGATTCAAACATTTTCGCATGGAGACGCTATGCTCTGCTGTCGGTACCCTTCGCCCGGGCGACTTCATGACCACCGTGGACCTCAAGGATGCTTATCTTCATGTGCATATCTTCCCAGGTCATTAGAGATTTCTGAGGTTCATGCTGGAGGATCAGCATTACCAGTTTGTGGACTTACCATTCGGTATCACCTCGGCGCCTTGGGTGTTCACCAAGGTGCTGGCGGGAGTGATGGCTCTGCTGCGAACCCGGGGCATTCGCATCCTTCCTTACCTGGACGACATCCTCATTGTGGCTCAGTCCTTTCATCAGGCCAAACAGGACACCCTTGTGGTGATCTCCACTCTGGAGTCCTTCGGCTGGGTAATCAATTTTCCCAAGTCTTCACTGTCCCCGTCCTTGGTGAGGTCCTTTCTGGGCATGACACTGGATACCTCTCAGGTCAATCTGTTCCTTCCTCAGCAGAAGGCGGAGGGCCTTCAGAAGCAGGCACGGACTCTGCTCTTGTGTCCTCATCCCTCCATCCGTCTGGGTATGCAGTTGGTGGGCCTGATGGTGTCCTGCTTCGAGGCGGTCCCCTTTGCTCAGTTTCACATGAGACAGTTGCACCTCTTGTCAGTCTGGGATCGGGACCCTGTGTCCCTGGATCAGGAATTTGCTCTGTCTCCTCTGGCCAGGCAGTCCCTTTCATGGTGGCTGGACTCAGGGAATCTTCTGGTGGGCAGGACCTTCCTGCCCCCGTGCTGGGAGACTGTCACCACGGATGCCAGTCTGACGGGCTGGGGGGGCTTTTGGAAGTCCCTACAGTTCCAGGGTCGTTGGGGCCCCCAGGAGGCCTATGCTCCCATCAATGTCCTGGAACTGAGGGCGATCTGGTTGGTTCTGTCCCACCTGACCACACACACCTTCGGGGTTGGACTGTTCAGATCTGCTCAGACAACCAGACGGCGGTTGCCTACATCAACCATCAGGGAGGGACTCCCAAAGAAGCGAGCCTTCAAAGAAGTGTCTCTGATACTGTCTTGGGTGGAACAGAATGTCTCCTGCATCTCAGCGGTATACATTCCGGGGGTGGAGAACCAGGTGGCGGACTCCCTGAGCAGGGGGACGTCTCGCCTGGGGGAATGGTCCCTCAATTACCAGGTGTTTCTCTCCCTGTGTCACCGCTGGGGTCAGCCGGATGTGGACCTGTTTGCGTCCCATCACAATCACAAGCTTCCCAGGTTTGTCTCCCTGTCACAGGATCCTCTGGCCTTCGCCACGGATGCACTGGCAATGCCTTGGACGGAGTTTCGGCTTCCCTATGTGTTCCCACCATTCCCTCTACTGGGCAGGGTCATGCGCAAAATTTTTTTTTACCTTTTTTACATTTTTTACCTTCTCTCCCGTCTTCTTGTCTCACTGCTTGTCTACGCTGGGAACTCTATGGTTAATCCCGTTTTTATAGGGGGCCCGGAGATGCCGCAGCTTTCTTCAGTACCACTGCGTCACCTTGTGGCGGAATAGCCCAACTGTTATGAATACCGAAGCAGACCGTGCCATGCAAGAACAAAAACAATGCTACAGGTGAGTACTCACAGAATTGCTTTTTTTTTTCCTTCTATTGTTTGGTCGCCACTGAGCCTTTCAGGAAATCTGATGCTCTTTTTGTTCTCACTTCTGGACCTAGAAAGGGTTTGCCTCCGGCTAAATCCACTATCAGCAAGTGGATCAGTCAGGCGGTGGTTCAAGCCTATTCTTGTAAGGGGAAGGAACCTCCCTTTAGAATTACTGCTCATTCCACTCGTGCTATTGGTGCCTCTTGGGCTTTTCAGCTACTTGTTCTTCCGTTCATACTTTTTCAAATTTTTACAAGGTTGGTGTTAACGCCTCAGAGGATGCTGCTTTTGGCCGCAAGGTGCTTCAGGCGGTAGTGACTTGAACTGCCGGCTGTTACTTATTGGGGATCCCACCCTACTTTTGGACACGGCTTTTGGATGTCCCAACTGTTATGAATACCGAAGCAGGCCGTGCCATGCAATAAAGAAGTAAGCAATTCTGTGAGTACTCACCTGTAGAATTGTTTTTGTTCTTGCATGGCATGGCCTGCTTCGACTCTTGTTATCGTTATTCTTGGTTGCCTCTTTATGGTGATTGTTCCAAGTTAATTGGGGTTTTTTTTTTTTTTTACCTTTTTTACATTTTTTACCTTCTCTCCCGTCTTCTTGTCTCACTGCTTGTCTACGCTGGGAACTCTA
The DNA here is from genome assembly GCA_027917425.1 of Gastrophryne carolinensis. Lineage (NCBI taxonomy): Eukaryota > Metazoa > Chordata > Amphibia > Anura > Microhylidae > Gastrophryne > Gastrophryne carolinensis. Next base: position 62,021,404 of record CM051240.1, read on the forward strand.
TGGTTAATCCCGTTTTTATAGGGGGCCCGGAGATGCCGCAGCTTTCTTCAGTACCACTGCGTCACCTTGTGGCGGAATAGCCCAACTGTTATGAATACCGAAGCAGACCGTGCCATGCAAGAACAAAAACAATGCTACAGGTGAGTACTCACAGAATTGCTTTTTTTTTTCCTTCTATTGTTAGATTATAGCCATTAGGGGGCTCTACTCCGATAAGAACGATTTGCTACAGTGGCACATGGTAACGCCTTACTTAGCTGTGAGGCATACTACCATACATGTTTCGGTACCTCATCTTTTCTAGATGATGCATTCACGAGATGATTAGCCGGCACTCTATCAAAGGCCTTGCTAAATTATGCCAGAAGAGCCTTTCTCTTCATGATCCTGGCAGGGCTTCTTAATGTATAAAAATGTAGGTGGTTTACTTTCCTAACTGAAACCCTATGTTTGGTTTTGAATTAGAGGCTACACACTCCGCAGGGAAAACCAAATAAGCAGTGGGTGTCGCAGACAAAGCCCAATTTGTAATCCACCCACTCAGACAGCCAGGTGTCGCCCCAGCACCATTTATCCAATGGAGTGCAGTCCCCACTAAAAGCAGGGGAGCCTTCTGATTGAATATAATCTTAGAGACCCTGCATGTTTGCGAGAGCATATACATACATGTACCTTTTGTGGCCTTACAGCCACAACACCCTGAATACGCCATATACATACTGTACATGTACCTTTTGTGGCCTTACAGCCACAACACCCTGAATACGCCTGATATCATCTGATCTCGGAAGCTAAGCAGGGTCGGCCCCTTCGGTATCCTAGACAGAACACAACAGAAGACTTTCCCATCGACGCATGGATTTTGATGGTCCTGGGCATGGAAGTAAGGGCCTCAGTGCGAACATTGCATGCCCCCCACAGCTTAACAGATATTTTTTTTTTTTTTTTTGCAATGTTTTTTTCAAACCCTATGAGGATCAAAACTCTGGAATTTGGCCATCCTGGGCTTTGGTCACCAGCTTTCGTCCAAGCAGTTTTCTTAGCCGTGTTTATTAATGAGCGGCTAAGAAAGCTTCCTAATAGGATTCCTGATAAATAGGTCAGCAGGGCATCTGAAATTGTGATGCCAGCTTTGGTCCTTATTAAGCTCAGTGCAGTCAGTCATTGTAGGATGGCATGTTCAAGGTCTAAACAGGTATTCCACATCTTTAGAAGGGGGAAGATAGTCTTCATTTCTTGGTGTCAATAAATTCAATGTATTGCAAGTCTATTATTTTCCAAAAATATTTTTTCTTACTTTAAAATGTATGCTTTTTTTAACCCTTTAAGTGCCAGCCTACCTGGAGTTTTTGTCACACTCTGTTGCCAGACCATTTTGCACTATTTTGCGCTCCCCATGTTCAAATGTGATTTTTGAAGGGATTTCCAGGGATTTCCCAGGAAAATGATATATTGTTTTTTTCAGCAGAGTCTGGGCTTTAACATGAAATGTCTTGTTTGTCATTTGTTAGGTGTATTCTTAATATTTTTGGGTGAAATATGTGCAAAAAAAAAAAAAAAAAAAAAAAATTTTTACATATTGTAGTTTTTTTTGGAATAAAAAATGTAAGTTTGTCAATAAAATCTTATTGCGTGTGAAATCCCAATTTCTCCTGGTTACAGCGGTACCACATATGTATAGGTAGACACCCTTTCCTGCCCGGGAGACTCCCCCAAACTGAAACAGCGCTTTAGGAGATTTTCAGATAAAATACAACTATGCTATGCAATATGCGCACCTTGCGGTTTTTCCAGAAAAACAACCCTTTACATTTGAAATACCCCCAACAAACTATATATTCTCTGGAAGTACACACCTCAGGCTTTCTAGGCGTACCAAGCTTGTGCATGTGGCCATAGTTTTCTGGAAGTAATCCCTCAACGTAATCTTTGGTTGCAAAGAGTTTCCCTAAAAAAAGGATAAAAAAGCAGAATCAAAGCCACATTTTCCTAAAAAAACTATATACAAACAAGAAAAAACAAGTTTAATCTGAAAACGCAACATCCCCCGAACAGAACAACACCCAACATGCATAGGTTCTGTCAAGGGAAGAGTTGCCAAACACCCCAAAGTAAGCATGCGCATAACGGTAATTTTACTTGAAAATTTCAGCTCTGCAGACAAAGTGCGCACCTTGCGATTTTTCAACCAAAACAACCCTTTACATTTGGAATATCCCCCATAAACCATATATTCCCTGAAAGTACACACGTTAAGCTTTTTAAGGGTACCCAGCTTGTTGTAGTGGGCTCATCTTTCTGGAATTAATTCCTCAAAGAATTCTTTGGTTGCGCAGGGTTTCCCTAAAAAATTTATAAAAAAGCTGAATAAAAAACACCTTTTCCTAAAATATAAATATGCAAACCAGAAAAAACAAGCTAAGTCTGAAAGCGCAAGGTCCCCCGAACAGAACAATACCCAACATGCATAGGTACTATTAACCCTTTTAATTGCCAGCCTACTTGAGATTTTGTCACCCTCTGTTGACAGGCCATTTTCCCCATTTTGCGTCATGTTTTGCGACATGTTTTGCGCCATTTTTGCTGTAACTTTCAGAAAAATTATATATATATTTTTTGCAGCAGAGTTTAGACTTTAACATGAAATGTCTTGTTTGTAATTTTTTTTTTTTTTTTTACAATATTATTAAGTGAAAAAAAAAATAAATAAATAAAAAATTTTTTTTAGAAAATTGACTCCTTTATTTTAAATAAAAATGTATTTTATTAAGGAAAATCATATTGCATGTGAAAGCCCCATTTCTACCGATTAGAACGGTACCACATATTTATCGGTAGCCCCCCGTTCCTGCCCAGGAGACCCCCCTAACTGAAACAAGTATTTTATAACATTCACAAAAAAAATACAAAAACCATCCACACTACAAAGGGTTAAATCGGGAAAAAAAATGACATAGGGTCCCCCCTCCCAGGGGAGGGAGACCCCATTTTTTTTTTGATTTTTAAGGGTTAAAAACCCTTAAAAATCAAAAAAAAAATTGACGTGGGGTCCCCCTTACCCAAAGTAACCAGCCCGGGACCAGCTATGGGGGCTTGTAGGCACAGAGTGGGGGGGCCAGCTTTTGTGGCCCCCCCACCCTGCAGCCTACGAGCCCACATAGCCCATGTGGGCCCGGGCTCTTCTGCCCCCCCCTGGCCTTTGGGGAGGCAGGTAATGGGGGTGCCGGGGGTTAATGGCAAGCCACCCGCTAGCGCAGGTGGCTTGCCATCCCCCCAGCCTTGTGAACTGGTATAGGGGTCATGGACCCCTTACCAGTTCACAAGGGGTTAAAAGTAAATAATGACACACACACATAAAGAAAAAAATATTTTATTAATTTTTTTTTTTTTTTTTTACACTGTACTCACCTCCCATCCATCCTGGAGCACTCTGTCCCTCGGCGATCACTGGCTTCTGCTCACTTGCTAGAAGCCTTTTATAGCTGCTGGATGACAGATTACAAAGGGTTAATAAAAAAAAAAAATGACATAGGGTCCCCCCTCCCAGGGGGGGCGGACCCCATTTTTTTTTGATTTTTAAGGGTTAAAAACCCTTAAAAATCAAAAAAAAAATTGACGTGGGGTCCCCCTTACCCACAGTAACCAGCCCGGGACCAGCTATGGGGGCTTGTAGGCACAGAGTGGGGGGGCCAGCTTATGTGGCCCCCCCACCCTGCAGCCTACGAGCCCACATAGCCCATGTGGGCCCGGGCTCTTCTGCCCCCCCCTGGCCTTTGGGGAGGCAGGTAATGGGGGTGCCAGGGGTTAATGGCAAGCCACCCGCTAGCGCAGGTGGCTTGCCATCTCCCCAGCCTTGTGAACTGGTATAGGGGTCATGGACCCCTTACCAGTTCACAAGGGGTTAATAGTAAAAAAATGACACACACACACAGAAAAAAAAATCTTTATTTTTCTTTTTTTTTACACTGTACTCACCTCCGATCCGACGTCCCTCGCCGCTGTCCCTCGCCGCTGTCACTTCACTGACAGATGCCGGTGGTGATCGGCGCAGGGCGGGTGACAGGCGAGGGGGCTCCGATCGGAGCCTCCTCACCTGACACCCGCTCTGCTCCGATCACCACCGGCATCTGTCGGAGCTCGGAGGGGGTATAGGAGGAGCGGGATGACGTCATCCCGCTCCTCCCACAATGGGCGGGGCCAAGCGGCGGCGGCCATCGCCGCCATTACAAGAGGTGAGGACCCGGAAGAGGGTCCTCACCTGAAGACTGCGCAGCCCAGGGGGGGGATCGGACCCCCCCCTGGTGAAGAGGAGACCCGGACAGAAGGCTCGGGCGCGGAGGTGAGTAAATGACAGTTTTATTTTTTTTTTTACAGCGGCGATCGGCGATCAGCGCTGGAAACGGGGGGGGGGCGGCTGGTTTCGGGCCCCCCCCTGAAGACGGAGGACGACGGGGGGGCGATCGGATGCCCCCCCAAGGAAGAGGGGACCCCAGGCTTTACAGGGATACCGGAGGTAAGTGATTTTTTTTTTCTATTTTTTAACTGTTTGGGGGAAATGCCAGGCACGTAGTTTCTACGTGCTTGGCACTTAACGGTAGGAGAAGCAACCACGTAGAAACTACGTGCTTGGCATTTAAAGGGTTAAATAAAAAGTTTAGTTATAGTTTGCAAGTTCTCTCACTTGGAGAGGTGACCCTCAGGTGTGTTCTCAGCATATGTATAACCGTAAGAAGCCCAAAAACTTTTTTTCCAATCTCTGGAAAAGCTGTGACATGGGAACAATTCCCAATCATCAAAACTATTGTCTTTTAGAGTAATAGGCACATAGGAGTGAATTATTTGTTTCTGTCATTGCAGCAGAGCACTGTGAGCCACTTTTAACACAAGTTGGGGTAATTTTCTCTTTTTACACAGCAATAGCTTGTCTTCTTGGCTGTCCGTTTATGTCAGCAGGAACTTTTAACTTAATGCTCTTTAAACTCCTGTTAAAGTGGGCCAACACCCAGGGGTGATCACCTCACACACCGCGGGACATCCGAGATCGGGATGTCCCGCGGGGTGTAATCCCCCCCAAAACCCCGAAAAATCCTTACCTCTCCAGCCGCTGCTTCCGCCACCGCCGCCTCTCTCGCGCTCCTCTAGACGTGCCCGCGCCGGCCGTCTCTGAATGGCCGGCGCGGGCGCGCACACGTCAAGAGTGACGCGCGGGAGGCGGCGGGCGCGATCCCTTGTCCGTCGACGGACGTCACTTGTCCGTCGGCGGGCATTGGACAGCGCACTCACGTGGGAGCGTGGAGAGGTGAGTTTTCGGGGTGTTTGGGGGGGTTTCAGGCAGCGGGGCACCCCAAATCGGGGTGCCCCGGGGAAGTGGACCAATACCCAGGATAGTCAAAATCCTGGGTGTTGGTCCACTTTAAATAGTGTAGACTTTGCCTGGACAAAATTCTTTTAATAGCTTGTGGGAATAGATGGTTCCATCTTAACCTGTTCTGATTCTTTTCATTTTTTTATGCCACTTGCTGGTTCTTTAATTTCTTCTGTCAATAAATTTTGCACATTTCTTAAGTTAAGACCACAGTCTTATCCAGTCTTGTTGTCACTGCTTGATCCTCTAGACTGAGTTTTCTTGCCGTGTCTGCCGATTTGAAAAAGGGATGTGAAACACTACTGTTCAACCTTTTTTCTTTTTCTAACACATTAAAGCATTGCAGGCAAACTTGTAAGCGGGCAAGAATAGGTATTTTGAAAGAAAATTGTTGCCATTGTTTTTCCATCACTGGCTTTTTTAACCCTTCAAATGCCAGAATCCGTTGCTTTTTAGGGGTTTAACACCTGATAGTTAACTGCACAGTACAGTTTTAACTGATAATCTCAAACAAGCTCTTTTCATTTGGGTGTGTCTCCTGGGCAGGAACTGATGTCAACCGATAACAAAGGTGGTACCATTGTTTTAGGGAGGAATGGGGCTTTTTTATAACAAAAATATTTTCTTGAAAAACATTTATTTAAAAACAAAAAAGTTACAAAGTTAAAAAAAGGAAAAAAAGTGATCGTCAGACTGGAAAACATTCCGAAATGGGATGCCAACTTCAAGCAAAGCAGAGAGAGCTGGGCTGACCCTTCTCTTCAGCTCCCTCTGCTGTATGCTACATGTAGCAGCTGCGAAGACCTGGAAATAGTGATCAGCAGACTGGGGAGCATTCCAAATCAAGATGCCTCCTTAACGCAGGGCTGAATTTTCTCTTCAGCTCCATCTGCTGTATGCTACAAGCATCAGGGAAGATATGGAAATGTAATTGTAGACTGGGGAGCATTCCAAATCAAGATGCGTCATTGGAACTATTGTTCCACTTTTAATCGCATTGCCTCAAGAGTTCTAAACCAGTCAAATTTAAAAATACTTGTACCAATAGTATCTGAAACCTTAACACAAACCCTTTTCATGTGTTGCAATGTGCCTAGTGAGCATAACCCTTTTTTGATGGAAGGGCAGTCATCTCAGAAGCCATCCCACCATCAGTTAATTTCTGATTTGATGTTTGCTGCAAAATACCCCATAAAATATTTTTTTTGACCCGTATCAGTGGGTTTAAAAAATTATTCTTGTCTGCTCTTCAAGCATTTTCTTGGTTTCTTGAGTCCTTTGATTTGTCTATACAGGTTTCAACACTAGTCCCTAAGTATTAAAAAGAGCAAGGCCTGTCTTGCTTTTTTGTCAGTAACCCTATTGCACAGTTCCTGTTATTTTTCTTCCGTTTCATTCCAGACCCTCCTTACACTTGGGATTACTTCCTTGCCCGAAGGGTGAGCCTGCTTGGGGGGACCAAGTGTTTTTCCCTTTCTTATTGCTCTTTCCCATGTGTTTAAGCTGAGGTTGTTGGCCAGCAAAAAGCGGCTGCTCTGAGCCATGGTCTCCTTCTGAATCTTTAAACTCTGTTGGCAGCCCTCAAGTGGTCCTAAACCTATAGAGTCATCATGGAGTATTGGCTACTAAAAGGGTTTTAAAGAAAATAATTTTTTCCTCTGAGTTGAAGAGGATATTGTGGCTGCCATGGTCTCCTTCTGAGTCTTTAAACTCTTTCGGCAGACCTCAAGTGGTCCTAACCTATAGTGTCATAATGGAGTATTGGCTACTAAAGAGGTTTATAGAAAAGATTTTTTCCTCTTAGTGGAAGAGGTTATTGTGGCTGTCATAGTCTCCTTCTGAGTCTTTAAACTCTGTCGGCAGCCCTCAAATGGTCCTAAACCTATAGAGTCATTATGGTGTATTGGCTACTAAAAAGGTAATAAAAAAAAAAGGATGGTTGCAGAGCATACGCTTTATTATAATCTGATAAATAGGGAATGGCAGAAGTCAGGTTGTTTTCCGACCATTCCTAAAGTACTAGGTACTATGTATCCTTTTCCTCCAGATCAGATTGAATTTTGGTCTCACCCTCCTGTGGTGGACACTCTGGGCTCAGGTCTCTTTTAAGATTTTGGTTATGCCATCCTCTGATAGTGCTTCTCCAAAGGATCCAGCGGATAAGCGCGTGGATCAGGTGACGTGTCATGTTTTTATAGGGTCAACCTTGCGGCCGGCCTGTGCTACATCCATAGCATTTTTTGTGAGCAGGAGGTTGTTAAAGCAACTGGACTCTAAGACTTGTATGGCTCGTTCATGGAAGCAATGCTCCCAGTTGATCAAAGCCAGTTCGCTCTAACAGGTATGTGATCCAGGCTATGGAGGTTTGATCTGGTTGTGGGCCAGAGGCCTAGCTCGGGTGGTCGCCTTAAGGCATGCTTTATGGCTTAAGCAATGGCCAGCTGACATAGCCTCTAAAATGGAATATGACGGGACTCCCCTTTTAAGGTGGGGCGTCTGTTTGGGGAGTGCTTGGTTGACTTGGTAAAGCATGCTACTAGTGGTAAGTCATTTAATCTGCCACAGAAGCCGAAGTCTAATACTGCTTCCGCAGGGCCTCTAATACTCCGGGCTTCCGGTTAGAGGTTTGACCTCTTCGGGATACTGAAGAGATTTTTGGAATAAGACAAAGTTCCAAATTAAGGCAACAGGTGTCTGGCAGAATAAAGACAGACCCCCTTCAAAGCCTCAGGCATGAAGGGATGCCCCCGCACTTGCAAGTGTGGGGGGACCACTTCTGCATTTTGCTCATATTTGGAGGCTTCATTAACAGATATTTGGATACAGGAAGTTGTATCCTCAGGTAACAAGATTAAATTAGGAGCCAGACCCCCTTGGAGATTCTCTTGGTCAGGGGTATCCCGAATTCTGCAGTAAACAGAAGCATTGGGATCTGCCGTATCTCGAATTTTTAGAGATTGGAGTTGTTGATCCACAGTGAAGTTACTCCAGCCGGGCAGAGTATATATAAGGATACATACCTACATTGCTGTAGGTGGCCTACATCTTCAGTTTGTGGCGTTACCCTTCGGTCTATCTTCAGCACCGAGGGTGTTTACCAAGGTGTTGGCAGGTCTCATGCTTTCTCTAAGAAGTCAGGGTATACATATAATCCCTTACTTAGACTATCTGTTAATATGGGCCCCATCATGTCAGGGGGTCCAGAAGGATATATAGACTGTCCGACATTGGATAATTGACTATCCAGTCAAATTCTTAAGTCAAATATCATATTATAGCTTCAAGAGTTATTCTTTCTGGGACTGGCATTAGACTCGTCTCAGGCAAAAGTGTTTTTTCCAACACAGAAGTGACTCTTACTCCAGGCCAGGGTACAGGGTCTCTTGTCTTGCCCTCACCCGACGATTCATCAAGGAATATGTCTGTTGGGCCTGATGGTATCTTGCTTGAGTCAGTACCTTTTGCACTGTTCACACAAGACCCCTGCAGATGGAATTGCTCACAATCTGGGATCGAGACCCACACACTCTGATTCACTCTTTTTGCACGACACCATCAGCAAGGCAGTCTCTAGCCTGGTCCTCAGCCTCTTCAGACTGGCAAATCCTTCCTTACAGTACAGTGGAAGATCATCCCCATGGATGCCAGTCTATCTGGTTGGGGGAGTGTCATGGAGTCACAAAGGATCCAGGGACAGTGGAGTCCAAAGGAGAGCAGAATCTCCATAAAGATCCTGAAACTGAGAGCTATTCTATTGTATTTAGACATTGGACATCCCATCTGATGGGGCATCCCATCCAGATTCAAACAGACAATTGGACGGTGGTGGTATATATCAACCACCATGAGGTAATCAGAAGCAGTAAAGCCCTGATGGAAGTGAGCTGGGTTTTTTACTTGTCTTTTGGTGGTATACACATACCTGGAGTGGACAACTTGTAGGCCGATCATCTCAGCAGAACGGTCCTGCATCAGAGGAAATGGCCTCTTAGCCAGGGTTTTTTTTAATCTGTATGCATGTGCTGAGGAATCCCAGACGTAGATCTCTTGCCCAGGGATCCTCTAACAATAGTAACAGATGTCCTGACTCTTCAGTGGTCAGCATTCAAGCTTCTTTATGCATTTCCCTCCGATTTCACTCCTGAGTCAAGTACTAAAAAAGGTTTAGCTCACAAGGGAGTCCCAACCATTTTGGTGGCTCCTCGGTGACCAGGAGAAGCTGGTTCTCAGACATAGTACGGATGTTACAGGGCAACTTGTGGAGGCGACGATCCAGATCTTCTCACACAGGGGCCTCTAAGGCATCCCAAATCACAGGTTCTGGCTTGGAAGGCCTGGCTATTGAATCCTTTATCTTGGAAGAAAGGGTTATTTTCTGCCAGAATCATCTATGATTCAGGCCAGGAAGAAATCTTTATCAAGTGATCTACTATACAGTCTGGCAAGCATTTATAGCTTGGTGCGAACCCAGGGGTTCGCTTGTAGAATATATTGATTTTTTGCAGAAGTCTTGATGAAGGTCTTCAATTGAGGACAAATCTTTCTTCTTTCAGAAACCCATAGCTGAGAATGATTTTATCAGAACTTGTTTTACAAGGAGTCGCTCATGTGCGGCCTCCTCTTAATCCACTTCTGCCGGCTTGGGACCTGAACTTGTTTTTTCAGGGTCCCCTTTTTTTTTGAACCATGGTAGATACGTCATTAAGTCTAAGAGCGCTTATGGTTATCTTAGTGGCAATAACCTCAGCAGGCGGGTTTCTGGATTAGCAGCTTATCACTAAGCCTCGTTATTTGAGTGTTTTAGGATTTTCTTCCTAAAGGTATCTTTTCATTTAATGAAGATATGATTTTTGCCTTCCTTATGTCCTGCTCCAGTGTCTAATAAGGAAGGGGTGTTCTTCACTGTTTGGATGTGAGAGCCCTAAGGTAGTATCTCACTACACAATCTTTCCATAGTTTGGAATTCTTATGTCATACCTGAGGGTCCACGGAAAGGTCTTCCACCAGCTAAGTCTGCCATCATTCGCTGGATTAGACAGACAGTGGTAACAGTCTATTCTGCCAAGGGGAATGAGCCCCTTGTTTGGGTCACAGCTCTTTCCACTAGGGCCATTGGTGCTTCCTGGGCCTTTCAGCATCAGGCCTCGATGGAACAGGTTTGTAAAGCTGCCACCTGGTCTTCGGTTCATACATTTACCAATTTTACAAGGTAGATGTTAGGGCCTCAGCTGACGCTGTGGTTGGTCGAAAGGTTCTTCAGGCGGTAGTGAAATAAACTACCTGCTGTTCTGCGCTGGGGATCCCGCCCATAGATGGCACTGCCTTTGGAGATCCCAAGTGTAAGGAGGGTCTGGAATGGATCGGAAGAAAAAACACAATTCTGTGAAACTCACCCGTAGAATTGGTTTTTCTGGGGATCCATTCCAGACCCTCCGGCCCACCCTTTTTGGGTCATGATCTATCTTTGGATGCTTTTTTGATGGTGTTTAGTCCATTTATTATTTCATTGGCATTAAAAAAAAAAGTATATATTCTGAGAATTCAAGCGGAGTTCGGTGTGAGGTAACATTGTCTCCTATAAGGGGGCCTCCCGGTCTGCCTCTGGTTTATGATTTACTGCTTTTTAAGTACTGGTTTTGATTAGGAGGCAGCTGCTACTTATGGGCCGGGAGGGGCCACACCTTTTTTGTCTTGCAGTCACACCCTTCGGGCTAGGAAGTAATCCCAAGTGTAAGGAGGGTCTGGAATGGATCCCCAGAAAAACCAATTCTACAGGTGAGTTTCACAGAATTGTGTTTTTTCTGTGTCACTTATAAGTTTGGGAGTTACAGGTCCTCCCATCAAACTACTGACTACCATCTTGTTTCTCTTTTAAAATGTGATATCTTATGGTGGCCCCCACAATTTTCAAATTGGTTGACTTTTTCATTAAAAATGCTCAACCTGTTTTTCCAAATGCCCATGGTTTTTCTTTGTCCAACTAGGTTTTCTGCAAAATGTAGCTTTAATCTTTACCTTCATTGAAGAATGTTCTTCTGTGTGGAGTCTCTCCTGTATGTAGTGAGCATAGTCGGATACCACATTTCTCACTGTAGCGAGAATAGGCAAATATGGCATTTGTTATTGCTGCATGTCCTCTTCTTTTTTTTAGGCTGTTGGTTGAATAATATTGTTTCTCCATGGTTTGACAGTTCTGTCTATTACATAGTGAAACCCACTTCACGGTGTTGGAATGAAAAACGTCTACTGTGCTTCAAGAAATACAGCTTGCTGATTGGAAGATGTAACGGTGGACCAGCTGTGTCTTCATGAAAATGATTTTACTTCATTTCACTTTTTACTTTAAACCGGACCTTCAGCGTGATTTAATGAAAAGCCCAAACCCTTAAAAAAACTATTCCCCAGCATCTAAAATTAATATATTTTACGTTTTTAGTCACTAACTTATTATTCTTTCCCCCACTGGGCTGCAACTCTGTTCAGGAATTTAGGATACGTGCGCCGCCATCTTGACTCAGGAGCATCACACTTACTGAGGAGAGGAGAGTGGGATAAGGTACAGGGGGGCGGGTTATAGCTGTGCTTTGCTCAGACAGAGCAGAGCTGGGGTCAGGTAAATGTCAGCAGTCCCAGAATGCAGAGCAGCACAGTCAGGAGGCACTTCCTGTTTGCAGGCTGTCTGATAAGATGGCGGCTTCCATAAGCCGCCAACTTGGATGTTTAAAGGCTCATAACATGCAGTAGATGCAGGTAGGATGATTTTTAATGTGGACAATCTGTATGTACAGGGTGTGGGAAACATATAAGATAGACTCTTATTCAGAGTGAAGGTCTGCTTTAAGTAAATAAAAATCCCCTTGTGCCCTCCCTGTACTCGCCTTGGATAAGAGATTGTCCAGGGTAATTTGTAAAATCAAAGCATTTCTGCTGTGCTGATGATGTTTGCGTTTGCAGCTAAGATCTAACCAACTGTCTGTAGCCAAACCCCCAGCTTAATATTGAATAACCACCATATCCCCCACCACCACAAGTTAGTTGGAACTTTAGTGCCCTGCATTACGCAGTGTGAGTCACTGGTGTCTTCAGTGGGGGAATAGATAGTTTTTGCTCTGCTTGTTGGTCTCTTCTTGCTTCATAGCCCCAGGCAAATTTCACTGAGGGCAAAAAAGAAAAGAGGAAATCTTGTAATACTGGTGAGGATAGAGGCTACACCTTTTTAACAGATTTATATGAAACAAGTCCAAAGATGAGCTGACAGACAATTTCATTCAAAGGTCTGTATTCTATCGCCAAACAGCAGAGCAACATGCCAAAAAGCCAACGTTTTGGGTGACGCAGCACTATTTATTTTTCAAGCATGTCAACAATGTGTTTAGGTGTAGACAGCAATGGGATAAACCCCTGGGGTAAAATTTAAACTCTTCCCCCTAATTGGGATGCCCCGCTGTGCGAGACCCCCTGGGGTGCCTGTAAACACCTCTGCCCGCTCCAACTGCAACATGTGCCGGAGTCTCATCCAATTAGAGATATTTGCCGTGTTGGGGGGTTTAACACAGCGGGGCATCCCGTTTCAGGGTGGGTTTTGGTCCACTTTAAGTGTTTTAATATTATTTTGCTATTCTTTACATGAATTATATGCACATTAATGAGTCCATATGATTTTGTGCATTTATTTTGTCTTGTCTTTGACATTGTACAAAGTACTATTGAAGCTTTATTTATTTATTTTTTTTGTAGCTACAAGCTAGTTAATTTACATTTTCCTTGTGTACAGCACGGCTTGTTTCATTTCAATCATTACATCTGGGTATTCCACCACAAGGTGGCGCAGTTGACTGCAGAAGAATTGTGGCTCCTCCCGGCCCAATAAAAGGCCAGGAATCACCCATAGACCCCCAGTGTTTTACCTGCAGTCCTAACTGCGAAGACCGCGTATACTGCAGCCTCCACCTGGGGACGTGGTGAGGCTGATCGGGCTCCCTCCGGGGCACTGGGCGCCATTTTAGACTCGGAAGAACCTGGGGCCGGCGCCTGAGCACTTGCACCTTTTTGCGGGGGGCAGGGCCGTGGGATAACGTGTATTGCGTCATCGCCCTTGTGGCCCGCCCCTTGAGGATTGCAGCAATGCCATTTTGCCTTACCATTCCTGGCTGCTGGGTGAAGGTTCTTTCAGGGGATGTCTTCCTCTTCTGCGGTGGCTGCGGGACATCGCCTGGGGGCCTCCTGTCACTGGAGCTGAGGACATCCTTGCGAGCTGGTCCATGAGTCTATCCCTCCGGGGGTTTTTATATTCAACGTGGTGCATGTGCTGTGGGATGCTCATTTATATGTCGTGCTATGCATTTCCTCCATTTCCTCTGCTGGGTCGTGTGCTGCGCAAAATAGCCCAGGAGGGGGTACCGTCCATCCTAGTGGCCCCCCGCTGGCCGAGGAGGGTATGGTTCGCGGACGTCGTCCAGACGACAGTGGATCGGTACTTCTTGCCCGACCATCCAGAGCTTCTCACTCAAGGACAGCTGCTTTATCCCGAACGAACGCTGGCTTTAACGGCTTGGCTGTTGAAACCTCCATCTTGATGGACAAGGGTTTGCCGGTTTCGGTTGCCGATACTTTGATTCAAACTCGGAAGAAATCTTCGTCTATGATTTACTATAGGGTCTAGCATGCTTATATTGCTTGGTGGGAGTCCAAGTGTCTATCTTGTCGTGAATTCTCCATTCCCAGGATTCTGGAGTTTTTACAGCATGGTCTGGATTCGGGTCTACAAATTAGTACACTCAAGGGACAGGTTTCGGCTCTGGCAATCTTTTTCCAAAGATCTTTTGCCAATCATAGGCTTGTCAAGACTTTTTTCCAGGGAGTTACTCATGTTCGTCTGCCGTGTAAGCCTCTGCTACCGGTTTGGGATTTAAACTTGGTGATTTCTGCTCTACAGGGTCCTTCCTTCGAGCCTCTTTGCAAGCCCGCTCTGTCCATTCTGACTCTTAAGGTAGCCTTTTTGGTCGCTATTACTTCGGTGCGTCGAGTATCTGAGCTGGCGGCGCTTTCCATGAAACATCCTTATTTTGAGCGGCATCAGGATAAGGCGGTCTTAACCTGGAATTTTTGCCCAAGGTTGTATCTGCCTTTCATCTCAATGAGGACATTGTCTTACCTTCCTATTGTCCTTCCCCTGCTAATTCCAAGGAACGGAACCTTCATTCTCTGGATGTGGTCAGGGCGCTCAAGTATTATTTGGTCGCCACTGAGCCTTTTCGGAAGTCTGATTCTCTTTTTGTTCTTCCTTCAGAACCTAGGAAGGGCTTGCCTCCAGCCAAATCCACTATCAGCAAGTGGATTAGACAGGCGGTGGTGCAAGCTTATTCTGCCAAAAGGAAGGACCCTCCCTTCCGTTTTACTGCTCACTCTACTGGGGCTGTTGGTGCCTCTTGGGCCTTTCAGCACCAGGCTGCTGTTGAACAGGTTTGTAATGCCGCTACTTGGTATTCTGTTCATACCTTTTCTAAGTTTTACAAGGTTAATGTTAGGGCCTCAGCTGATGCTGCTTTTGGCCGCAAGGTGCTTCAGGCGGTAGTGGTTTGAACTGCCTGCTGTTACTCATTGGGGATCCCACCATACTTTTTATGGACACTGCTATTGGATGTCACAGATGTAATGATTGAAATGAAACAGGCCGTGCTGTACACAAGGAAAAATACAATTCTGTGATTACTCACCTGTAGAATTGTTTTTACTGTGTACAGCACGGCTTGTTTCATCCCTCAATTGTTATCATTGTGCTTGGTTGCCTACTTATGTTGATTTGTTAAGAAGTTATTTTGTTGTGTGCTCTGTATTTTGTTTTCATGGTTTATCTCCCAGCTTCTGGCATTACTGCTTTTCAACACTGGGGGGTCTATGGGTGATTACTGGCCTTTTATTTGGCCGGGAGGAGCCACAAGTCTTCTGCAGTCAACTGCGCCACCTTGTGGCGGAATACCCAGATGTAATGATTGAAATGAAACAAGCCATGCTGTACACAGTAAAAACAATTCTACAGGTGAGTAATCACAGGATTATATTTTTTGTTTGTTCAGTCAGTGGGTGTCTGAACGCTCTATAAATTTAACTCCACTATTGGAAGAACTAGGTATTAAGAACTTTATGAAGGTTTCAGCCTTATTTGTAAGCCTGGTCGGCCTTTAACACAGCCTTTCTTTTCAGTTTGCGATCATTGCTAAGCCCTGTCACATCTTTAAAATTGCATGTGCGCTTTCCACAGTTGCAAAGTGGCTTCAACTGTATAATGGTGCTTATTTGTTTCAGCGCAGGACTGTGGGTACCAAACATCAGGGACTTTAATAACAGATATTGCCTGCTGAGCAGTGCATTTGTGCTGCGGAGCTATGATCATTACTTATCTAGCAGGAAGAGGATTGCTGGAGGCAGCCAGCAATATAAATTCCCATCTTTATCTTGTGCTTTCAAGATGTTGACTGCATATGTGCTTCCCCATAATTCTTCCCCTTCATGAGCATTTCAGATGCACTATTTAAGGGGTTTCAGCATTAACCCCCTCAGAGATTATTTTTATGTAAAGAGCGAAGATAAAAAAAAAAGCCTGTTTTAGTAGTTCATAGACAAACATTGGAAGAGAACTACTGTACCTTTCTGTGTTAGCGCGATTACAACATGCCCTCTTCCTAAGGAAGACAACACCCCCAGCAATCACAAAATGAAGACCAAAAAAAACTGTTGGAAGGGAGGCACACCCAAATATAAAAATGATCGAAATTACATCTTTATTTAAATCACATATGTCACAAGGCAAATTATATAACATTAAATACACAAAATGACCTCACTATAAACTTTAAAAACAAAGGTGAAGATAGGGTGGACCAAAAAGTTTGATCCGGATCAATACTAAACCCTGTGCAAAAAGCTGCATCAATATTGAAAATCAATCCACATGCATAGTATAACCATAATACAGAAAATCAGTTTCAAAAGAACAAAACAGACGGGGGATCCCACATAACCCAGCAAACCCTTACTGAAGCAGTAGCACCACTATAAATAACCAAATCCTAAATAATGTTATCAAAATGTATTAATACATATATCTACATTTATTTACAGAAAATGCTGTAAGACAAATTTAAAACCATTTAAAAACATATACACACAACACTAACAAAAGGAAGGGGGAAGGGTGGGGGCAAGCACACCACTGCTCTCAACATAACATGAGGAACCCTGCTAAATGATGACCCATGGGTTCCCCTGAGTCTATATCAATAAATCAATGACAGCCTGCTCTACAATTACGCTATTACTAGTGATTCAATAATAAAGTGCTGCAACAATTAATAGTGAAATTAAAAACCAAACAAAGCACTAATACAGTGCTTATCTATGTGCAAAAAAGATAATCAATTAAGTCCTCTCATGTAATGTGCAAACAACGCATATATATAAATATGAGGTATATAAACAAAATTGTGCAAAAAAACCTGCAGCCTCAAATAGCTGAAGCGTGACCTTAACTACAAAAGCAATGAGGACCCACCAGGTGAGGATGAGCAGACAATAGATAATTTAACACAAAAAAATAGGAAAGGCACTCACATCTGAAGAGCAGACTCACGTGGACGTCCCCCCCCAAACAACCCACGCTCCTCACCACCAACGCGTTTCGTGACGTCAGTGTCACTTTCTCAAGGCGTATGAGGAGCCCCTAGTTCCGGACCCATATTTAAACTCACCCCGCCATCGCTCCCACGCACCACGGACCAATCAGAAACGACCGCCGCCGACGCACTCCGGCCTTAACCCTGCGCAGTCAGCACACTGTTTTGTATATGAAAATAGTTGGTGCGGTGTCTCTTGCTTTTTAGTTTGAACAGTTTCAAAAGAAACTTTAAAAAAGCCATGCTAATGATGCAAAAAACAAGTAAATTCATATCCAATGTAAACAATAAGACCGAATAAACAAGCCAGTTTATAAATCAAAAATTCATCAGTGCATCCATATAACAATCACTTAACAGTCGCTCCCATCTCGCCAAGCAACCACATGTTCCGTGGCTCGCACTGCCCACTTCATCAGGCTGTTGTGGTATCATAGGTACTGACGTTTTAGCAGCATGACCGTCCTGCACAGCCCTGCCGCCGAACCCGGCAGCATAAGACCGTAAGCAGCACATGTATGCCACACAGGGAAGCACCAGCTGCTTCCGGGGCAGCCTCCATGATGGAGTCAGGTGAACTGCATATCTGCAAGTGCACGCATCCCCATGTACCTCGGTTTCTCCCAGCCCCTCACCAGCTGCAGCATTTCCTGGGGACCCCGTTAGATGGGGTCGTGCAGAGTGAGGGGGGCTTGCATGTAAGGGCGCCGGGGCTCGTCTGACTGTCCCCGCTGCAGCAGGGGTCACGTCGCGGAGAGTGAGGCGGCTTGCGAGTACCTGTGCCCCCCTCAGAGCGGGGCTGTGGCTTCTACACATTACTCTTCGTCATAACCAAGAAGGACGGGCCTGTTCGGACGATCCTGGATCTCCAGAATCTGAACAGTTACATTCGGGTGCAGAAGTTCTGCATGGAATCACTAAGGACGGTCGTGACGTTGCTGCAACAGGATGATTTTCTGGCCACAGTGAACATAAAGGATGCCTCTTTCCTGCTGGACTGGTGGGTAACAGGAGCTGGCAGGCATTCCAGGAAGGCGTTCCTTGCATCACGGTGGTTCACGCTGGGGGGGGGTGGAGAATCTACAGGCCGATTATTTGAGCAGGGAGACGGTGGAGGGGGAATGGTCCCTTCACCAGGACATATTTCAAGCCCTCTGCGACTGGTGGTGTGTGACGGTAGAGGAACTCTTCGCATCTATGCACAATTGGAAGGTCCAGAGGTTCTTGTCTAGGGTGCAAGACCCCCTTGCCATGGCGGTCAACGCTATTGCCTTTCCCTGTTTAAAGTATAGCCTGCCCTACGCATTGTTGCCGTTGCCACTGCCACTTCTGGGTCATGTGTTAAAAAGGTCAACTGCGAGCAGATTCCTATCCCGATTTGCCCCACACTGGCCCAGAAGGGTGTGGTTTGCGAATCTGGTCAGCCTGGCTGTGGAGTCCTCTGCCGCACCCAAATTCTTCAGTGCTGACTTTAGTGGCGTGGCTGTTCAGACCATTATATTGGAGGAGAATGGTTTGTCCACCGCTGTATTTCGGACCTTGATTTGAGAACAGAGACATCCTCTAGAGTTTACTACAGGACTTGGAGGGCCTTTGTGTCTTGGTGCGAATCTAAGGGCCACTCCTGTAGGAGGTTCTTGATGCCCAAAATGTTAGAGTTCCTCTAGCAAGACCTGCACGCATGTCTACAGCCCAGCACCCTTAAGAGCCAGGTCTTGGACTTTTTTTTTTTTTTACCAACAGACGATCGCGGAGCATAGGTTAGTCTGCATTTTCATGCAGGGTGCTGCACATGTTCGACGGTCGATAGTCCCACCCTGGGATCTCAATCTGGTCCTGTCAGAACTTCAGGGACCCCCCTTTGAACCCATGGCAGAGGCTTTTCTGAGGACGCTCACGTTGAAGGTGACTTTTCTTGTGGCCATCGCCTCCATCAGGAGGATTTTCGGGGCTGGCAACGCTTTCAATCAGATCACCCTTTTTGGTGCTGCATAAAGACAAAGCTGTGTTTCATGTAATCAGGATTTTTTACCCAAGGTGGTCTCTCCCTTCCATTTTAATCAGGAGATAGTGCTACCATCTTTGTGCCCATGCCGCCACAAGGTGCGACTCCTGCATTCCATTGATGTCATCAGGGCATTAATGTATTACTTGGCTGCTACTTAAGATGTAAGATGTCTTGTTCGTGATCCCAGGAAGACCAAGGAGGGCCTGGCGACTGCCAGGTCCAGTTTTAGTAGATGGATCATGCAGGTAGTCATACAAGCCTACCTCTGCAAGGGGAAGGAGGTGCCCTTCTGGGTCACAGCACACTCTACCATGGCCAGAATCATTTTTTGTTGTTTAAATGGATTGTCGAGGCATTACTAAAGAAGAATCAGAAAATAAAGGGTCCTGTATGCCCGCTCGGCTCCTCTGTGCAGTGCCAGCAAATTCATATTTACCGAGGACGAAGACCTAGCTATCCCATCTTCATGCGCGGTGCATGCTCTCTCGGTGGGGCCTAGGGCTTTGCTTCTGCCTCTCACATGCCTACTCCATTTGTCAGTGGAGGGTTTGTGGCAAGGGAAGTTCAACATGCTCCTTCCCTTGCATTGAATGGAATTTGTGTGTTATGGGGCGTGAGGCAGTGCTGAAAACCTGGATTGCTGCTTTTCTGTTTATTTATGTGAAATGTTGGTGCTGCCCAGGTGGGATCCAGGCAAGGGTGAGTTTGCAGCCGATCCGATACAAACAGTGGGGCATCAGAAATCAGAAATCTCTGCCAAAGAGCAACAACATCCAAGGAAGTCAATTTCTGTTGTCAGACTCTGGCTATTGCAGCTTCCATTTAGCATGAATTGGTTATTACAAATGGGTGATTTGTCTTGCTTTCTTTGTACATTGGTATGGCAGCTATTTGTCGCTGTTATTATCCCTGCAGAATGTTTCTGGCTAATGCCTTGTATTCAGCATTGCTGTAATATAAATGATTTATATGCATATTTCTGGGTTTATTGTTCTCTGCTTGCTCAGTCCAGGTTATTTGCTGTAAATATTTAGGACTTTGGGGGAAAACGCAAGATGCTTTAGCAATGCGGTCTCTGCCTATAGACACCTATACCATTTTGGTAACTGTGCATTAGAGTGATGTATTTAAACCATGTTTGGATATGCTGACCAATAACGGGCTTGAGGATGTCTCTCTCTTTGTTACGGCATTGGATTGCTGTTCCAATCAAATTTATATAATAGGAAAAATTGAAACAACCCTGCAGTTCAGCATTAGGGATGCTTGCATTACAAGGGGCAGGTCAAGAAATGACAATGCCACCCCATAGTCAAATAGAGAGCACATCAGCAAATTCAAAGTACAGAAGTAAAAGGTATGGCTGTAAATAGCACTTGCAGCCTTTGTGGTGTGACTAATGGGGGCACTGCTGTTCTGCCAATGAGTAATAGTTGAATGGGTGTCTCGTATACAGTCTATTGGGACTACATACCTGCATAGGTAGTCTCCCTTGGATGTTTTTCATATTTCTCTCTTATTCCACTCCAGGGCTCCAGGAACGCATAGGTTAACTCTTGTTCGGAGGGCGGGGACTGCAAGACAAATGGTGTGCCTCCTCCCGCCCTATATATAATACCGGCTTTGCAATCTAGTTTCAATCTTGCAGTTGGGTGAGCCTGGATTTATTTTGCTCTAGATTGATTTATTCTCTTTTTATAGGTATTACTCAGGAAGTGGGGGTTTTAACCCCTTCTGCTTCCAGGCCCCTATGGTCCCACTGATCCGGTGGACCCACCTATGCCTCCTTGATCGGTTAAAGGGGTAAGCGCCCTGGTCTTGGGGCACTACAGGGTGTCACCTTGGTTTTTTAAAGCTGGTCTGTGCAACTAAATCATTCATTGAGGGATTGCTTCCAGAAATCTGTGCCCATGTCAACAAGCCTGAAACGCCTGGAAAGCTTGAGATGTGTTCTTCCAGAGAATATATAGTTTGTTGGGGGTGGGTTCAAATGTAAAGGGTTGGTTTTCATTAAAAACTGCAAGGTGCGCATAGCCGTTGTATTTTATCTTAAAATCTCCTAAAGTGCTTTTTCAGTTTGGGGGAGTCTCCTGGGCAGGAAAGGGAGAAATGGGATTTTATTGAAAAACTTACATTTTGTATTAGATAAAAATACTACAAATTGTACATAATAGATATTTCTTTATTTTTAGCACATGTTTCTCCCAAAAATATTGAATACATTAAAACAAGGCAGGACAAGACATGTCATGTTAAAGCCCAGACTCTTCTGAAAAAAAAATATATAATTTTTCTGGTAAATCTCCGGGAGTCCCTTTAAAAATCACATTTGTATATGTATAGCGCAAAGTGTTGAAAAATGGCCTGGCAAATGAGGGTGACAAAATCTCAAGGTCGACTGGCAGTTAAAGGGTTAAAGGTGCATTCCTCATCAGTGAATGGGCCATGTGATTGAAAGCAAAATTCCTCAGTCCATATTGCTGGTACCAGCAGCTTGGGAGTCCATCTATATCCACCTATCCGATGAAGCAGAAAAAATGAGCATAGATCTAATTCAAACTTAGTTGGGACAGTTTTTATTGTTTTCCTAGACATGTGATCTACACTGTGAGCTGCATTTTTGGCACGTACTGCTCTACAGTTTTCACTTTGCTTATTCGCTATGGTGTATTAATTTATTATTTTGCTTACCTTGGGCAACTTCATATAACGTAAGTTGGTTTTATTGGCATACAATTCTTATTCCAAATCTTAAATATGTTTAAGCTCCTCTCTTCCGTAGTAATTCCAATGTTAAGCAATCTCCATTTGCAATTAATGCTGATTCGTCTTTGGGAGATTTTAGAGAGATATTATAGAGTCACTAATTTCCACTTTACTAGCTCAATTGGTAGTGTGCTGGCCTATGAATCGGAGAGTCTTGAGTTCAAATCCTACTCCAACCTTACTACGACTTTGTGGGGGGCTGGGTGGATTTGTAACCTTCTCTTTGTAAAGCAAGATCCTTAATTCCAGTGAGGAACAAAAGCGACTGTCTAAATAAACAAAAGCTGCATAAATGAAAGTACTGAGGTGGATTAAGCTCTCCAAAACCAGCTCCTTCATCTAGTGCTGGTATATTCATACTTACCGAGGGCGGGGATCCAGCTATTCCTGCCTCACATGCCGACATCTATGGGAGCCTTTGTCTACACCTCCAAGGTTCATAATGCTCCGCTTCGGCATACCCGCTCTGTTGCAATAAATAGATTAGGAGTGCAAAGGGCCTGATGGACACTGCCTTGTCTGCCTGGTACTGGAGGAAGGGAACAGCCCCTTCTCTCTGTGTGCTGTTAGTTTTATACAGCACATCTTGTATCTTTATATGGTTCTTCTTTGATCCTAGAAAATATCTTGAGTACAGCAAGTCTGTTGATCCATGGTGTGGAATACTAAAAAAAAAATACCTCTCTGTGGTCTAATGGAGCACATGTGAGCTCACATGGGAGTCAGTCTATCAATACCTCAGGTAGCAGCCAGGTCTGTACTTCAAAGCTAAGCCAATCCAAAGTTTTACTTTGCTTTCTGAATTTGAATATGGCTACATGGGTGGGGGGTTGTTTTCATTTTAATGTGTGGGGGAACAGGGGAAAAAATACAGTGTTAGCCCTGAGCTAGGTGGGGGAGCTTTCAGTATTCTGTAGGCAACAAAATGATCAGTACTCAGTGAAGCACCCAGGCGTTGTTGACATGGCTTGCTGTAATTCTAAATTTCTTCCTTTACCTTGGGCTGCTTGTAATGTTGCATCTTCAATTTGCGTAATGCACATGATGAGCACTTTTTAAAAAAAATATTTTTAATCTCATTTAGTCTCCAGGTGTTCCTCCGCTATATATCTTTCTCTTACTTTTCATATTTCTGTTCCTTTATACAGCAGAGAAAGCGGTCAAGTGTAAATTTCATTTTTTGCTTCACTTCTCTAGGTAGATTTACACATTTTCTGAATACCCAAATGTTCCAATATGCCGGATAAGAGAGACAGTGAAAGTTTGAAAGCAGGCTTGATTATTACTGTGATTACTTCATCCTGGTATCTTTTCTTGCCATCACTTATTTAAAAGACTTGCCAGTGGCTAAAGCCTGAGCAACAATGTCAAGAGAACTGCCAGCATGTACACAAAGGAGGTTATTTACGTCGTCCTTCTGAGAGACCAGTATCTCAAAAAACCAAACAATCCCGCACCACCTTAAATCTAGAAGCTGTACCTGTGCCCGACCCAAAAGAATCTCAATACAGTGCATAAGCTGCAGACAAAGCTAACAAAAAAGAGTGGTTCCAGTTACCACGCTGTTCAGTTTGGGTCAGCACAAAAGCCAATCAATGTATAATCAAATCATTATCATCATTTATTTATTCCATATAAAAAACTTTACAGCGGTCATGGCCCCTTTTTAAATGTGCAAACCAAGCAAAATACATTTATCTAAAGCTCTTGTGCAAATCAAATAAAAATAAAAAAGTGAACTTAGTGCTAAAGTGCTTTATGCATAAGATGATCAAAAATTCATGATCAAATAGAAAGCGAAAATGAACAACAACCAATCAGGCCAATAGGCCATGCACAGTGAGAAACAAAAATAAAGAAAAAACAATATCACCCTTGTCAGGAGACCGCGCCGCTGTATCAACCAGACCTTTTATTCCCCACGCGTTACGTGGCGAACCACTTTCTCAAGGTGCCCGTGCAGTCTCTCCCTCGATCCCCCATCCTTATATGTGACGGTGATAATGGCGCCCAGCGGCCCCGGCCGGCAGCCGCCATGACGTCCGTGGAGCGTGCGCAGGTGCTAAGCCAGTCCTTCCCCTGGACTCAAACGCCCCTCGCCACCCCCCCCAACCGCCCGCATCACTCGGAGACGCAGCGTGCTCACGCTGACTGTCTCCACGGAGACAGACGCTCTGAGGCAGGGAACATCGGCGGTGAGCAGGGCGAAGATTCAGGTACATATAAACAAAAAGTGGAAAAGGAGGGGGGAGGGAGGGAAAGTACTGCACAGGGTTTGTCTGGCATCACTCAAACATCCTCATAAGTCACAAAGACAACAACTTGAAAAACACTGACATTTATATTCTAAAATCCATTTAAATGTATCTTGTAGATCATAATACAATTCATATATACAAAATATATAACAAATAAATATAACAATATATATATATATATATATATATATATATATAACAAATATTATAATACTGGCTTCTATATGCTAACAGTACAATCATATATAGGTCATATAAAGATTTTGAATGGAGATTTTAAAGAGGGACCCAGATTTGTTATAATACATGGTGACCCTTCCTAGTAGGTCGCCTACACATGCCAAAGCAGAGATGAATTCAATCTTATAACATAATATAGTATATGAATCCTATAGTACCCCACAGAGAAACCAAATCCAAATTTATGAACCACAAAATGCGGGTTATACAGAAACCTCAGAGGATCTAAATTCAAACATCTTCATACCATCATGCATGAATTGTGTATCAATTTTCAAAAGGATCTAAATTCAAATTCATAAAATACATGTTATCTACATAATTGAAAGACGAAAAGAATGAGAGGGAAGGGGAGAAAAATGTCAGTTCTTGTTTGGGGGAAAGTCATTCTTTTCTTCCTTGCCAACATCTTCCTCTCATGGTTCTCTCCCCGACGCTCGATCCCATTATTCCCTTACTTCTTACACCTCGTCCATCCAATAATTCCGTTTCTTAAGGGCATTCTTTGTCTCTCCCACATAGGCTGCATTGCATCCACACTCCAACAAATAAATTACACTCTCCATTCCACAATTCAGGGACTGATTAATTCTAAATTTTTCTTTCATAAATCTATTAATTACCACATCCTTTCTTGTCATGTGAGGACATATGTTGCAAGGCCCACAGGCCTTGCTTCCCTTAAAGCTTTTCTCCTTATATTCCTGAAGCCACGTATTTGATCTAACAAAATGACTCCGACACAAGATATCTCTCAGATTCTGGGCACGTCTTGATGTCATCCGTAACTCCGTATCCTCCTTTTTGCGAATTTTAGGAATAAGAATCTTTCTTCTTTCAACATCTGCCAAACTTCGTTTTGTTTCCATGATCATTCTCCTAGGGTATCCCCGTTCTTCAAATCGCCTTGTCAAATCCTGTGCGTGTTTTTGATATTCTTCTTCACTGGAACAGTTCCTTTTTATCCGTAAGAATTGTCCCTTTGGGATACCCATCTTTTGATGGCGAGGGTGGAAACCTTTAAAATGTAATAGACTGTTCACAGCTGTTTCCTTTCTGAATAAAGTGGTCGATATTGTCCCATCAGCCTCTAATTGAATCTTCAGATCTAGGAAGCTGGCCACACGAAAGAAGGTTAGAATAGAGGGTGATGAGCCCAAACGTGGTGTGAAAGTTGATGCTTTCTTTAGTTTTTGGGATAAGGATTTCCATTTCTCCATCGTCTCCACATTCATATAGGTCTCAGTCATAGATGTTTGATTGTCTCCTTGTATAGAGGCCTGAGGTTGTACAGTGATGTGGGTCTGTTGTTCCGCTTCCATTAAAGTTCTCCCTTTCCATTTCAGTGAGTTTGTGTTCTGAAAGATTAATTATTTCCAGGGAGACGGAGCTCATCTCACTCACTGTTGTTATAGACGTAGTTTTTTCGGATAGTGTGGGGCCAGTCTCAGGGGATCCAATATGGATTTCCCACTGGGTCGTTGTTTGTTTTCTCTTTCTCTTATGCTTTTTGCCACCCCTTCTCTGTCTCCCCCTCCTGTATCTCTCGCTCTCCCGGGGCCCGGAGATAAAAAATGGGTCTCTAGGGATCGATCAGATGTCTAATGATTGAGGAGTTCCTACTACTGGAGCGGCGTATTTGTTGATACCTGGGACCTTCCCTCCCATTGCCACTGTGCCTCCATTTATACACCCTACACTCCTCTTTATCACGGCTGTCCCTCGCCATTTCAGATCTTTTGGTCTGAATAATATTCTCGTCATATTGATCTAGGTCTTTTTTCAAGGTGTCTTGGTAGTCCTGAAAAGATTCTTCTGCTATGCATGTGGCCATTTGTTGGTAAAGCTTTTGCAGTTCCACTTTTATTTTAGCTAACAGTTCTCTATCATATTCAATTAGCATATCAATTTGAGACATGGAACAGTTATGTAAAGGGGTTTCCCAGCTTTTCTTAAACGAATCACTAACCTCCCAAGCAGGGAAGATCTGCAACCTTAAACCCCTTGGGATCAATTGCTGTTCCTTGTACCACTCAAGACTATTTATGTTCCACCATAGTCGTGTGTATTGTTTACGTGCTTGTTTTAATTGGTAGAACAGTCGTTACACGTCTTTATTTACATTAATTCTTTCATCACCATAGACCTCACCTACTTCCAGCATCCCTTTGAGCCTGCTCTGCCAGGCCACCTCTTCTGCCTCAAAATCCAAACCATTAATTGCAGAAGCCATAATGGTGTGCACAAGTGGGGATCTAAACACTCCCCCCCCCCCCCCCTATGTACTATAAGTGGGGGAGATACTGGAAAACAATATCTCAAAAAAACAAACAATTCCGCACCACCTTAAATCTAGAAGCTGTACCTGTGCCCGACCCAAAAGAATCTCAATACAGTGCATAAGCTGCAGACAAAGCTAACAAAAAAGAGTGGTTCCAGTTACCACGATATTCAGTTTGGGTCAGCACAAAAGCCAATCAATGTATATGATCAAATCATTATCATTTATTTAATCAAATTTAAAAAACACATACATTTACAATACACCATTTAACATATAACATACAAGACATTCCATATAAAAAAACTTTACAGCGGTCATGGCCCCTTTAAATGTGCAAACCAAGCAAAATACATTTATCTAAAGCTCTTTTGTGCAAATCAAATAAAAAAGTGAATCTAAAGGGAAATGGCACTTCAGGTTGGACTTGGCTCATGGCTTAGCTGCTACTTCTGTAATGGCATCCATCAATTTGCTTGGAGCACCAGTTTCTGTGTTTTTGCTCTTTGTTTCTTGCCTGTAGGTGGGCATGTACGTAGTACAAGCACAGACAATGTGCTGCTATGCTGGAAACCAGCATCTAGAGGTGCAGCATCTGTCATGAGTCCTGGAGCCCCCAATAAGTAGATAGAGACTCTGCAGGAGTAGTAACACCTCAGAAAAGCATGACCAGCATTTTCCTTGCAGGTGGTAATAATCGTGCTAATAATACATAGTGGCAACATATGTTTTTTTTTTTTTTTGTTGTTTTTCCTTCTTGCTGCTGGCAGAATGCCCAGTGTTTATTCCCACCTAGTCCTGTGATCCTTCAGTGGATCCTTCAGACTGCTTTTTCTTACCACAGTATCACTATTCAATCTGCCGTAAGCTAGTTTAGCTGCAATAAGTATAGTTTCGTAATTTCAGGACGCATTTATTCTTTTAGAGTTGCTCGGTCAAATGTGCCATCTGTGGCAGCTCCAACTTTGTGTTATCGGCAATACCAAAGCCTCTGTTGAAATTCTAGTGGTCAGCTTTGATCTGCAGTTGATAGGCTTAGAGCTTCCTCAGACCCACCCATGGAGGCTTTCTCAATGAATTGCTGAAATGTCCTATAGACTTGACCATGCATGCACACACCACACCATCAGTTAGCCCAGATATTGTTGGCTGTTTACTGCTGATTGGCTGGGAGAAGCCACATTAGGAAATTTCCCCATGATGATCAATCTAAGCACTTGTTCATCCCTACCACTAGGACGTACAGAGGTGATGGCGCACTTATAAAACTGTATATCAATGAGAGTTTGTGTGATGTGTGTGTATTAAAAGATAGGAGAGGGTGCTAAAATTCAGGATGGTAGCACCTGCATTTCCAGAATGGTCTGTAGCGCAGTTTGTGTACTACTTCTTAGCAGAAATAAATCAGTCATGCCTACTTTGCTGGTTCAGGAAGGGTGGGCATAAGAAGTCCCTCCCACCTTATTCCCCATGGGAATTAAGAAAAAACAGTTATTTTAAAGATTATAATCTCAGATTAAATGTAGATAGATTTTGTATTCTAAGTAAAGCTGTTAGTTTTAACTGCTTGTTGCTTTTTTTTGTTGTTGTTGGCTTTACATTAAAGGGGACCAACACCCAGGGGGGATCGGCCCAGGAATCTATAAGATCTAGTATACCTATACACCTAGATATGACTTCTATTGCAGGGGTTACCCCGCTAGCTCCATATCATCGCGAGGTATTGGGGGGCCTCGGCGGCAAAAGGTCCATATGAGGAGCCTGTTGGTAGGAATAGGGTAGGAGCCTTTCCTTTACATGCTCATAACTATACACATAGATTCTTTTGCTCTTTATTTTGAGCATGATATACATTTTATCTTACAACATAAGAAAGGTTTCTTTTTTAAAGCAAGACACAATATGAGAAGCTTATCTCCCATAAAAATATATATACTTTTGATAGTTGCTGGGTAATAAAGTGTAACTAGACCTATACTCACACCAATTGGTGTTCGCTTGAATGAATTAAACTCACACCTTTATTTCTATCAATCTTGAAGTGAATATAATTACATTATAAGGGGAAATAAAATATTTCCCAGTAGCTATTTTCTTATAGATAGTGCAATGTATAGGCTGACTGCGCCTGTGTTTAAACTAAAGATCAAAATAAATTATTTTTAAGACCTATGTGTGAAGGGTGATATTGTAGACATAGAATATAATATAAAGTGCAATATATAGTGATCTACCATCATTACAGTGTGTCACTTAATTATGTGATAAAAATTATTATTAATGGTGAAACCCCCATGTGTGAATAGTGTTAAGATGTGTCAATAAAGCAATTGAGGTCAAATTCCACATTTAACCCCTTAGGTGTCAATGTGTCTAAAGTATATATCCAGAAACTCTCCCTGCGTGAAATGTCCCTTATTAAGTTGGATCCTCTCCAGTGTCGGTCTACCTTATCAATGTGGAAGAATTGTAGTTCTATTATCACACAAATAAGGACTATTTAAAGGGCCAGTGTCATCCGATAAGATAATTGATAATCATACTTGTATGCTCTATGTTCAAATATTTACAATTGTCATTTACTCTATATTTGGGATAAGAGGATACAACACGTGGAGCAGCCATAGTTATTTGACAAATTAATTGATATTGAAGAGAAAAAAATTGTAGCGCGGGTTCTCATTACCATTATTTTTTGTACATAGCTGCATATATTACATGTTATGAGTCTTTAAACATCCAAGATGGTGGCTCATGGAGCATAAGTATGTGACTAAAAACTTAAAATATCTTAATTTTAGATGCTGGGCAATAGTTTAAGGGTTTGGGCTTTTCATTAAATCGTGCTGAAGGTCCGGTTTAAATCAGACCAACACCCTTAGAAGAAACATTGCTCATATGCCTCCCTCCCCAGGACATTCAGATTGCTGTACTTAAATCTATTTTTTTAGGAACTCCTGCTGTGGGCATTTTACAACCAAATTTGCGACCCATGGAGCTGCAGGCCGCCTGCAAATATGAAGTGCTGCTTGGTTTTCTGCCACTGTGCATTGTGTGTTATTGTCAGATAAATCCAGGCAGAAGGACAGCTGGCATGCTGGGAGAGGAAGCTCCAAAAATGCCGCTACCAGGAGGAAATCTGTGAGGTGGCATTTCAGCTTTAGAGCAAATGTAAGTGCTGACCATGATTCAGCATCATGCATGTAGTTTAGGGGAGTTATTTTTTCCAAATATGCAAAGCTATGGAATGACTAAATATAGTGTATAGTCTCCCACACAATTAACACAGCCCTTTACCTCCAGTGTTTTATCTTTGGCAACCAAGGATGTGTGTTGCCATATAAGCAATATTAACCCACTAACAGTTCTGGTAAAAAGGCATCTCCAGACAAAATTCTTGGTGTCCCTGGAAACAGTGTGGGGCCCTGGGGCTCAGGCTAGGGTGGTTATTCCACAGCAAAGGGGCAGTAAATGTCAGCTGTCTGCTCTGGAAAAACTGTGAGCTCCTCTTATTCGCTTAGCATACAATATATAGTTCTGGCAAAATTAAGGGGGTTAAAGCATACGTTGGCCAGCTTTATGGTTGTCCCTTTGTGGTATAAACCAATTTGTGTAATTAAAGTGACACTGCAGGCAAAGGTTATTGTTTTTACATTTGGCACTGTCCTTAACGGTTTTCTGTTTTTAAATTAAAGCAGAAATGTCCGACATATTGGGGTTTACAGGTTCAGACAATGACTTTCTCTTTTTCATCCCGTCCCCTAATCCGCTCAGCACAGCGGAACAGGCTTGCTGTCCCAACAACAAGTAGGAAATGTTCAGAAGATTACTTCCCGATTACTTTGATGAATTCTGGGTCCTTGGCTCGCCCATCTCTGATGCACTTTGCTTCTCAGCAGTCTGGTTTGCAGTGGCATTGGTTGGTTTCAGTTGGGGCTCTTTGTACATTTCTTTGTGCTCTGTTAAATAAAGGCTGCTGTTTAAGCAATATCGGATCTCAGTAGTATAGCTTTTCAAGCAGGAAAGTGGTCTTACTCCAAGCGTCCGGGTTAATTTCGTTGGCACAGCTCATTTATCAGCCTGCCCCTACGTCCGGAGATGGGCTTTTGTGTGACGCAGTGGTATTCCACATCAGCAGTCTCACTAGCGAGTGATTTGTATACTTTAGAAAGCACCAAACAAGGTTTAATAACAGGCCATTTGGGAGCGTGAAGTATTGCTCCAGAGTCAGCAGCCAAGCACGCTCTGCTATATCTCACATCAACCCAGTAGGCATCCGGCTTTCATACAATAACAGTCTCCTCATGCCGCCTGTGTGCGGGTTTATTGTAATGCCGGATGAAAAATTATTCAGAGCGGCTTATTAAGTTCAGGAAGCATCACCGAACTCTTTTCAAATGACGTTCAGCGCTCGGCGAGTTAACTTCCCCCTTGAAGCCTGAATTAAACAGTCGGCTTGCAAGGTGGCATATTCCGAGCTCTGATTTGTAAGGTACAGAAGCCGACAAGCTAACCCAGCCACCGTCAAATGCTTTGTGACTTAGTAATTTGCTGCATAATAAGCACCAGGGCACCTTTTGCGTTTCCAGTTTTAAGCGTTTAACAGTCTGTGTCAACCATCTGTTCTCACTTCACCCGAGATGCTCAATGTTTTCTGCTTGATGTATCTTAAATTTTTCACAGCACCTCTTCAATTAAAACGAACCCTTTCCTTAACTCGTACTGTTTATTTACAAGCGAGAAAAATAAAATGTTTATCTACATTTAATTCCCTGGAGGGTATCTAGGGGAGAATCTGGGGGCATTTAATTTTGCAATGATATTTCCTGCTGTGTAATGTGTTCCACCTCTGAGTTTCTATTACCATTTACTTACAGGCTAAATAGCAATATGAATTTTCAGCTTTTATGCACTGTGCCCGCTTGGAGATGAACGGCGCCTCTTAATATACATTTTTAGTGTATCCCGTTTATGGATTGTGGATGTTTCCATTAACCACAATCCAATGTGGTGAGGCCTCCAGAGAATGTTTGGGGCTGTTTTGAAATTAAATTTGGCTTTTATAGCATATAAAGCAGAACACGTTATTTTAGGTTGAACAAGTCAAAGAATTGATAATGATATCCACCCTTGTGTTAATTTACCTCAAAGCAAGGGGAGGGGTGGGGGAGGTCTGCTTTGTATAGTATTAAGTCTCTATTGCAAATGACCCTACAAGGGTGCACCTAATCGGAAAGGCCCATAGGAACCATAGAAATCTAATCTTTTGGACCAGTTTTAGAGGGCCATGTTACACGACCTATGTAGAGACTTGTAATCAAATCACTAAGGATATGTTGTATAAACTTCTGTATAGCAAGGTTTCTTAAAAGAACGGTGAAAGCTTAAGCATAAAAATTAATCATTGTTTGCTTACCTGCATGGCCACCTTTTTTCCATGTGAGAAATGGTTGCATTGCAATCCCTCTTGCATCTGCAGGAGTAATGTCTGCCCTTTCATCATCTTGCAGCATTGTCATTTCTGACGAACCAATAGGGGTCCTCCTGGCACCTCTCATAGTCTGGGCTGAAGTTACAGGACCTCTGGCCTTACCCACCTTTGTTTTCTGCCAGTAGCATGCATTTTATGTATTACTGGTTTGGTTTTGACAGGCTCAAGGTTAGGTGTTTTTCTTGCCGCATCTTGTGGGTGATTGGATGTGGTACTTCTAGATGGTACATCCTAGATGTGCATTTGACAAGCTTCCCCTATGGAATACATGCTATTTGAGAGACTGTGATTTGTTTATATAAGGGCATTAAGTCTGCGAGGTAGGAGAGGTCTCTGCTTTGTTTCAGGTTTTATGTATTAGATTTGAAATAAATGATTTCCGACAAGTGCTTGATATCTGCTACTCGGGCGCCGCCAGTAACAACGCGTAGGTTAATCTCAGCAGTAGGCAGGGACTACAGGATAGAAATAAACTAGCTCCTCCCTGCCTATATAGGGCAGGCTGTGGCATGATCTCCTCAGTTCTTTTCTTGCCATCGCAAAGGACTATGAAGATGTCTGGATTTTTTCTTTTAGCGCAGTGCTGACCAGGAGTGGGGGCTTTGACTTCCAGCCCCTCACCAGCTGCAGCTTTCCTGGGGACCCCCGTAAGATTCCTGAAGTTGGTTCTTAAAACGATAGCGTGGGGTGGTTCAGAGTGAGGGGAGTCTAGGTAAGTCTTGGGTTTGTCTGGTTGGGTCTGAGCCCCGAAGATCAGGGCAACCTGCAAGAGACATGCTTTCCAAGGCTGCTGTGGGGGGAGGGAGATGAGCTAGGGGCCGGGATCCCTGCTATCAGAGTGCTTACTACCGGGCAGCCATGCTGGTTGGAGCTCATTCACAGGTCAACTGCCAATTTTTGGGAAGGGGGGCAGGAGCCCTTGCCACTGGGGTGTGGCCACCTTCCATGCCGATTGGCTAATTTTGACAGGGGGCAGGTGGGATGGTTGGACTAATTGCTCTGCCCCATTCTCCTCACTAAACGCATGAGGCACCACCATCTTGTGTGGTGTCCGGAGGTCCCTGCTGCATCTCCAGATCATCGCCTCGCAGATCCTGCACTGCTTTCTGGTTCTGCTGTGATGAGGATAGACTCCAGCACAGCTGCCACCCCACTGTCTTTCCTGGTCATGTAGGGCCCTCTCTAGGGCTAAGCCTTTTGACTTTTACAGATTCTTTCTGAATCTGACATTGTTCATGTTGTTGCAGGGTGGGGGTCCGGAAGCTGCTGCATCTTTATCCAGTGTGTTGATCTCAGCTGCAGGGAGGAGTGGGGACCAGTGCTCCAGTGGTATTGCTTAGCAGTTAGAGCAGCCAGTTTACCTAGTTAAAAGCATCAGAGGCACTGGGGTTTCGTATTTTATCGGAGAGTGGTGTCGCGTGTCCCATGTGCCAAGCACGTCTGACCTCGGCGAGGGACCCCTGTGCGCCGGGTGCGCTACCGTCCTGCACTTCCTTATGCATTTGGCGGGTTCTGTGCCTCTGTTTTATGCTAAAGGTGAGAGTAGGTTGCTCCAACATTTCAAAGTAATTCTACAGTTTATTAAGGCCCTGGCATGTATGGAGTGCAACAGCCCAGCAATTAAAGTGGACCAACACCCAGGATTTTGACTATCCTGGGTCTTGGTCCACTTCGATGGGGCACCCCCGATCGGGGTGCCCCGCTGTGTGAAACCCCCCCCAACCCCCCGAAAAACTCACCTCTCCGCGCTCCCAGCGCCAACGTACAAGCTCTATTCCAGGACGTCTAAGCGGCTGCCGCCGCCGCCGCCTCCCGCGCGTCCCTTTCGACGCGCCCGCGCCGGCCATTCGCAGACGGCCGGCGCGGGCGCGCGCACGCCTGCAGGGGCGCGAGGGAGGTAGGTAGGGTTTTTCGGGGGTTTTGGGGGGGTTACACCCCGCGGGACATCCCGATCTCGGATGTCCCGCGGGGTGGGGGGTGATCGGCCCGGGAATCTTATAGATTCCCGGGCCGATCACCCGTGGGTGTTGGTCCACTTTAACTCTTAGCTTGTCAATCCTGTAGAGGAAACACACAAATGCAATTGCATGTGTAACCCCATCCCATCCCTGGCTATGGGGTACATTCTCTTTTTGAGTTGTGATACGCGCTGCAATATGATACTTCACCTGGGAAGCTGCCATACCTCCCTTTGGAACACTTTACAGGGAGAGGTCCACAAATGATGAACCTGCTTGTGTGTGTGTGCGCCTGGCAGTTGAAAAAGAATGGTAGAGGGGGAATTGCTTCAAATTTGCTAGTATTTATACAGGGCTTAGGCTGTACACAGTGGAACAGCCCAACTTTAAAACCTCTCATTGTTCTGTAGAGAATGTAGAGGCCTTTGTTTGAATGCAATTGCAACAGCATGTGTAAACCCAATGCTGCGTTACCACGGATGGACACCAATCCAAAAAAGCTCCTGTTTCTTTTGCAGCGTCCAATAGGATTATTGGGTTGGGGGGGGGGCAAGATGCCTTTTTTAGTTTTGTCTGTGAAACCTATACCCCCCCCCCCCCCCCCAAGCGTTAGTTTCTAGCTATCTACCCCCCACGACAGCCCTCCCGCCTGGACCTTCATCCCTCCCGCCTGGACCTTCATCCCTCCCGCCTGGACCTTCATCCCTCCCGCCTGGACCTTCATCCCTCCCGCCTGGACCTTCATCCCTCCCGCCTGGACCTTCATCCCTCACTGGATGCCTGTATATGAACCTACCTTTACAAAATGTGATTGAGTACCCCTGCACTAGATCTTACAGCAGCTGGGCTGTGTGTTATCCACATGAGGGAGAGCCCATGTGCATTGGGTGCCCTCATTCAAACACAATAAGCAATCCTTGGTGCTGTAATGGAAGGTTTGCTCTAGTGTGCCTTCCGGTTCCGTATGACACTTGATCTGACAGATTCAACCTTCACTTATAGCTCAATGAAAAAAAATGTATTTGTATTGTATTATAACGTAATAAAGGAACTCCCAATTATAAACTTGCAATATTTTAACTTGGAAAGCTAGACAAACCCCTTTGTTCTTTGATTTTAATCACAATGCAATCTCTCTAAACTGTCCAGCAGCTGACATGTTTTTCCCATTTAATCCTCTTTTAACCTGCTATCCCATAAATCATCATTACAGCATGTTATCTCCCAGAAAGACAGGTGTTTTCTGGCATTTACAGGATGTTGAATCTGGAAAATGAGTGCTTTAATCTTCTGAGAAATAATTTGCCGTATATCAAGGTTTTGTTGTAGAGAAAACGGATGTTTATTATTTTAAAGGGTTCTTGTTGTCCATCTAGGAATGAGGAGTCTTTTTTTCTTCTTTGTGCAGCTTAGGATCACCCTTTACAGTCAAGCTATTTTTTGTTGCACCCAACGGTTACAGGAGGAGGTAGGTTTATCATTCTTGCCGTCTCCTAAGGCATTTAGGTCTCCGTTTCTTCAGTTTTAGATATACTTTGTGGTCTTTTACAGTGGACTAATTTGGAAAGTCTGTGTGAAACCCCCCAGTCAGCCGTAAATATTCACCACCACACGCTCGTCTGAGAGCCTCCTTTCATGACTACATCATTCGGGAAACGGCTCTCCTTAAGATGGGCTGGGACAGCGCGTTCTGCAGGGATACAGGGGATGTGTCAATGCGTGCTCCCCATTCATTTCAATAACAGCCGTCTGCTTATGTAACGTTATCATGGCAGGTAGCACTCATTAGACGAGTGCCCACAAATGCGCCTCTGGAGCGTGGGAAGGGAAATTTATACAGGCTAATTGGGGGTTTCACACTGGGCTATCCCAAATCAGGGTGCCGCAGGGACTTGGAACAAAACCTGGGACAGTCAAATACCCAGATTTTGTTCCGCTTTAAATGAGCACTATTGCTGAAAATGGCCCAATGATAAAATTCCGTATAAATATACTGAATGGTGATAGGAGCAGTCACTTATACACCCCGCATCAAGAAATATCCAGCCAGGCTTGTTTTTTTACATGTTAATGAAAAAAGGAAGAGCAAATCATCTCAAGTTTGGCAGAAGTTTTATTCAGTTCGGGTGTATAAGTGGCCCCTCCTCTCATTAGCTGGTGTATGTATATGGATTTTTAATATTGCGCAATTTCCCAATAGTGCTCCTTTAAGAATGCAGTCCATCCAACACCCCCCCCCCCCCTCCCCCCGCTCTCATGCCCTATATTGTAAATTATGCCTCTCATTTTAAGACGACTTCTGGTTACTTAGCGTTGCTAGAATCAATTGCCGCCATCTTTGTCCACCTGCAAGGTGGATTATTCCCAGATTCTCTAGATTTGCCCTGTTTTCTTGTGCATGCATGTGATGTTATCTGGCAGATTAGGAGCAACAGGATCTCCCTCCTGGCATGGACCCTGGGTGCTTTCACCAGCACCAGACGCAAGGCAGCACTGACTCACTTCAATTAGGCCCTTTAAACAGACTTTCCACAAGTATTGATTGACCATGGACCATGCGGACTCTGCAGCTCATGGGGCGTATTGGAGGCCCTCGTTTTATCTTTAGGCTTTTGACCAAAGAACTTTTTTTTTTTATGTTTTTTAATAAAGTGGGACAAAATCCTGTGGTCTGGTGTGCATTCCCATCTGAATGGCTGGGTGCTTATCAGGTGCGGGATGCCCAGTTTCTTTTTCTATAGGCTATAATACAAGAACATGACATTTTCAGAGGTTTGGATTAAAAGTTGTCCTTTAATGTGGAGCACACAGGTGTGTTGGGTAGAAATAAGTGCTTTCCTTTCGATTTTCTTTTTCTCTGTAATGATTATCCATTGTTGTGCCGCCCTCCCCTCAGTCTCCGTTGTATAAGCAGCCCTAGATTTATGGCAATCTGGCACCTCTTCCAAAGTACATTGTAGATGAATGTTTAGTGCAAAACATGCCCTAAACAAGCTTTGGATCAATCTGAACACAGAAACGCATGTTTGTTCTTTTATGTGTACTGCCGAATGTTTTTGCATTTGTTACTTTAAGGATGAGAGTAGCTAAAGTGCTTGACAGCTGCTGCAAACAATGAACACCTGTCTTTGCCTTCTGCTCTACATGCAGTGGCCAACCCATTACTGGGACATTTTAACTGGCTTGAAAATAACCATCTACATCAATTCTTTCATGTAAACACAGCTCTGAAAGTCACAAACCAACCATTGCCAGCCATAATAGACACTTTTATTTAAAGTTCCCTTCAGTCTTCATGTTCATTTGCAATGAACATTCACAGCAAAATACTTTTTAAAGACACTTAATGGTGACCTATCAAGTGCACCTATAATGCTTGTAAGTCTACAAATCATAAGGATTCTGGGTATTTACATAGATCTTAGAGCCTGTAAAGACTGATTATAAAATGAAAGCCTTAAGTGTCTTGCCTCCCAAGCAGCTGATTTCTAATTGTCGGATCTCGATCTCTCAAAAGTGGTGCTGGTGATTGATCTCCTGTTCTTCAGACATGCCTGCATTTTTTTCTGTGTGAAAATGTCACGTACCTGAATGGAGACCCGACCAAGGTAGATAGAACTCGCTCCTCCCAGCAGTACTGCTTGCAGCTCCCCAGAGGGTGGATATTGGGGAAACTCAGCAGAGGGCAACAACAGAGTGTCAAGTGTGGACACTAGGAGGGAGCTGAGGAAGATCTAGAAGGTAGTGGAGTGTTAGGACTGACTGTACCTACAGGGAGCCTGCAAACGAGTAACTGATGAAATGCCATCGGGTCTGGTTTTTGCCAGGGACCTTCCGAAGGGAGGGACGGCTGTGCTGCAGACAAGCCTGGGTCCCCACTATTGTTACCAATGGCCAGTGAGCCAAAAGGCCAACATGGGAAAAGTCCAGTTCACGTTTTGGGGCAGAATTATGTAACACAGAGTCTGAGCTGTAATCCAGAGCCAGTGTCAGCCAGCCAGAATAAGTCTATACGAGTCTAGAGGGCCATCCGGGCATGCACAGACCAACGAGGCGATCACCTGTGGTGACCACATGCGCCCCTGGCCACGCACTGCCAGGACAGAAACAGCAATGGGCCATGACGGAGTGAACGAGCACATGTAAGTAAGGTCTCCTGCCATGACAGAAAAATAGACTGGGTTTGTTCAGTGAATGTCATTGAAGGCAGATGTCTCTATTTCTAACACTCTCCCCAGCATAACTGCATTAATTTTGGGGTTAGGAAGCAAAGACATTACCTACATAAAAGTAAGCAGCAGCTATTTCTCTTGCAGACACAATGAGTGGTTTGTCTTACACAATGTGATGCAGAAGGGGTAGAGTTTCTACCACCTAACAGTGTGTAAGAACTGTTAGGTGGTAGCCTTTTGACTTGTATGGATTCCGTCAGGAATCTGACATTGTTCTTGTTGTTGCAAGGTTGGGGGTCCTGGAAACATTTTTGGCCAATGGGTTGATTTTAGCTGCAGGGATGTTGCTTTTCTGGTAGTGCAGGTAGGTCTGACCAGTAGTCAAGAGTTTGGGGACCAGCCCTCCGGCCGTATTGCTTAGTAGTTAGAGCAGCCATTTTACAATGTTGGAGGCATCAGAGGCACCCGGGTTTCGTAATTTAATGGAGGGTGATGCCATGTGTCCCATGCGCCCCTGACCTCAGATGAGGGACCCCTGTTTCACTGAGTGCACTACTGTCCTGTATCTCCTTACTCAGCTGGAAGGTCCTGCGCCTCAGTCAGATCGTCCAGTTTCCTCTGCAGCTTCAGGCTCGGACCCGTCGGAATAGGATACCCCTTGGGCAAACCTAGACCCCAAGGGGCCAGTTGGCCCAAGCCCCCAGCCAGGGTGGGGGCAGCTTTTGCACTACAAACCAGTGTGGAGGGAACGGATATCGGACGCCTGGGTCCGGGAGGTTGTTTCTTCCAGATACATGATAGAGTTCGGGACCAGATGTCCAAAACTTTCTGGACAAGGCATCCACACAGATTTGTGGTGTCCAAGCCTTCGGGAAAATTTGTGTCTAGGGTGCGAGACCCCCGGCCGTGGCGGTCAACACGCTGGCCATTCCCTGGTCAGGGTACATCATGCTCTACGCATTCCCACCACTGCCACTTCTGGGTTGCATTTTTTAAAGAGGGTCGACTGCAAACAAATTCCTATCATCTGATATATACAGAGGCCAGGCTGCGTTATGCGCGCACACTTCTGCTTTTTTCAGCCTGATAGAAGCGGGAGAGGGATCTACTGCAGGGTGCGATTCCACCTGATGGTGCTCAATAACGTCCGTTCTAGGAGCCGCTGAAAGGCCAAGCTAATGCATGTGCTCCTGGCTTAAATAGGAAGAACTAATTTTAAGTGAACTTTTTTGGCCTCCCTCTCATTTTACCTTTCATGGTTAAAAATGTCAGCAAATAGGAACCTTCCTGCTTGCTTATTTATTTAGCTTGGGGAGGGGCGGCTTACTTGAAAATGGTGGATCAGGCAGAGGAGGGCCCTTGTTCCGGTTCTGATTCAAATTTCTTTTTCCTCCAGGGTATTTACCATATCTCTTGTGTATGGTTCACCTTTCTATGGGCATTGAGGTTGCACCCCTAAGTCTAAACATGATGAAGTCTTTATCCAGATTTTGTTCCCGATTCACCTATCAGCTTCCCCATTCATATTTCAGTTAAGGAGGTTATCCTTAATGAGTGGAAGGATCCTGTTAAGAAGGTTTATATACCAAGGGCTCTTAAGTGGATTTATCCTCAAAGATCCTTTAGACAAGAAGATGGATTCTGTCTTGAAGAAAGTAAGGCTGGCTGAATTTTGTACACTCAAACCAATTCTAGCCTCTACTTGTGTTGCCAGGAATCTTAATTATTGGCTTCAGCAGCTTAAATTGTGTCTCTTTGAACAAACTAATATAAATGAAACTATGAAGGCTTCACTGATCCTCTTCTTAGTGGCTTCTTTTCTGTCTGATGCCACGACAGAATCAATTAGATTTTTGGCGTGGGCCATGGCCCTCACCAATTTGATGCATAGGACTTTGTGTCTGCGTACTTGCTCAGGGGATACATGTCCAAGTTGCGCCTGTGTGCCATGCCCTTTAACGGGAAATTCCTCTTTGGCTCAGAACTAGAGAAGATGTTAGACAGGTCTGCTGACAAAAATAAGTATTTTGCTACGATTGGGTTAGATCCTGAATTACCAGAAGTCTTGTCACAGGTCATAACTTATCTCTGATTCAAGATCAATACGATACTTCAGAAAATCTTTCTGCCTCAGTTGAAGCGAACGATCCTTCAGGAAGCTGTTCAGCCCCTGTGTGTGCATGATCAAAGATGCCCTTCTAGTCTTCCAGTTGTATTGATTTCCTTCAGTAAGGAGTCAACCTGGCTGTCGGCATC
This sequence comes from Gastrophryne carolinensis, assembly GCA_027917425.1. Taxonomy (NCBI): domain Eukaryota; kingdom Metazoa; phylum Chordata; class Amphibia; order Anura; family Microhylidae; genus Gastrophryne; species Gastrophryne carolinensis. The sequence goes on from CM051240.1 coordinate 62,061,871, forward strand.
TGTACCCTGAAGGTCCAATTAGCAGAACTTTTGTTTATTTTTTGGATAAGAGACTTTCATATTTCACGTTAGTCGGGTGCTTTTTTTGCTAGCTGACAGGTGGATCCTTGCTACCTTCCTAAGATCTCTTCCGACTTTCATCAGCCCCAAGAGATTATCCTTCCATCCACCGGGAATACTGATATCTCCACAGGTTATGTAGATAAGTCTTTCCATGTCAGGGTCTGTTTGATGACGTTTGTTAATCATTACTGCCTGGATCTGCTCACTTTGCAAGAGCAATCCTTTGGCAGGACTGTGTTGCAGACAGCCTTTCTCACCCAGTAGAGGTAGTATCTCACTTAACCTCTGGTATGCTGCCCTATGGATGTTTTGAGAAAAATTAAGTTAGTTACCTGGTAACTTCTTTTCTAAACATCTGAAAAGACAGAATACAGGCTTCCCTCCCTCAGGCTATGTTATATTATATGTTATCGTAGTGGTTTACTAGTTGATGCTTTGTCTGCCTGTTTTTTATATCTTTTAAACTACTGGTGTCTGGAGGAGGATCTACAGCTTTTGGGTATTCTGGTGGTCATGTGTTTCTTCCTTGGGGAGGAGCCTTAATATATCAGTGGTATGCTGCCCTTTCGGATGTTTAGAAAATAAGTTACCAGGTAAGTAACTTTTTTTCCCTTTGCCTTTTACTTCATCGTGTCCTTCACTTGCCTCCAGCACGTGCACTCTTTTGGTGAGAACAGCTACAATTAGGAAGTTTAGATTGATCTTTCACAAAAGGTCCACTGGGAAGGCTCATAAAAGGAATTGAAGTTTGGACGGGCAGCTCAGTGGATTAAGCTGTCTCTTTAGCCTTTTTTTTCTGTTTATCTAGCAAAGGTTTATAATGAATTTTGACATTATAATAAGGTTAGTGAAGCCCCTCACTTTCTGATTTTTCTTTTTTCAATGAAACAGTAACACTTAGCAACTTTTCATATAGGTTATGTATAGCAGTGACTTTTCCTGGCTGACAACTGTTTTGGACCTTGGATGCTAAGCCCAGATGTCAACTGTCGCACTTTGCTTTACTTTTTTGAGTTTTTTTTTAAGAGCCCCAGTAGTCGAGAACTATAGTGGTTGGGAAAAGTTTCAACTTCCCTCGTTGTATGCCTCCTGCTCAGCAAATCTTGTTGGTAACCAATAGCCGCTGTGGTAGGTTTGGGGCTGCACTGGCTTGTGGCTGGAGGAGACACAGTGGGGAAATCCAAATAGTGATGTCTCCATGCTGTGGGGTCGAGGGGAGTGCAATCTGTTTGACTTTACTTCCTCTTTAGGCTATGTTTGCACTTTCATGTATTTGTGAAGTGATTGCACAGGATTTTTTTTATGTTCTTTTATATAAAAAGCGTGAATTCTCATTTAGAAACATCACCCTGAGCTGAATAAGTAGAAAATGCCCATGTTAGACAGCCAAAACCTAACCCCTATCTTACTTAAAGGTCAGCGCTGTTTGCAGCAAGTTTCTTTTAAAGTTCATCTGCAGACGACCTGCTCACTGGTGACATTTTTCAAGTTCTGTCAAATCCTGGAAAAACCTTGGGCAACTAGAAATCTTAAATTGATTACTTTTTTGTTTCTCATATGATGCTTTTTAATTGTTTTTTTAATAATTTAACCCGCTCTCTTATGGTTTTTTTTATACCCATCTTTTTTTCTCTCTTTTTTCTAACTCAAAGAAGAATTTCAATCGGACATTTCATACAAACAGACCCATATGGTTAGGAAATATTGCTTCACTTTCCAGTATGTAAACCGGAACAATATCCCTCAATAAGTTTTCTGCAACTGGATTGCGCACCCGCACTATCCAGATTGCAGCCAAAAAATAAAAGTGCTCTCCTTTATATTTTTCTGTAAAACTTTTTTTTTTTTTAGTATCATAATGGTGGCTCCTGGGTGATCTGTGGCTCGCAAAGTGGAAACACCACTAAGCTCCGGATCATGGGGCATGTTCTCCCAGCTCTGAAAGCACTTCCTGCACGTGACAGGCATGCGGCGGCTTTCAGAGCTAGTGGTGTGCATTGGCAATGGGGATTTTTTTTTTGTTAAGAGTGAGCGGTGTTTCGATTTAACAACCAAGGGATCTTTTCATCAAATGTGGTGTGGGGGGAGAAAGGATCATTTAAAGACTGCAAACTATAACCTCTAAAAATCATTTCCCATTAGAAGGAAACAAAGGTATGATATTTTTAAAATGCTACTCTGCCGCTACTCTAAAAATGTGCAAATGTACTGTTTCAACAGGGGATAATGCTGCACATCCCAGTCAACTGAGGGGGGGGTGTTATATTAGATATATATTCTAAATGTTATCAAAATAATTCTATATTAAGAGTGCTAGATACTTTTTTTTAACTATTACTTAGTTCACATTTTTATACCAAATTCTTTGTGAACTTGTGTTTTTTTTTTTATATGAAACTGCTATTGTTAGCCTTCAAGCTTGTGTTACTTTTAATTTTCACTTTGTGGGATGTAAAGAGTTTTCATCTCTCTAATTAAGCGTTCAGCCCCAGCTTCACACCGTTGCATCCTCCAGTGACAACTAGTCTACAATGGATTGTCTGTGAAGCCATTAAAGGACGGCTTGCGGCAAGAATTTCCATTCTCTTCTATTAAGAAATGTTAATTTTCCTAGTTTAGTTTTTTGTCCCATATAATTTCACCTAGTTTTTCTTAGTGGCCAAAATGAAGCCACTGCTTAACAGCACTCAGCAGCAGTGTGGCCCAACCTTCTACCCTTATGGTCCAAACAGGAGAACGCTGCACTACAGAAAATATGTAAGAAATGAAATATTTTAAGACAGAATCAAGTAGTACACAAATATAAGATAGAAATGCGGGGGTCGGGGAATCTGCTTACAAGTTTACAGAGCCGCTGATGCAGACCGTGCCTGGTGCCATCAGAAGTGCATTCCATCTGCACTTTTTGCAGCGGTTGCACAGAGCAGTATCTTCTATTCTGTGCACTCATTGAAGTTTATGGGCCAGAGGACCAGTTCAGAATGGTGGACATTTATTGCTTTACATCAGCCATGCTGTCTTAGTGCTGCAGGATTGGGGGGATTAAAGTGGACAAAACCCCATTTTGGGCTGTGTTGGAGTCTATAGGACTCAAGGGCCACTTGATTCCCCCTCCCTGGGACATCCTTATTTGGGGTGTACCACTGTGTGATACCCCCCCAAATCCTCAGTAATACCTGCCTGATTCCTAGAACACACGGTGCATGCACAGGTGGTGGTCGCACTACCCTATAGCCAGATGTGTTCCTGTGCCAGGCATTTGCGAATGGCTGTTTTGGGAACCCTCACTGCTAGATGCAAGGGGAGGCGATGTGGCCAACTGGGTGCTAAGCTCCATTCGTCCCTCTGCTGATTCTTAACCGAAAGGGCCAAATAGAGCTGAACACGCTGATTGGCTACATAGGTCTTAAAGGACCCACAACACTCAACCCTGTTAGCTTGCAGACAAACCTATAATCGGTCTCTAGATCTAGTTAGAAACACACACATCTTTAGAAGTATGCTGAAGCTGCACCACCAAGCGCCAAGGTGCCTCTGTGAGGTGCAGTCCTAACTCTAATCTCTGAGAGTCCCCTTTGAGACATACAATGCAATAGATACATTGGGAGCAGGTTTACCTGAGGTTGCCCTATAACTTTGAGTGCAGCCCCTACGGTGGATGGGATTAGCTACATAGCTGCACATACACCTTAGGGGAGTTTTTTCTGGGCAATTTGGGGGATTTCTCAAAGCAAGGAATCCCAAATTGGGATGCTTCAGGGATGTGGACCAAAACCCAAGGTCAAAATCATGCAGGTAAATAAGTATATTGAAAAAATTAAATATTCCCACGCCACCAGAAAGTAGTGAGCTGTGTTTCCTTGTTCCAGCTGGCGGGTGGGCGTGGCTTATGTTGAGAGCCTTTAGTACAATGCTAGATACCTTACTGGTTTCTAGCCACATACAGTAATCTGGACTATCCATGTTGGGCCTGAAGGCAGATTTCTAGCTTGCCTCTAGGTCTGCCACATGGGATGGCCATGGTTTTGTGAGCAGTGTGATCACTATTTATTGCAGGTGACAGACCTGTTTTAGTTTTGTATTTCCTCTTCCCTTTTGTTTTTGTTGCGTTTTAGATTTCATACCCGAAGCAGAGTGTGCCTGTTCCTTCAGAGTTCTCATGACAAGCTCAGCAACCGTGAGGACAAATGTGACTCTTCATTACTCTTACGATTGAATTAAACTTGAGTGTAATTTTCTTCAAGGTCACAATGAACTGTTTTACCGTTTGCCTTCTGTTTATTTGAGGATGCAAATTGAATTTGGTGATTCAAATTGAAGGCAGGCTAGAGATATAAAAACCATCAAATGCCGGCGTTGAGAAAGACCTGTGCCCGCGCTTCAGTTGCTGCAGCCGGTCGCCCTTATCTTGTTGCTAATTATTGGTGACTATTGTTTTTCTCATATACATCATGGAAATAAATATTTTTTTCGACTGAAGCTGGGCTGTACGTGCATTAAGGCCATGTCACATTTTTCCCCCAGAGTCTTGCTTGTCCGTGTCATGCTGCATTGAAGGAATTTCGCCACTATAAAAATTTACTGAGAGTGAAACCTTGTTCAGGGATTCGCTTTAATACTTTAATCCTACCACACACAGCTTTTCATGCTCTCATACACAGCATTACGTAGTTAGTTTTAACCAGAGTGTCTCTCTCCTCTCCAGAGTTTGGTTTGTCCCACAGTCTGTAATATGTATTTAGGAGAACTAGATTCAAGTAAATTACAAAACTCTTCAGCGCTACATACAAATGTGGTCCCCTCTCTGTTACCACCGGTGACCTATCTTCCCCGGCGCTGTGCAAATTACCCCAGTGAAGCTTACTGGGCACAGCATGGTCACATCGCTGGAACCCAAAGAGAGAAGCCTGTTCTTTGTTCTCTGTCCAACCATTGCAATACCCTGCTGCCCCCCCCCCACCCCCTCCCCCAGTGCTAAGCCTACTTTGGATATTAAAAATAAAATGCAAGGTTTACATTTCTGGGTTTTCCCCTGCTGTAAACGGTGATGCTTTGTTCTATGCTGCCCCCTTCCCTCTGTGACTGACAGCTTAAAGGGACTGTCCTTGCAAGAGGTTAATAAAACCTACAGGTTCCTCACCTCTTAACTGAAGGTTGTTTAGCTGCTGTTTGCTGCAATTGGACGTCCACTTTAAAAAGGACCATAACCTGGTCGGACATTGCCCCCCTCCCCCTGGGGGAATACCGATTTGAGATTGCCTGCGATGTGAAATTCCCTTCAGGGTCTCTGTATCCCAGGTTCCCTTTGCATGCATGGCTTTAGAACAAATTCTCTTGTATCTAAGGGGTGCACAGGAAGGAGCGAATGATGATTGCCTCAGGAGAATAAAGGGTGTATATGGGAATGATAAAATCCTGCTAACTATTCCACTTAGTGGTTCCAGATCCTGCAGCAGTCAAATGCAGCAATAACTAGAGCTCTACATTGCATTAAGTGGCACTCCTGCTCTGTGTGCTGTGCAAACTTGATGATCTACCTGCTGCACAGCAGAGAGAATGTGGATACTGCTGCAGAGCGCTCTGTGCTACATTTGACCACCCCAGCATCCTAGAATTAGTGTCTAGTGGCCAGGACTGCTGGGTGAGTCGGGGGATGCTCCTAGGACACATGCTTTGTGGCTCAAAATCTATTTCCGTTTTTGGTCATCTTTAAACTGTAACCTGGGTAAACAGTAGTATACACTGGCTGGTATTGGTATCTGCAGGTTCTGTATTTACAGGCAGGCTTTACATCCTTTCCTAATTGTTCTTTTTATGGTAACAGGTCTTGCATGGCCATAAGCTGGGGGCAGAACACCAACAAAGACCAGAATATAATTGGTGCAATGGAGCACCTGCTCCAGGCCCTGCATCTCAGGGGACCCCTTCAATATTTTGAGCCTAAACTTTGTACACGGTATTAAGTATAGTAATATATGTAAAATAAGAAACCTTTTTATACTGTGATTTGTGACCTAAAATCTCATTGATAATCATGTATATTGAGGATTAAGCAATTCTCCACTATGCCAAGTGGTTCCCTATTACACAATATTTACCTAGCTTGATCCCAATACACTTGTATATATTCAGTACTCCTCCAGTTTTAATACGGTTTGCAATAGTTTTTTTTAGGTTGACCCCCTCAATAAAGGGCTCATAACCAGCATCATGCTGGCTGAGATTGGGCCCCCCACATTGAGAGACCAAACTGGCCATGGGCACCGTGTGCTGTTTATTCTTTTTATAGTCACCAGTGGCTCAGTGCCCCTCCCCCAGAGACCCGCAGCTTTTTTGAATGTACGAGTGGCCCTGGTGCCACCCACTGCATTCATGAAGCACACCGAGGCAGCTGGGAGTGAATGAACACCTCCCCAACAGGGGGAAGATCCCCTATGAAAGAACGGACTTAATCTGGCTCTGACACCAAACTAATTTATTTTTTGCATTTGGTAGACTCTTTGCATATCAAGGCGAGTAGTCATATCTGTGGTGTTTTTACGTTTTTGCTGTGTTTTCTGGTGTTTTTTTCTGCCGCGCCGCATTGTACTGCGTTCTGCGGCTGTGGGCATTATAACCTGAGGTCATTTTGCTTTGTCATGGCGCCGGCCGGGTCACATGAGCGCAGTTTTTCGTGCTCTTCGGAGGGGGCGGGGCCAGGTGATGACACGTATCGCGTAGTTCACCCCGCGGCCCGCTCCTCGAGGTACCTCTGCTTTTTGGACGAGCTGCGCGTCTGGATTTCTCCCTTCCTGGCTGCAGCGCTGCGTATCGCGTCGTTCACCCCACTGCCCGCTCCTCGGGGTACCTCTGCTTTTTGGACGAGCTGCGCGTCTGGATTTCTCCCTTCCTGGCTGCAGCGCTGCTTCCTCCGGTGGGTCGCCTTATCCAGTGGTCTGTGCCTGTGTGACCCCGCAGTGTCTTTGGTCCGTGAGTCCCCCTTGGTTTTTTTTTTTTATTGAATTAAGGTGTATTTGCTGCGGGATGCTCATGTGTGTTTTTACTTATGTCTTTCAGGCGGGATACCATTGGGTTGTGGTTTCTCCCGGCTCCACTCCTTCCTCCCCCTCATTCCCCCTTTATTAACTTCTGAGGGCATCCCGGGTGGCTTCTGTCTTAAGCCTGTACCCACTGCTGGCCTATTGTGCCTGTGCTAATCATCATATAGAGGCTTCTGGGGATAGCGCACTTGGGGGCCCTTCGGGGCAAGCACGGCTGTGTTCCATGTGTGGGGTATCCCCTGTGAGTAACAGTGTCACGGTGTGCGTGCCGTGCGCTGAAAGTGTCCTTGCGCTTCAAGCTGGTTTGCCTGCTTCGCTTCCCAGCTCTGCACCTCACTCGGCTTCACCTACTCCCCGCTTCTTTAATTGGGCCCCAGTGAGGGGAATGTTGGCAGGGAGTCACATTCTGATTTGGCTCTGCAGGTGGCTAACATTGCAAAGCAGCTTGCCAGGAATGCTCCTAGGAAGGCCTCTGGCAAGAAGAGACACATGGATCCCAGGCCTGCTCCCCTTACTGAAATGTGTGTGGGGTTTGATGAGCTTGGTGACTGTCACCCCCTTGAGATGGGGGAGCTCTCTCAGGACTCTGACTCCTCTGGGAACCAGCAGGAGGGTTGCGATAGTGACCCTGGGTCTGCGTCCGGAGAGGAATCATGGTACCCTGAGGACACTGATAATCTGCTGTCACATATTTTTGAAATTTTGCACATTGCTCCCCCTGAGGTAGCTAAAAGAAAGCAGGGGGAGCTTTTTCGCCCTGGTTAACAGCGTCTAGAGTTCCCTGAGCAGGAACATTTTACCACCTTGGTGCTTAAAGAATGGGAACGTCCTAACAAGTTTCCTGCGGTGCCCAAGGGTGTGGATTAAAGGTACTCCTCTCCCGTTGATCTTGTTAAGAGGTGTTCATTTCCCCCTGAAATGGACGCTCCCGTGCTAGGCTTGTCCAATACTTCGGTCATGCCTTCCGCTGACACTACCACTCTTGAGGGATGGAGAGGACCGGCGCATGGATCAAGTGGCCTGCCATGCTTTTACCTGTGTGGGGGCTGGCTTGCGCCCTGTATGTGCTGCCGCCATTACTGCTATTGCCCTTAAGAAACTGCTTAAGCGTCTCATTGATGGCACAACAGCCGGTAGTGCTTTGCTCTGATTTTGTGACCTTTATCCTTACTGCTATGGATGATGCTGTGCGGCTGTGTGGAAGGTACTCTGCGCTCTTGGTGGCTATGCGCCGCTCTGTCTGGTTGCGCCAGTGGGCAACTGACGCTGCGGCTAAGAGCTCTCACTGGCCTCCCCTTCGTGGGGCTGCGGCTGTTTGGAGAACGTCTTGATGTTCTAGCCAAGGATGGAAGGCTACCTCAGCGTAGGAGGCAGTCTCGGCCCTTTCGGGGGTCCTCTGCCCCCTCCCTTTCTTTCGTATCCTCAGAGGGGGCCGTGACTCCCTCCTCTCCAGTGGTCGCAGAGATTCTTGGGGCCATGGCAGAACCCGTGGTCGTCCTGGTCTCTCCTGGAATCCTATGTCAAAACCTTCTCCCAAGCCCCCTCAGGCATCAAGGGGCGCCCTCACCCATCCGGGTGGCTGGACAACTTCGGCTCTTTGCTCACGTCTCAGACCGGTGGATTCAGGAGGTAGTGTCCTCCAGTTACAAGATAGTTTGCAGCCTGGCCGCCCCCAAGATTAATCAAATCCTGGATGTCTTTAAACCCCCTGTCCGCTCAGGGATTGCTTCTGGCAGTTCATTGCCTGCTGGAGTCCGGAGTGTTTTTGTTTGGTGCCTCATCAAGAAAGAGGTCAGGGGTACTATTCCAATCTTTTCACGGTCCCCAAAAAGGACGGCTCTCTGAGACCCATTCTGGATCTGAAGGGCCTCAACAAATTTGTCAGATTCAAGCATTTTCGCATGGAGACCCTGCGCTCTGCTGTCAGTACCCTTCGCCCAGGCGACTTCATGACCACTGTGGACATCAAGGATGCTTATCTTCATGTACCTTTTCTCCCAGGTCATCAGAGATTTCTAAGGTTCGAGCTACAGGGTCAGCATTACCAGTTTGTGGCTCTACCCTTCGGTATCACCTCGGGCCTTCCACCTTCTGCTGAGGAAGGAACACCTTGACCTGAGAGATATCCAGCGCCATGCCCAGAAAGGAACTCACCAATGACGGGGACAGAGAAGATTTGGGATAATTTATCACCCAGTCGAAAGACTCCAAAGTGTATGTCACCATTTGCTCATACAACCAGACAGCGGTTGCCTACATCAACCATCAGGGAGGGACTCGCAGCAAGTGAGCCTTCAAGGAAGTGTCCCTGATTCTGTCTTGGGCAGAACAGCATGTTCCCTGCATCTCAGCGGTCTACATCCCAGGGGTGGAGAATTAGGTGGCGGACTCCCTGAGCAGGGTGACATCTAGTCTGGGAGAGTGGTCTCTCAACAACCAGGTGTTTCTCTCCCTCTGTCACCGCTCGGGTCACCTGGACGTGGACCTGTTTGCGTCCCGTCACAATCACAAACTTCCCAGATTTGTGTCCGTCTCAGGATCCTCTGGCCTTCGCCACAGATGTCTTGGCAATACCTTGGACGGAGTTTCAGCTTCTTCAGCAGGGTCATGCGCAAGATAGCACAGGAGCAAGTACCAGCCATACTAGTGGCCCCTTGTTGGCCAAGAAGCGTTTGGTTTGCAGATGTCGTGCAGTTGGCAGTAGACCTGCACGTCTTGCCCAAGGATCCAGATTTTCTCACCCAGGGGCAGCCATCCCAATTTACAAACTCTGGCTTTAACGGCTTGGCTGCTGAAACCTCCATATTGATGGACAAGGGGTTGCCTGCTTCTGTTGTTGATACCATGATTTGGGCTAGGAAGAAGTCTTCGTCCTTTTATCTATTACAGGGTCTGGCATGCTTACATAGCCTGGTGTGAGTCCAAGGCTCTTCCCTGTCGGGTGTTTTCTATTCCCATGATTCTGGAATTCTTGCAACATGGTTTGGATCAGGGCCTTCAACTTAGTACCCTAAAAGGCCATGTTTCAGCTCTGGCAATTTTTTTCCAAAGATCTTTTGCCAATCACCGGTTGGTTAAAACCTTTTTCCAGGGTGTTACTCATGTGCGTCCACCTCGTAAGCCTTTGCTACCAGTCTGGGATTTGAATCTGGTGTTGTCTGCCCTGCAAAGGCCTCCCTTTGAGCCTATCCGTGAGGCTACCTTGTCTATTCTGACCCTTAATGTAGCCTTTCTGTTGGCTGTCACTTCTGTAAGGCGAGTTTCTGAACTAGCGGCACTTTCCATCAAACCTCCTTATTTTGAGAGGCATCAGGATAAGGTGGTGTTTCGGCCGGAGCCGGACTTCCTGCCTAAGGTTGTGTCTGCCTTTCATCTTAATCAGGACATTGTCGTGCCTTCATTGTGCCCTAATCCTGCTAATTCCAAGGAGCGGACTCTGGATTCCCTAGATGTGGTCAGGGCTCTGAAGTTTTATTTGGTCGCCACTGAGCCTTTCAGGAAGTCTGATGCTCTTTTTGTTCTCACTTCTGGACCTAGAAAGGGTTTACCTCCGGCTAAATCCACTTATCAGCAAGTGGATCCGTCAGGCGGTGGATCAAGCCTATTCTGCTAAGGGAAAGGAACCTCCCTTTAGGATTACTGCTCATTCTACTCGTGCTATTGGTGCCTCTTGGGGTTTTCAGCACCAAGCTTCTGTTGAACAAGTTTGCAAGGCCGCTACTTAGTCTTCTGTTCATACTTTTTCCAAGTTTTACAAGGTTGATGTTAAGGCCTCAGCAGATGCTGCTTTTGGCCGCAAGGTGCTTCAGGCGGTAGTGACTTGAACTACTGGCCGTTACTCTTTGGGGATCCCACCCTACTCTGGACACTGCTTTTGGATGTCCCAACTGTTATGAATACCGAAGCAGGCCGTACCATGCAATAAAGAAGAAAAAAGCAATTCTGTGAGTACTCACCTGTAGAATTTTTTGTTCTTGCATGGCACAGCCCGCTTCGCCCCACCCTTATCGTTGTTCTTGGTTGCCTCTTTATGGTGATTGTTCCAAGTCAATTGGGGTCTTTTACCTTTTTTCACATTTTTTACTTATTCTCTCCCGGCTTCTTGTCTCACTACTTGTGTACGCTGGGGAACTCTATGGTTAAGCCCGTTTTTATAGGGAGCCACAGCTTTTCTGCAGTACCACTGCGCCACCTTGTGGTGGAATAACCCAACTGTTATGAATACCGAAGTGGGCCGTGCCATGCAAGAACAAAAACAATTCTACAGGTGAGTACTCACAGAATTGCTTTTTTTATTATTTCTTCGTAATGGCAGCACTGTGAAATGACGAGTCATTTATTGCCAGCGGGTCAGGTAATCAATAGAATCTCCAACATCTCCTCCATTGCTTTAATGGTAGTCGTCCTCTCCCCCATATCTCAGACTTAATGTTTAGACTTTATAGTTAATCATATCTGAAATGTTTTTGCTGGAATAGATGTGCATTCCCCGAGGCTCGAAAAGAAATGTTAAAAAAAAAAAAAAAAAGATGGATTATGCACGGCAAGCTTTTTTTGTTTGCACAATATCTAATCAATGCCGGAGCTCACTTATTTTGCCGCTGGCTGTTCCCGGTGATGCTTGCTGGAAAATAGTTTTCATTGGAGTTTGATAAATGACAGCTATCATCAAGATTAAGGCCCGGAGCCTCTCTGGAAATTGTTTAATGTTTTAGATTTTGGACTTTGATGGAACTTTTTGATTCTTTGGAGACCGCCTCATAATGCGTTAGATTAGAGGCCACCGCACATATTGGACAGCCAACAATGTTTGCGCAATACTACCGCTACATCGTTAAGAGATTTGCTTCTTAGGTGAACCTAAATTTGAATGAAAGAGGAACGAAAACAGGTTTTTCACTAACCTGGATTTTGTTTCTTTTCCTAGGGGGCATCATGATTTGGGATCCCCACAGCCTCCTCCCTACGACTGTGTACCTGCGTCAGCCTTTCAGATGGGCCTGATGTGATAGCATGCTGCAGCTGGAAAGTGCCACTTTGACATGCCCTCACTGGAAAATTACATTTTGGGGGGAGCAGAGGGGGGTTCACAAGTTGTTGTATCCCATATTTGGATGCCCAATAAAGATAGAGGTCGATGCTCTTTAAACCAGGTCTAAAGATGAATGGCCTGCCTTTCTCGGGCATTTGGAACCCCCTGCTGATGAACAAACCCTAGTAAGTCCTCCAACTGGTCTTTGTCCATCATGTGTGCTGAGAGATTTTCGCTGGAGCAAAGACTGGGTCTTTGCAACTTTTCTAGCTGGTTTGGTCACTGTAAGGCTTCTGACACCAGCACCATGTCATCGCACATGTGCATGGCCCTTTCAACACTCCGAAGGAGAAAAAAGTAGTGTCTGCAACCGTGTACAACCAGTTCTCACCACTTAAGTGGCCTCTGCCTAACCCATCCAGCTTACTGCCACAGTAGAGGGTGCTACAGCTGCTGCAATGTTAATTACTAGCTATTAGCAGGTGAGATTGGAAAAAAAAAATATTTAGCAGCCCTGGGCAAATTAATTCTGCGGCAAAATGATTCTTGGTCTGCATCTGTTCTGGTCAAAAGAATTATGTGGCTTTTCTTGGCAGAATCATGTACGTCTGAATTTGTCCTGGACAAAATTATTCTGTGACTATCTTGGGCAAAAAAATTCTGCGTCTGCATCTGTCGTGGGCAAAATAATTCTGTGGCTGCATCTGTTGTCGGCAAAATAATTCTGTGACTGCATCTGCCGTGAGCAAAATAATTCTGTGGCAATGTAATTCAGCTTCTGCTTCTCTCCTGAGCAAAATAATTCAGTGTCTGCAAACAAACATTTGAATATGGCTGTGGAGAATGGCTATGTTTATTTAATTGCCACAACGTTTTTTTGCGTTTGTTATGATCCGACCATTTGAAGGCAACCCGACTGCTGATGTGACTCTCGATCAGAATGAGTTTGACACTCCTGGTTTAAATAATCATGAAGTCTAAAGACCTGACATGGGATTCCCCTCAGTCAATGCACTGAAAAGCCCAAATCGGGCTAAATTCTCGCCTAGTTTCAGGTTGCTGCTGTAAACTTTAGCAAACAGAACTGTGCTGCAGAGGACCTGGATTCCTTGTTCCTTTTTTCCTCCGATCTGTGTGCCCAGCAAAACTGTTGGTGGTGATGTGCACAAAGGTGAACTAATGCCATTCTCTGCAGCTAGCTGCTGCTGTATTTTAATGTTGGCATTGGAAACTAGCTGGATACACTGCCTGGGCTTGCTATAGCCTTATTACACTACAGGTCAACCTAAGCTGGGATGCCCCATAGACAAAGACAGAAAAGACAGATTCCACTATAGGTGTGAAGAACCACTTACTGCTCGGTGTATTGAAACCTCTCTGTACACAGGTTGATCGAATGTGCTTGTGTTAAGCTTATTGTTCCATGTAAATAGGAGTTTTTCAATCAAGACGGGGCGTATCAAATGTTGGGCCTGAAAACGCAGCCTAACATTTATAGAAGATGATTTTCTTTGGAGTAATTTGTTTTTAAGAATGTCACTATGCTCATGGAGCAGGACTGAATAAGATTAGCTCTGTATTTGGATAAAAGGGGATTGTGCAGTGGGGTACAGCCGTTTAAAACGGCTTTTCTTGTTTTGTATCTCTTCATATTTGATTAATTTAGCTAGAAGAGACCTGTGATGTTAGCTCCTAGGTAGCCTGGGGGTTTATTTATTATTTTAAACATGTCTACTATCCGATAGAGGGTTCTGAACAAACCCCCCATTTTTCTCTTTTATTCATCAGTAACGTCTGTCTAATTTTCTGTCATAAAGGTGTTGGAACAAAGACTTCTGGTGGATGTTGATCTATCCTATTGGAGACAAACCTATAACAACATTTATAGATAAACTTGGATTGTTCCTGCACTATTGTCCTCAGCTGACTATAATGGGAGACAATACATAAGCTCCAGTTTCTCTCAACTTTAGACGGGGGGTGAAAGCATGACGCTTCCCCCTCCACAGTGATGAGCATAATTAGGGTATTACAATAAAAAAAAAAAAAAAATGTGCTCCCTAAGCCCCTGAACTTTGACCCTGAGAACCTGTGCAACACCACGGTACAGTTTCAGTTGCTGCTAGGTCACGTGAACACGGTTTTGGTACTCTTGGTGAATAATGGGGTAAAATACATTTTTACACTGCAGTGAAGCATGCCTTATATCAAGAGATGTATGATTGCCACACATGTGATTGCAGCTGTTTTCTGTCCTATTTGAATAGTGTTCTACTTGGCAAGAAAGAGCAAGCATCTCTTTAGTGCTGTGCTTACTGTCCCTTTAAAATCTTGTGCAATGAAAGACCATATAAAGCTGACCTTTACCCTTACTTAAAGGTACCCTATACTCAGATTTTTTTATGTAGTCATCTTTTACCCCCAGCCCCCAAATGGCCTGTGTGTTTAGTATGATGTTAGAATGGCACCCATATTACTCCCTGGACATGCAGCAGCGCTCTCCAGCCATAATTCCTTGATACACACAGCTCAGTATTTAACCAAGAAAGGGCAAGTGTGGCTGGAGCTGTTCACTTTGTGTCTGAGATAAATGCCCCCCCCCCCCCCCCCCCCCCACACACACACACACACACACACACACACACACACACACACACCATCATAATGGCAATAAATCCAGAATCACTTGTTGCAGGCAGCAGAACGTTCTCCACAGCATCTCCAGACTCTTATGTCTGTCGTATGTGCTTAAACCGGACCTTCACCATGATTTATTGAAAAGCCCAAACCCTTAAAAAAACGATTCCCCAGCATCTAAAATTAATATATTTTAAATTTTTAGTCACTTGATATTCTTTCCCCCACTGGGCTGCAACTCTGTTAAGGACTCTAGGATACTGGCGCCGTCATCTTGATTCAGAAGAATCACACTTACTGGGGAGAGGAGAGTGGGATAAAGTACTGGGGGGCGGGGTTATAGTTTGCTTTGCTCAGAGCAGAGCTGGGGTCAGGAAAAGGTCAGCAGTCCCAGAAGGCACTTCCTGTTTGCAGGCTGCCTGATGTTCCATGAGCCGCCATCTTGGATGCTTAAAAATTCATAACATGCAGTAGATGCAGGTAGGATTATTTTTAATGTGGGCAATCTGTATGTACAGGGTGTGGGAAACATATTAGAGACTCTTATTCAGGGTGAAGAACCGCTTTAATGTGAACCTTCTCTCCCCCGTGAAGAGCACAGATGTTGAATCTGTCAATCTAGGGGTTCTCTGGGTAATGCCATTCGCCCTGCGGGATGTAAAGACGCCGACATGTGCACCTCACGCTGGAGTCTGTTTCGAATAGTTTTAGCACATGGATTAGTGACCTACTGGAGTTCATTTTGCAGGCCTCTGGCACTGCTCCTCCTGTTCCTCCTGTTCCTCCATGTCTCCTGGTATCAGATCCATATTCTGTGATCACTACCTGCAGAACCACTTCTTTATAGAGGTGGTCTTGTAATTGCTGATTACTTCAACTTGTCCTATTTGCACAACAGCAGGAGAAATTCACAGCCGTTGCTGCTTCATAACTGGACAGGTTGATTTCACAGATGTGTGATGGATTGGAGTTTAATTGTGGTGTTTAAGTGTTTCCTTTATTTTCCCCAGTCATCTCCTAGGACCGCACCTACGAGAAATGACCCCGTCCATCCAGGTGCAGGAAGAACCAAATCCACCCCCATAAAAACGTCCTGTTTCTGTAGTCCCTCAGTTATTGGTGTTTCATTTCATCCATTTGTTACAGGGTCCAGGATGGTTGGCTCACTTAGTTGGATTCCACATCCATGACCACAAGCCTGCAAAGAGTGAGATTATTTTACATTTTTATACACCTTTGATTTTGAACTTGACAGTCGTGGCAGGGTGTATACGTGTTTTGTTGTGTTTGATGTAATGGGGCCCTGTCAAGGCTCATACAGTAAACATTTTTGGCTGTTTACGCCCAAAAAATAAACATGATGCTTATATTTTCTAAATGATGCCAAGTGAGCACAGATAAGATAAATAAATTGGAGGAGTAACAATGATGGGACCACTCTGGTGGTAGTCTCTACTTTTTGTGATGTTGCTGACTGTTAATTGAGCATGAGATGTTTAGGCACAGAGCCTAGTGCTGGCTTTGCTATTTAAGCTTGTAGGGGACTTAGTAACCCTCATACCTTACAGTACTACTTTCTTTGCTTTATTTCTATAAGTGTACAGGTGGTTATGAACATCCTTTGAGGGCTATCCTTAGCTATTATTTGTTTGTAGTTTTTTTAGCTGCCCTGGGTTTGTTAGCTGGTTGTGTTAGGCCTCACAGCTCGTTGTTTAGGTCAGACCTGTGGTTGGCTCGGTTTCCCCAGTGTGGCTTTTGCATTTGCTAGGATTGTTCAACACATGCATGCACGCACATGTAGCAAATGTTACCTTGACATTTAACATCTGCAGTTGGTGTTCTCTTCAATCTGTATTTTCATTCACCTCTGTGTTGGCTTAACTAGGACGCTTCAAGTTGTCAATTTTAAAAAAAAATTAAAAAATTGCTTAAGTCTCCTTTCACACTTTCCGCATTTTACTTATGTTTGTGTTGAGTTGATGCTGTGTTTTAAGGCATTTTACTTGCATTTGCGCAGCATGCCCTTATTCTTTTATGGAGCTGCGATTGCGTTGGAGACACGCTTTTTAAACTGCTTTCCATTTTTCGATGTATAGCCTATTTGCATGGCCTGGTTTTAAATGGCCATCTTGTAAAATGTTTATAGCTACCATCGTTCCCTTTTAGCATGCTAGCTTTATAAAGGGAGCTCACTTGAAAAGGAGCTAATAAAAAGAAACTTTTCGGTCCTTACTTGCAGCTTCTTCCTAAACTATTTTTTTTTCAAGTATGGTATGTCAGGGTGGCTAGGTAGTCCTAGGTGCTGTTAAGAAACGGTCTCCTGTTGGAGATGGGGGTCTTGGTCATCTCTAACTTTTTTTTCACTATATCCAGTCCAGGTCGTCCCAGAAGTGATGACAGCTGGGTAGTCCGCCACCAGGTGGTGCAGTTACTGCAAGATCCAAAGCTGTAACTCCTCCCGGCCTCCTATAAAATGAGGTTGTCTCAGTAGAATCCCCAGAATTAATCTTGCAGTACTGCTGCTAGGATCATCTTGTATACTCTCTCTAGATACGGCAGCTGAGCGGGGGCATTCTAGGCCTGTCGGCCACTGCACCCCTATTGCCACTGTTCCCGTGGAACCACTTATGCCTCCCAGTCTCGGCTGACGGGACAGGTGAAGGTAGGGAGAATGTCGGGGTTAGGCATTGACAGAGCTAGGCTCTGGGCCGCAGACCCTCCTTAAAGGGTAGCCTGCCATAGGCGATGGTGAGCCTATTGGGGGGGGGGGGAACCACATGTGCTAGGGTTATGCCCTCGTCTGTGCCCACAAGCTTTATTATTTCATGTGTTTGTGCTTAGTTCACTGCACTTTTGGCTTGTTTCACTGATCTCTCAGGTCTGATGATATTTACCTCCCTCGCTCCTTCTTTTCTCCCCTCCATCTTGACGCTGTGAGGGGGGGGGGGCGCTAGCGGTGCATCGGCGGGCTACTCTTCTGAGGCCTCGGTTGTGTGTGTTGGAGCGTGCTGCGCTCTGCGTCGGAGGGGGGGCCCTTCGTGGGCCGCCCTCCCTCCCGGCACTTCTTCTGCTCCATTTTAGTTGTGAGGGAGCTCTTATCCGTGCCCGCAGCGTGGGGGCGGGGCCGGGCGATGACACGTTTTGTGTCACGGCTGTGCGGACCGCCCCTCGAGGTTCACATGTGCGGGCTTCCTGGCGCCATCTTCTGCCTCCTGCTCCTTTGCTGGCCATCAGGATCACCAACGTCCGCTGGCCGTCTTCTTCCTACTGCTGATCCTTTAGCCTTCAGGATCCCCTACGCCCGCTGGTCGGTCCGTGAGTCCTTCTATGTTTTTTTTTCTATGATCTTCTTATGAGCGTGTGCTGTGGGATTGCTCATGGCCTCTTCCACTTGTGTCTTCTAGGTGGGCCCCCTTTGCCAGCTGAGGGTTGTGGTTCCTCCCGGTCTCATACCACCCCCCCACTCGCCCTCTCCCTTTAAGAGGGATCACAAAAAGAGGGACTAAATTGGGGATCGCTGAGGTTTGGGCCGTTAGCGCCTTGTAACCTGTGTAATTTCAGTATAATTACCATAATGGAGGCTTCTGGGAATTGTGAGCTATGGGCCCCATCAGGGCGGGTGAAGCTCCATGTGCGGTACCAGCCCCCTGGGCGGACTCGGCACAGTTTGTGTCACTTGCGCCAGGAGCCTACTTTTGGAGCATGATAGGGCAGGCGTCCCGGCCCCTAGCCCTCTTTTGCCTGCCTCAGTGAGGGGGAAGCCAGCAGGGGGGCCCCAAGCCGATCTGGCATACCGGGTGGTATGGAAGAAGTGGCACATCGAGCCAGGTTACTTGGATTTTGCTGATGATGATCTTTTGGAGGTTGGGACTCCATGGAGGAAGGAGATTTGTTTAAGGACTCCGTTTCCTCAGGGGATCAGCTGTTTGGCTATGACAGCGACCCCTGGGTTCTGCTTGGGCGAGGATATGTGGCCGGCTGATGGTTGAATGGTCGGCTGATGCTGCGGCCAAGAAATCGCTCACTAGTATCCCCTTCCTGGGGCTCAGATTATTCGGGGAGCGTCTGGACCTCCTGGCTAAGGATGGGAGACTCCCTCAGCGACGAAAGCCTGCGCGGCCCTTTCGGGGTTCATCTGCCTATTGCTCCTTTCGAGGGGGAAGAGGTTCTTCATTTTCAGGTGGCCGCAGAGATTCCTGGGGACGAGGTAGGTCTCGCAGCTGACCCAATCCCTCCTGGGGAGTTAAATCCAGGCCCCCCGCCAAGCCCTCTCGGGCATGAGGGGACGCTCTAACTCCCATCAGGGTGGGGGGGACGGCTTCTGCTATTTGCTCACGTCTGGAGACAGCACATCTCAGATCGGTGGATTCTGGAGGTGGTTTCCTCCGGTTACAAATTAGAGCTGTCAGTTTGGCTGCCCTCAAGATTTCTTCTGTCGCGGATGTCCCAGAACCCATTGATGGCGCAGGGCTTAAGAATGGCCGTCCAACGCCTTCTGCTGTCAGGTGTGATTTGTCCAGTGCCTCGCCAGGATCGGGGTCGAGTGTTCTACTCCAATCTGTTCATGGTGTCCAAGAAGGACGGAGAGCTGCGACCTATCCTGGACCTGAAGGGTCTCAACAAGTTTGTCCTAGTCAGACATTTCCACATGGAGACCTTACGGTCTCTGGTGAGCTCGCTTCGGCCCGCCGACTTCATGACCACGGTGGACATCAAGGATGCTTATCTGCACATCCCGATTTTCCAGGGACATCAGAAATTTGAGGTTCTCGCTGGAGGATCAGCATTTCCAGTTTGTGGCGCTGCCATTCGGGATATCCTCAGCCCCCCGTGTGTTCACCATGGTGCTGGCGGACATCATGGCTATCCTGAGGAACCAGGGCATTCATGTTCTTCCTTATCTGGACGATTTGCTGATTGTGGCTCAGTCCCTTCAGCAGGCCGAGAGCGACACCCGGACGGTGTTATCCACTCTCGAGGATTTCGGATGGGTAATCAATTACCCCTAGTCTTCTATCACTCCCTCGATGGTGAGGTCCTTTCTGGGCATGACATTGGACACCTCCCAGGTCAAGGTATTCCTGCCCCAGCAGAAGGTGGTGGGCCTCCAGACGCAGGTGCAGGCCTTACTGTCTTGTCAGCAACCATCGATCCCTCTGGGGATGAAACTGGTGTGCCTTCTGGTGTCCTGCTTCGGGGCAGTGCCCTTCGCCCAGTTCCATATGAGACCTCTACAATTGAATCTGTTGACCGGTTGGGACCGGACGCAGGAGTCCCTGGATCAGGAACTTTCCCCCCTGGTCTGACAGTCCCTCTTGTGATGGTTGGACCCCAAAAATCTGTTGGTGGGCAAGTCCTTTCTACTCCCCGGTGGGAGATAGTTGCCACGGACGCCAGTCTGAGCGGCTGGGGAGGTTTTTGGCAAATGTTGAAGTTCCAGGGTCAGTGGGGGCCACAGGAGGCCCACTTACCCATCAATCTCCTGGAACTGAGAGCGATCCGGTTGGTGCTTCTTCAATTGACTCCCCATCTAAGGGGTCGTGCGATCCAGGTCCGCTCTGACAATCAGACGGCTGTCGCCTACATCAATCACCAGGGCGGGACTCGGAGCAAGTGAGTCCTTCAGGAGGTGAGACAGATCCTGACTTGGGCGGAGGAGAATGTTCCCTGCATCTCGGCGGTTTACATACCCGGGGTAGAGAACCCGGAGGCAGACTCTCTGAGCAGGCGGACCTCTCATCTGGGGGAATGGTCTCTCAGCAACTTGATCTTTCACGCTCTGTGTCTCTGCTGGGGTCAACCAGATGTAGACCTGTTTGCGTCCAGACACAATCGCAAGCTCCCAAGGTTCGTCTCCCTGTCAAGAGATCCTCTGGCCTTCGCCACAGAC
This sequence comes from Gastrophryne carolinensis, assembly GCA_027917425.1. NCBI lineage: Eukaryota > Metazoa > Chordata > Amphibia > Anura > Microhylidae > Gastrophryne > Gastrophryne carolinensis. Next base: position 62,082,533 of record CM051240.1, read on the forward strand.
GCTCTGGCAGTTCCTTGGATGGAGTTCAGGCTCCTTTATGCATTTCCTCCGTTTCCACTCCTGGGCCTAGTGTTGCGCACGATAGCCCAGGAGGGGTAACCAACCATCCTGGTGGCTCCTCGCTGGCCGAGGAGTTGGTTCGAGGACATTGTTCAGATGTCTGTCGATCGCTACATCATGCCTGACGACCCAGGGCTTCTCACTCAGGGGTCGCTGCGGCACCCCAATTTACAGACGCTGGCTTTGACAGCCTGGCTATTGAGACCTCAATCCTGACGGAGAAGGGGGTTGTTCATACCATGATTCAGGCGCGGAAGAGGTCTTCTTCCATGATTTATTACAGAGTTTGGCATGCCTACATTGCTTGGTGTGAATCCAAGAGTTTTCCTTGTCGCACTTTCTCTATATCTAGGATTTTTAAGTTTTTGCAACACGGCTTAGACTTGGGTCTCCATCTGAGCACCCTCAAGGGCTAGGTCTCGGCCTTAGCCATCTTTTTCCAAAGATCTTTTGCCAATCATAGACTAATCAAGACTTTTTTCCAGGGAGTTACCCATGTACATCCACCGCGTAAGCCTGTATTACCGGTGTGGGCCTTGAATTTGGTGCTTTCTGCTTTACAGGGTCCCCCCTTTAAGCCTTTGTGCGATGCTGCATTGTCTATTCTGACCATCAAGGTTGTCTTTTTGGTAGCTATCAACTCGGTGCGTCGCGTTTCAGAGCTGGCCGCGCATGGTATGAAGCCTCCTTACTTTGAGCTGCATAAGGATAAGGTGGGGTTCCGCTTTAAGCCTGATTTTTTACCTAAGGTCATTTCTCCTTTTCACCTTAATGAGGAGGTTGTCTTGCCTTCCCTTTGTCCTGCACCGACGAATTCTAAGGAAAGGACCCTCCATGCCTTGGATGTGGTCAGAGCCATTAAAGTGGACCAACACCCAGGGGTGATCGCCTCACTCACCGCGGGACATCCGAGATCGGGATGTCCCGCGGGGTGAAACCCTCCCAAAAAAACCCAAACTCCTTACCTGATCCGCCGCTGCTTCCGCCGCCGCCTCCCGCGCGCCCCTCTAGACGTGCCGGCGCGGGCGCGCGCACGCCGAGAGTGACGCGCGGGAGGCTTGGACGCGGCTGTCACCCACTTGGACGTCGGCGGGGATTGGACGGCGCTGTCACGTGGGAGCGGCGAGAGGTGAGTTTTTTGGGGTTTCTGGGGGGTTTCAGAGAGCGGGACACCCCCGATCGGGGTGCCCCGCCGAAGTGGACCAAAACCCAGGATAGTCAAAATCCTGGGTGTTGGTCCACTTTAAGTACTACCTGATTGCAACTGAGTCCTTCAGGAAATCGGATTCACTCTTCGTCCTCAGAGGGTTCTAGGAAGGGCTTGCCTCCAGCCAAGTCCACTCTCTGGAAGTGGATCAGACAGGCGATGGTACAAGCATATTCTGCTAAGGGGAAGGAACCCCCTTTTTGTGTTAGAGCTCATTCTACTATTGGTGCTTCCTGGGCTTTTCAGTACCAGGCCTCTGTTGAGCAAGTTTGTAAGGCCGCTACTTCTTCTGTTCTTCTGTTCATACCTTTACAAAGTTTTACAAGGTTGACGTTAGGGCCTCAGCTGATGCTGACTTTGGCCGAAAGGTGCTTCAGGTGGTAGTGCGATGAACTACTTGCTGTTCCGCACTAGGGATCCCGCCCTAATGGACACTGCTTTTGGATGTCCCAACTGTCATCACTTCTGAGACGACCTGGACTGGATATAGTGAAAAATACAATTCTGTGAAACTCACCTGTAGAATCGTTTTGGAATATATCCAGTCCAGGTCGTCCCACCCCACCCTTGGGTTCATTATCTCTTGTTACCTTTTATGGTGATTACTTTTTAGATTGGACCGTTGTGCTTAGTGATGTAACATGGTTTCTTGGCCTCCCGCCTGTCTCCCTTATTACTGCTTTTTGACCACTGGGGATTCCACTGAGACAACCTCATTTTATCGGAGGCCAGGAGGAGTTACAGCTTTGGATCTTGCAGTAACTGCGCCACCTGGTGGCCGACTACCCACATGTCATCACTTCTGGGACGACCTGGACTGGATATATTCAAAAACAATTCTACAGGTGAGTTTCAAAGAATTGTATTTTCTCATGTTTACCTATTACATCAGAACCTTTTTTTCCACACTTGGCCAAATGCACCGCCTGATATCAGGCATGCCAAACAGTTGTATATGTTTTATAAATGATGAGAGGTTCTGAAGTTTTCAGAATAACATGCTTTTGTTTAGATTGTGGGGGCTACAAGGCTTCATTGTTGTCTAGTAGCAGCATAGAAGACTGCCTGTGAAGTATATTGGCCACAGCCAGGACTTGATTCAGTTCTCCTTCCTACATTTTCATGGTTTTACTAAATTATTTGAGGCTGCTTGTAGTTGCCACTTCAGCATTTTATATGCTTTGTCCCCGTTATCAAGGTCTGAGTGTTCTTTTATTTTGAGAAGTCTGCCCTATGTATCTCGAGCATAAATATGGCATAGTTGTCCCTTCTTGTAGGCAATGCTTTATGGAAAGTTCTGAATTATGTAGGACCTTCTTTTATAAATTGGATCTTGTGTACTATTACCTAACAATGGTCTATGCCTTTTTTTGGTTTAGCTTGAGAACATATAATGTAACAACGGAAAGGCTATAGGTTTGATTATCTGCTGACATTTATTTTTCTGTCCTATGTCTTTGCAAAGGTCTAAGAACCCTTTCGGGTTTCACATAATTGAATTTAAATTCAAATGATAATTGTCTGAAGAAATTTGGCTTGGCAACTTGCAGCCTCCCATATTTTTCTTACTTACAGCTAGGTCATAGCTTGCGCCAGTTGATAGGCCTTTTATATTTTGAGCACCTTCATGTGTGAGGGAAGCATTGACTTGATTGCATGCAAGGCAGTCTAGTTGTTTCTAGCTTGGCACTTAGACGTTGGCCTAGCAGTGATTTTGAGTCAGCTTTTACTTTCGCTGATATGTTTAGCATAACAGACACGGTTAGAAAAAACAAGTAAGATTTCCTAAGCGGGTGGAGAAGGAGCGTTTTTGAATATCCTAACCCGTCTAAAATAATTACCATTTTGGCTCTGTCCTGTGGTTTTTCCACATATATTTAGTCCATTCGGATCGTCGTGGAAGTTTACAGGAGCGACTGCTTTCAGGCTTTGGCCTTGGGCTGAAAATGCAGGTGCAAATCTGAAACAGATTTGTAAGCAGCTACTCGGTCATTATCGTCCATATGTGTACACTATGGTTTGGGATTTATGTCCAACCAAAATGAGTCCTTCGGAAGGAAGACTTTTTCATGCAATCGTACCTGTTAACTCTCTTTCCAGGGATCATCTAGGACAGCAGCAGCACATCCTTATATCCTGATTTACTTGGCTGTGGGTTGTGATTTTTTAAAAAATATTTTAGATCTATATCTAATATGCCTTTTGTCAGTGCATGATACTATTTTTCAGGTGTTTGGGAATGCTCGATACTGAGGGACTACAGGAAGTTCTTTTATATGGGGTAGTCCAGTGTTTCCTGCACCTGGATAGGTCTCTCGTTGGTGCTGTCCTGGGTTAACAGGTGTTAAGAGTTAACAAGTAACAATAGTCTAGTCAGAGCTTACATGTGAGTGAGATGCTGCTTTCTTTTTTGGTGTAGGATCACTTATAGAATAGAGGAAGCCTGTCCTACTGCATCCTTTCTGGATTACTAAATCCATGTGCATAATTGTGCTGAAGCCTGGATCCCATTCCATCAGCCACCATCTTGAATTTGGGGTGACTTGCACTTCTTTTATGCACCCCCTCCCTGCAAACATAATAAACAATGCATTCTCTTCTATAGTTCTGGGCAGCTAATCATCAATAATCTGTTTTTTTTTTTTTTTTTTTTTTTCAATAGGTTTTTATTGAAAATAAAGAATTAGAAACAGTAAAAGAAAAGGAGTGATACAACTGTCACACAAGCCATGTTCTATAAAAGAGCAATTAACGTAGAACTTGCATTCCCCTCAGAATATCGAGTGACATCTATGAGAGGGGTGGTTGTCGAAACCTGTCTACTGATCGTCCACAGTGTGTACCTCCACCCACTCTCACCAGATGGGTCCTGAATGCCTTAGATACCTGCCCAATGCTAAAGTAGCCCCTCTGCCTAGATTTTATTGCAAGCTTATAAAACATGGGACGGGTGGTAAATTATAGAAAACGAATAGGAACAGAACAGTGAATGGGTAACTGACCAACATAGTGGAGGAAAAACACAGAGCGGGGAGAGGAGGGGAAGGGAGAGACTGAGGGTGAGGGGTAGCAAGTAGGTGGAGGGAGGTTCGACGACTACCATCCCAAACAGGAGGTCCACACAGGCACTTCCTCTCTGTTATTCTCCACAGTGAAACTCGCCCTTAGGCTAACTGGGGTGGCGGCAATTCACCCATCTATTGATGTCCTGCTGTATGAACCCCCCTCTAGTATTCTTATGTTGGCGCCAAATCCACACCACATCTACAGGTTTCTTCTTTAATCAGTTTTTTAAGCCATGTATATTGGCTCTCCCCTCCAGCTGTGTATGCATGCACCATCTATTCAGTTAGGCCTGGTGTGGGAACTTGCTGGAAAGGTAAGTAAACATGACGACCCTGAATGTTTCACATATTGGGGCATCACAAATTGGGATGCCCTGTGAGCAGGGAATCTACTTGCCCTAGTGTCTTATAGACTTTGACTGATTTTGGTCCTTATTAATGAATGTGCCCTAGGATCATCCACACCCTTCCCAACTGCCTTATTGGCCCTGAATCATTTCCTTTTTTTTATATTGAGACCACTTGATGGTAATGTGAATAAAGTGGCTTTATGTAGTTCTGAGCAACTCTGCATTTTTATACTTTTATTTGAACTTCATAGCAAGATTTAAAGCCCGAACAGATCGCCTTCCCACCTGAACTTGCGGCTGAATGGAGTCTATTTCACAGCTGGTGATTATAACATTGAACTATAAAGAGTCTGGAATTAAACTGTATCTTAAAATTGCTTCTCAGTTTATAACCAGTAACACATTGTTGGTTTTTGCTTTGTACTTAAATCATTTACACCCCGAGGAAGATGCGGATTTGGCAGTAATGTCACTTAAATATACTATTAGACAGGGCACAGTGATAATTGCATTTAACAGGGAGATGTCATTTTTCCTGGCGTTGTTTGCCTTGTGTGCCAGCTTATTTTTCTCCTGAGTACTGCAGGGCTCTCCAGAGCTCAGCATGTTTATTCTAAGGCATAAGTCTGTTCTCAAACATTCATATAGCATATACTTCTCAGCTACTCGTAAATTATAAAAGGCATTGGATGACGTGTATCCAAGTCAAAACCTGCTCTAGCATATTCAGTACTAACCCATGTGAAATGGATTACTGCTAGTGTTTAGAAGCGCTTGTGGGATCTTGATCCCATTTTTATTGTCCTGCAAATAAGGCAATATTAACGTGTGTCTAACCCCTACCTGGCAAGTCTGCAATAGGAAGGTAACAGGTCAACTGCAACTAAAACCTATCCCATTTCTTTTGACCTCCTTATGCAGTAATACTTTCCTTTTCCTTGCGCGGGGACCCAAAACATGTTTAGGGTTCCTGCAGATGAATATGGTCCCTGGAAGTAATCCCTCGAAGAATTCTTTGGTTGCACAGAGTTTCCCTAAAAAATTTAGAAAAAAAGCAGAATAAAAAACACATTTTCCAAAAATATCAATATGCAAAAGGGGAAGAAACAAGCTAAATCTGAAAGTGCAAGGTCCCCTGAACAGAACAATACCCAACATGCATAGCTACTTTTAACCCTTTTAACTGGCAGCCTACTTGAGATGTTGTCACCCTCTGACAGGTCATTTTTCCCTATGTTTAAAAAAAAAAGTCAAGTTTTTTCAAATTTGTCTTGCTTATTTTTTAAAAAATGTATAAAAGAAAACCATATTGCATGTGAAAGCACCATTTCTCACGATTACAATGGTACCACTATATGTATCTGTAGCCCTACGTTCCTGCCTGCCCATGAGACCGGTGGTCCCCGGCCCTGGATGCTAGAAACCAGTATAACAGTCGCAACCCCATAATCTTCCGCCCCCCAAAGCCCGCGGGCAGGTAATGGGGGGCTGGGCGTTAATGGAAAGGCTAGCCGCAGGTGACTTGCCAGACTCTGAGCCATGTGAATTGATATAGGCGGTCTAATGGATCCCTTTCCAGTTCACAAAGGGTTAAATGTGAAAAAAAACACACGCACATCAGAAAAAATATTTTTTTCCCTATATCCAGTCCAGGTATCAATTGATGACATGTGGGCACCGATTGCAAGATCAAAGATGCAGCACCTCCCGGCCCCCTATAAATGCAGGTGTCCCTCTATCATTTTCCAGTTGTTCATCTTGCAGTCTTGGCTGCAGAAGATAGTTTGACATTCTCCCAGAGAATGGCAGCAGAGCGGGGCCACCTAGCCCGTTGGCCGCTCTGGGCCCTATTCCCACGGATCCCTCCTGACCCACTCCTGCCTCCCAGCCTCTGGCTGCTATGGGATTGTGACGGTAGGGTGAACGCCAGGGTCTGTTGGCGTTCGGCAGAGCTTGGCTCTGGGCCGCAGGCTTATGGTGAGCCTGAGGGGGAACCACTATATATATTTTTTGTTGATTGCTCTGCATGGCCATCACGAGGAGCTCTCTGCATGCCTGCTTACCTCCCTCGCTCCCTCATTGTCGCTGGGCTGCGGGGTTGCCGCATCGCCATTGGTGCGGCGCTGTCTGTGACGGGGGGGGGGGCGCAGTGGCCCGCGGGTGCCTCCGCGGCCATTTTTCTGAGCCTAGACAGCGCTGGAAAGGGGTGGGTACGTCGCCGGGGGGCCGGAGCCTGACGCCGACATCATCCCGTCGGGGCGGCGCCACACTCCCCTCGAGGATCCTTCCAGAATCGCCCTACGCGCTGCTGCTGCTGGGGCCTGTTGAACGCTGCGGAGCCTGGATTTTCTGCTGCTGCTGCTGGGGGATCACGCTAGTCATCGTGTCGTGAGTCCCTGATTTTTTTTCTGACTGTGTTTTTATGATCTTTTGCTTTGGGCTTATTCTGATCATGGCTCTTCTCCCCCTTTCATGTATAGGTCGTGGGCTTGAGGTTGAGGGATGTGGTTCCTCCCGGTCCCCCCTTTTTATTTAGAGGGATCACCTTAAAGGTTTGGGCCCATAAGTGTCTTGTAACTTGTCTTTTTTTGACCATTTTTAATCACCATAATGGAGGCTTCAGGGGATAGTGAGCTGGGGGCCCCATTTGGGCAGGAAGGGCTCTGCCCCTTGTGCAGTAGGAATCCTCTGGGCGGATTCAGCACTGTTTGTAACACTTGCGCCAGAGGCATTATTTTGGACCATGAACGGGCGGGCGTCTCTGCCCCTAGCCCTGCGCTGCCTGCTGCCTCTCCGGACCCTCCGCTGTTGCACTCAGCCCCCAGTGAGGGGGGAGCCAGCAGGGGGTCGCATGCAGACTTGGCGCATAGGCTGGCCAATCTCGAGAGACAGATCTCACGGACCGCTCCTAAGAAAGCCACAATTAAGAAATGGTACCTCAAGCCCGTTTACTCAAATGACGACGATATCTTTGATGGTCTGGGCTCTATGGAGAAAGGTGAGTTGCCAGAGGATTCACGCTCCACGGTGGATTATTCTGCTGGCGATGACAGTATGTCTGGTTCTTCCTCGGACGAGGATTCTTAGCTCCCGGATGATACAGAGAAGTTACTTGCCTCAGTGTTTGATACACTACACATTGTTACTCGGCTTTGAGGAAGCAGTATGATTTGTTTAGGCCTGAAAGGCAAAGGCGGGTCTTCCCGGAGCGGGCCCATTTATCAAACATGATTTTCAGGGAATGGGAAAGGCCTAACAAGTTACCGTCGGTTCCTAAGGGCCTGGATAGACGGTATCCCTTCCCTGATCAGCTGGTTCGGGTACGGTCTCGCCCCCTTGAGGTTGATCCTCCCGTGTCAGGGTTGTCCAACACTATTGTTATGCCGTCACCTGATACTGCTTCCTTATGTGACCCTGCTGACAAGCGCATGGATCAGCTGGGCTGTCATGCGTTCACCTTTGCTGGTGCCCTGTGTGCGCCTCTAGCCATCAGAAAGAAGGTGAGACATCTTGTGGATAGAGCGAAGGCTCGCAAGCAGGCGGAGGAGTATAAAGAACTCAAGTTCTGCTTGGATTTCATTGGTTTTGTTACTACTGCCATGGGTGATGTGGTCCGGCTCGGTGCCAGGACTTCGGCCTTGCTTGTGGCTCTCCGCCGCTCGCTCTGGCTGCGGCAATGGTCGGCGTCTCTTATGAGTGTCCCCTTTGTGGGGAACAGGCTGTTTGGGGAGCGCCTGGACCTTTTGGTCAAGGATGGTAGACTCCCTCAGAGACTGAAGACTGCTCGGTCCATTCGGGAATCCCTCTGCCTATCGTTCCTTTCAAGGAGGAAGAGGCACTTTATTTCCAGGTGGCTGCAGACATACCAGGTGTAGAGGTAGCTCCCGCGGCCGACCCAATCCCTCCTGGAGAGCCAAATCAAAGCCCCCTGCCAAGTCCCCTCAGGCATGAAGGGACACCCTCACCCATCCGGGTGGGGGGACGGCTTCTGTTGTTTGCTCAGATCTGGAGGCGACACGTCTCGGATCGGTGGATTCAGGAGAAAGTGTCCTCCGGTTACAAGATAGAGCTGGCAGTCAGACTGCCTACAAAATTTCTCAGTTCACGGATATCCTGAAACCCACTAAATGGCCGTGCAACATCTCCTGCGGTTAGGTGTGATTTGTCCCGTACCTCGGCAGGAACGAGGTCTAGGTTTTTACTCCAACCTGTTCACGGTTTCCAAGAAGGACGGAACGTTAAGACCAATCCTGGACCTGAAGGGTCTCAACAGGTTTGTAAGAGTCAGGCATTTCCGCATGGAAACCGTACGGTCGGCGGTGAGTGCGCTATGGCCCGGCGACTTCATGACCATGGTGGACATCAGGGATGCTTATCTGCACATCCCGCAGGCTGCAAGCTGTTTCACCCATCAGGTAGACATTTTAAGGTACCTGCCTGGTCCAAGAGGTCCAAAAATGGATTCTTTCTGGACAAAGTCACAGTGAAATGGCAGAGAACGTTTTGGAGCTTATGGGACTTATTGACACTGGTCACTTACATACAGCTGTGTAAGGTTCTGTGGAATGTACACATTTCTTTATTATTTTAAAATTGTCATGTTTAGGTTTGTAACCCATGTGTAACCAACCATCCGCAAGACATTCCTTGTGCATGCCTGATGTACTTGGCAAATAAAGGTATTCTGATGTTCTTATTCTGAATTGGTGATGATGTCATTGACCAGGCACAGAAAAGTATTGTGATTGGGTAGGGCTACACATAGCAATGTCATATTTTTCTTTATGAAAGCTAGAGTAATACTAAAATAAAGTTTGTGCTCTGTCATCGGAGTGGCAGGGCTGAGTGATGCAAGAGCTGGGGCTTCATTCTAACCTACCACTAACAGAGAAAGTGTCAACCTAACACAAGCCTTAGGCTTCGATTTGTGATCAGGGCCAGTTGGGGAGGCAGCAAGGAGGAAGAAGACATTCCCCTTTGAATGACCAGAGAAAACAGAAAGCTTTTGTTCTGACACAGCATGAGGTGAGCTGTCAGGCTGAATTGATTTTAAAGTTTTTAAAGTACTTTTCAATCCCTTTATATAAGGGAAATAAATATCATGAATACAGTTTAAAAGAAATTGTGTCAATAACTCTGGCACTGCTTGTACTTCATCCTCCTGAGAGTGGAGATAGAGAGCAGGCACCCCCTTACAAAGCATTCTGGAGAATTGTGTTCTCATGTAATTCCTTATCTTTAGCCTAAGGTCTAGTCAAAGAAAAAACGTTTATCAAGCTAAAATATTGATGCTTATTGGCCACTAGATGTAGCCAACAGCCATCAAATGATGGGGACCACGGCAGGCTAAAATAATATACGTTGTGCTGAAGGCAGAATACAGCAAACTGCACACAATGCAGATCATACCTGTCCTGTACATATTGCACTGCACCTTGGCATAAATGAGAGGTAGGCATGCTTGACTGTAGGTTTGAGAGGTACCACCAAATGGCAGGGGTCCTTGAAGCATAAACGGGCTCAGTCATTTTAATACAAAGCAAATTTTATATTCAGGTACACTCCGCAGTGCGTTGTGACAATCAGGATCGTTCCTTTCCAGCAGCTACAAAGTAAAAATAAACATTTGTAAAATGGCAATTAATGCTTCACTTCACACTCATCTAAATTGATTCTAGCTCGATCAGCGTGTAATTATATAATTTTTCAATCTTTTTATACCTGACCATTTCCAGGCATTGCCAGTGAAACTAGGTGTAAAGCTGCTGACTAGCGTTTTACATTTCCCTACATTTTCTTTAGTCAGCCTATATAACTGGCTAATAAAATGGCTGACAAACCTGAATGTGCCATTAAACCCATCGCTACAAGTAAACACCAGCCCGCCCCCTCCAAAATCCTGCTGAAGTTTTCATCACACTCCATCAGAAACGGGCCTTAATGTTTGTTGATGTAGAACAAATGCAGGAAAAGGGTGCACAGGTGCTATTGCTCAGATCAGGTCTGTTGGGTGGCTCACTTTCTAACCCCCATAGAAGAAGAAGGTTGACTGTAAAAGCAAACCATATAGTCCATCTAGTCTGCCCTTATGTGTGTATGGTCTCTTTATTTTAAAATAGATATGTTTATCCCAGGCATATGTACATTTACTTACTGTTGATCTTTCAACCACCTTTGCTGGAACTTTGTTCCAAGCATCTACTACGCTTTATGTAAAATATTATTTTGTAATGTTGCTCCTAATCTTCACTCTGACTAGCTTAAGCTTGTTCTGTCATTAAAGGGTAATTCCACTTTCGATCGTTTCTTTTAAGTTTCCAAAATTATGTCTTTGGTGTGCTAAGCTAATCTGTTGTTTTTTTTTATTTCTATTTGTTTGCAGCTCTGTTATTAAAGAAAACCGTTTTCTATTGCAGCAATGTGTTTACCTTAGCAGTGATTTCAAGTACATATCATAGACTTCTTCACTCTAGTTTGCTAATCATCTGATTGGTTAAGCCCAGGGGCAACAGGTTTACCCATTCTGCTGAAATTCAACTTCTTCCATTTGGAGGGAAGGAACGCAGTCTTATGTTATAGTAGCAAAAGGGGTTAATGGCCGGGTTCTCAGCTGGATAGGTCATTAGGCTGCTTAGACTCAGCCAAAGCTGCTAAAGGGTGTTTTCCTTTTTCTCTTAAAAACACTTCGCTCCTGATCTATTTCATATTTAAACCGGACCTTCAGCATGATTTCATGAAAAGCCCAAATCCTTAAAAAACTCTTCCCCAGCATCTAAAATTAATATATTTTTACGTTTTAGTCACATACTTATTATTCTTTCCCCCACCGGGCTGCAACTCTCTTCAGGACTCTAGGATACGGGCGCCGCCATCTTGTCTCAGAACCATCACACATACTGAGGAGAGGAGAGCAGGATAAAGTGCAGGGGGTGGGGTTATAGCTTTGCACAGACAGAGAAGAGCTGGGGTCAGGAAAGGACAGCAATCCCAGAATGCAGAGCGACACAGTCAGAGGACACTTCCTGTTTGCAGGCTGCCTGAAGCCCCATGAGCTGCCATCTTGGATGTTTAAAGGCTCATAACATGCAGTAGATGCAGGTAGGATGATTTTTAATGTGAGCAATCTGCATGTACAGGGTGGGAGAAACATAAGATAGACTCTTATTCAGGGTGAAGGTCCGCTTTAAAGGCCTCAGTCATGTACCCTCCCTCCCTTTCTTCTTTCCTCCATACTGTGCAAATTATGTTTTTAGGACTCTCCTGATAAATTCCACTATTTTGTTGCTTACCTTTGGATTATTTGAATAATGTCTTTTTGTAGGTAATTTCTCATTTTCCATGCTCTAGAGGCTTCTTCTTAATCCCTGGTTTGGGATGTCTAGCAGCACATTTCACAGCAGTAAGCTTGATACTGAGCAGACCTATTTGCCACTTCCAGGTTGTCTTAAAGCGGACAACTGGTTCACTACCCTATGTAACTGCTGGCAGCCAATTGGGTTTGCATTTACTCAATGGCTGTTAATCTATATCAAAACGTACCTGTGTTTGAGATATGGGTGACTCAATGGGCACTGTATGAGGTAGCTGGTGCATGCAGTAAGACATTGAACCTGAAATGGACATATTTCACACCATGGAATAAAAAGAAGTGTGGTTCAGCGGGAAATGGGGGGGGGGGGGGGGGGTAGAAGCTTTGTATCCATTGTTTTTTTTTTTTTTTTTTTTTTTTATTTCTCCTCTGCCCAGACAGGGCCTTCAAGGCTAACCACAATCATGGATCCCGATCTCTCTGGTTACCACAGATTAAAAACGAACTAAAATGCAGATGTAACAATTCTCATTCTTCCAGGTCATGCCAAGCAGGCTTGTTCTCTTCTTGTGTTCTCAAACTGTTTTCTCAATGCAAAGCCTTTTTGTGGGGGTTGAAGGCATTGTCTCATTTTACAATAAACAGGATACCCATCTTTCCCCTAAAGCAGCAGCTTCCTCACAGTCTGGTGTTCTGGCATCCTAAATGTAAAAACAGAGCCTGTCACCCCTAATTTCCTCTGCCTTCCATTAAAATATAAACAAACAACTTTGTCTGGATATTTCTTGATGCTGGGTGACCCCTCCTCTCTCCATCCAGCATATTTATATGGATTTATATCAGTGGGGCATTTCTTGTGATACTGCTTCAACTGCTGTAGAAACTGTTCAAACTTGGAAGACTTCCAAACAGCAACATATGGAACAAAGAAAACCCCTAAGAGGGCGTATCACAGAGCCTTACAACAAGACTGTTCACAACTCATCAATATACAAAACAAACCAATACCAGACAAAAGATACAACTAGCATTCATAACACCATACAATGCACAACACCTAGACGTTGTACAGATACTCTGACTCGTACAGACACTGGCACATTCTCCTCAGATCACCGGTTTAGATGACATAATCCCACCCACACCACAGATTGTCCTTGATGGAGCAGGCTCTTCAATGTACGGAGTTACACAAAGCCACTATATCAGAAACAATACGACTTATACACCCACACACGCTACTCGAACTGTAATGCAAAACACAATAGTATACTTGTTGACCTGCCCCTGTGGACACTACTGTGTGTGGGAAAACAGACAGAAAATTAAAGACTAGAATATATGAGAATACTAGTTTAACTGTGGAGCTTCATCTCATGGGAAAACTCTGCACTTGCATTGTCCCCATAGGACAAAGCTCCTCCCATAAAATGGTGTTTATTAAATGCAGGGCTAAGTTAGTAGCAAGAGGGTGTGGGTGGCTTGCAAACTCCCGTGATCAGTACCATGTCTGGCATGAAGCTGCTTATCAGCACAGATTTAAGATGTGGATAAAGGTCTGTTCATTCTCATTTGTCCAATTTTATTAATAATGGCGATGCTTCAATTTTATTCCAGTGCACTCAGGTTGGAACGCGCACGGCAGAAACTTCAGGATGAGCTCCAGAGTGTGCAGGGTAGCTTTCTCGAGGAAAAGAAGAAACGGGAGCTGCAAGAGGCCCTTGTGAGGCGTCTTCAGAAAAGGGTCCTGCTGCTTAGCAAGGTCAGTAACTTTATTGGTCTGCTTCCTTTTTAATGCTGGAGTTAGTACATTTCTACCTGCTTGAGCCAAAACTGACTCCCAACTCCACAGCCCTGATGTTACCGGCATTTGTACGCATGGCATCAGTTAGGCCAATAATAGAAAGCTGCTTTTTTTGGTTGATATGGAGTATCTAAAAATGTAATTATATTTGTACATTAATATCAAAGCCGTTACCAATGTTTTTAAATTATGTGAAATATAAATGGCATGCCCTCTCTCAGGAACACAATTGTGGCTGGTGTAAACAGAAAGCGCTCTTTATTGTATTGCAGTGAGCAGCATGTAGAAAATTGTGCACCCTGTAGCAATTTGTGCTATGCATGATCTTGACTGATAGGCTTATGCTCCCGTAATATGCAAGATGGCGTGTCACATAATGCGGCCTGAGTGCCATTAGATCCATTCTTCTTTACTCTCTTTCCTCTGGTTTCCAGCTTTTTCAAACTGTAAAAAGTAATAATGAAGCCTCCTGACCTTTTAGCTTTTCATCAGCTCTGGATGTATGATGGGATTGTGTTATGTGCAAACCACGACATATAATATTATGATGTGTATAATGTATTCCAAGTCTCTGAAGTGAACGGCCCCGCTAACACTCCATCGTCCTAATGTGTCCATTATATTAGGAGCACGTCCATCACTCTAGGCAATACTAGTCATTGAAGGACTCCTTTAATGATTTCCCCTATTGTTACGGTGTTTGTTTTTATGAATGTTTAAAGTAGAAGGCAAGCTTTGGATAAAGTGCACTTGCCTTCCATAATTTGATCATGCTAATTTTATTTATAGTAATATGAACTTGCCCTAGTTTTATGACATTAGAGTTAATTCCAAAGCGAAAATTCAAGGAAACAATTCTTGTTTTTACAATGGCTTCCAGGTAAAATACGAGGAACATGGCTAATGTAGTCCCTCCCCCCCCCGCAAACCCTAAGCCTACTTTATGTCTTCAACAACAACCAAAAGCCTCTGACCTAGACGAGAAAATAAAAAAGGGAGGAAATAATCTGAGCTGGGTAGAAGGGGAGGGGTGGATCTAGCTTTTTTTTTTTTTTATCTTTTACATTTTTATTAGGTGATTAGGCAGGATTCAAGCAGGATGACACCTATATAATACCATAATATGCCATACATATTATATAGGACAATCAGTTGCAGAAATTTATTTATTTGCATTGTATGTGGTTCAGGATATTACATCATTCCTGAGCCACTCCCACTGTGTCTGTATTCTTTATGCAAATATCAGATCCATCAGACTCCATTGACTCTGCACCTCTTATATCCATTTTCTTTTCCAAAGTGGTGGATCTAGCTTTAAGGAAAAAGTCAAATCCAGAGAGTTATGGCTGCCTATACATTTATTTCTTTGGATAATTTGTGGTAGTATTTTTAGTACAGCGGATAACGGTGGATAAGAGGTGGCAGCATTCTGTTTTGTTATTGATCTCAAGATGTAACCTTAAATCCTCTCTGCAGTGATCCTATCACCTGAAGTCACTGACACAATAATTGCATGGTTTGGCTACACTGCTACCCATACTTTTTCTGGGAAATTATCCCTTAATTACTTTGGCTGTCGCTTAGCTTCTGAGTTGTCTAGTGCCAACTGATGACAAGGTTAGAGGGCAATCCTGCTGAAGGATCAAGGGGGAAAAGTAATACTCACCTGTTTCGTGGACATATTTAGGTGCATTGGATGGAGTCCATTTCACAATCTTTTCTTTGCTTTAGAGTTGTTTAAAGTCTATATCCTGCCTGGAATGTTTGTCCTAGGGGAACGGTAAAGGTTTTTTGTCAGCCTCTAAAATGGATAGTGCAGGGAAGGGCATGGCATCCACAAAAAACTCTAGCGCATATTCTGCCTCCTGAGTTTGTAATGTAAAACAGTCAATATGCACATAGACCCATGCAGCCGGACGGATAATTTAGGGTCGTTAGTAAGTACTGTCTCAAAGATCCAGCCTCAAGGTTGTAGGGTGCAGGCTGTTAGTATACACTTTGATACAGAACCATCCTCCAGGGTGGATGGCGCAGGACAGTTTGTAGGCACAATTACACTTATCTAGCCTCCAGGATGGATGGTGCCGGGCTATTTGTAGGCACGGCCAAATGGACCCAGGCTTCTGGATGGATGTTGCGGGGCAGTTTGTAGGCCCATTTACACATATCTAATCTCCAGGGTGGATGTCCCGAGCTATTGTGGGCACTGTCACATAGATCCAGCCTCCAGAGTGGATGGTGAAGGGCAGTTAGTAAGCACTGTCACACAAACCTAGAAGTGTGCTGGATACTGCTGGGGCATCTGATGAGCTGTCTTGGGCTGGACCTGCATAATTGTGGGTACAAATCTTTTTTTTTTTTTTTCTTTATCAAAGCAGTTCAGGTAAATGGAGATACAGGCTTGCCCGCAAGTAGGAAATGAATAGTGAAATTGTTTATTTTGCCGCGTGGTGTCATTTCAGAGCTCAGAAACAAGCAGAGAGGAAAATAATTGAAATGCAGCTGATTTACATAGCCTCCCGTTGACTTTTATATCAAATTGCACAAATATCACAATGTAAAAAACATTCCCTTTGAAGGCCTTTGTGGCATGTAGTGTAGGTTAATTATATAATCAGAGACTCCGCTATCTGCTGTCGGAGCAGAAGGAAATGAATTCTGGCCTGCGATTCTCCCCGACTAATCTCCTCACTTGGTTTTTGAAAGTGGGAATCTTCAGATTGTGTTTTGATTAAAGTTATCAAGTGGCAGCTTTCTCCCTGCTGCTTGCTCCTGCGGGCTGCTGTGTACTTCTCTGGAACTAGTGGGAGCCCCCTCTCAGGATAAAATAACACGTTCCTATAAAGTGATAATATGCCTGAACAAAATTTCCCCCAAAAAGGTCCGATGTGGCTGCTTCAAGTCAGGCCCTTAGCAATGCTGCGAATTCACTTTCGTAATACTTTCTTGGCTCGATTTATTTATTTTATTTTTTTACTTTTTAGATAAGGATAGTCATGATTTTATTATTAAATCTGAGGGATAGGGCATGCTTTTAAAGCTGATTGTGTTTAGCCAATTGCCATTCCCTGACAAGGGTTGTGGATAGTCTGCCTGCATATTCAGCATGTTATGACCCCCATAGGGCAGAGTAGGCCTCAATTCTTCTGCTCTCAAGTCCTCTAATGCTGGCTACACAGACTTGCAAGAAATCCAGGTATTAACACCAATCCCTCTGGTTCAAAGAAGTGACTACTGTTTACTTTATGTGACTTATCTTAGGTTGGTGTTATTTTCCATAGGTGACCTATGTGTTTAGTAAGGGGCTGGTCCTTTATATGACATGCCAAAATATCTACATTTCTCACAACTTTTGCTTGAGTGTGGACAATTGTGAACGATCATTCGATCATAGGTGGTTTCACAACCTGGTCTGTCAGGGGTATAGATTGGAATTCAAATGTACCCCTCCAGAATCTTTCAGGCTGACCAGTCCTCTGAACAAGACTCATCTCCAGGTATTTGCAGAAGCAGTACAGGCTCTTTTTCTTAAAAAGGGCAATTTAATTTGTCTCTGTGAAGGAAGTTTTATTCTACTATGTTTTTGGTGAAGAAACCAAACTCGATTTTGAATCTAAATATTCTGAACCAGTTTATACTTCAAGTTCAAGATTCAGTTATGACAACAATTTCTCTTGGAGAAGGATTGCTTCATGGCATTAATAGATCTTATGGGCATATATTACGACATTCCCGTCCACCCGGAATCTCTAATTTCTAAAAGCGGCCTTCTCCTCTAAAGGCCAGATTTAGCATAGTCAGTTTGTTGCTCTTCCCTTCAGGCTCTCCTCAGCCCCTAGAGTTTTTACAAAAATTATGGTAGGGGTGGCGACTTATTTGAGACTTCTACAGGTAAGGATAATTTCCTAATTAGATGACACCCTGATTGTGGCAATGTCAAAAAGATTGTTGACAGAGCAGATCCAAATAGTTCTTCAAACACTAAGGTCTTTGTGGGAGGTTGATAAATTCAGAAAAATCGGCTCTGGGACAATCAATAGTGCTAGATTCAGGATCCCTGATGTCCCACCTTTTACAGGAAAAGAAAAATCAATTGGTGTCCAGATTCCAGAGTTTTCTGCTGACAACGTCCGCCATGATACAGGAAGCAATTTCTGTTTTGGTTCTCATGACCATCATTGACTTCATTTCGGCAGTAGAATGAACTTGAGCTCATTCAAGAATCCATCAACTTTTCATTTTATTGAACTGGAACGGCTGGCAGGAAACTCTAGTTGACAAGATTTGCCTTACGGATCCAGTTCGATCCTCTCTGGATAGGTGGAAATTTGCACCAAATCTGCCTGTAAGGGATTTGAAACCGGGAAGAGTCTTCCCTTTCCTAGAATCAAAAACAGTTACAGGCAATTTGGTATGTGCTTCATTATTCGCAAAATTTGACCTTTCAGAGGAATGTCAGAGTCTCCCTGGACAATGCGTCGTGGTGTATTTGAACCAACAAGGAAGTACGGTTAACCCGGGTCTCATTGCATTAGCAATGAGGATCTTTGCCTAGGCCAAAAGGAATGTTTTGTCCTTAAACCCTCTTCACATGAAGTGAAAATTCAATGTAACAAGCAGATTACCTATGCCGCCAAAGTCTCCATCTGGAAGAATGGAACCTGAACACATTTTTTTTTTTCAGATGCTCTGTCAGAAATTAGGGACCCCTCGATAGACATCTTTGTCTCATCAAGGCAAAGTTTTCATGTATCTTTTCTCAGAATCCATGGGAGAACCCACTGGCAGACACATTAATGCAGGATTTATTTTTGGGGGGGTGTCCGCCTATGCCTTCCCAATCTCAAGAGTCTTAAATAGGATCAGAAGGCATGGGGGAAAGGTGACGTCTATTTGATACTGGCCTAAAGAAGCCTGGTTTCCAGTTCTGTTAGCCCTAAGTCAGGAGGCCCTAAGTCAGGAAATCTTTCTTGGGTTCTGCCTCCTTTCAACCCCAAAGATTTTCAGATTAGAAAATTAATCTGCTTGATCATAAAGATCAGGAGGTAATTTTGCCTTCCTACTGTGACAATCCAAGAAATAGGCGTGACTGGTAGACTTAGATGTAAGACGTCTCCATCAGTACCTGGATCGAACAGAAGATTGGAGGATTGACAGTTTGTTTTGATTTGTTCAGTTCAGAGGAACAGAAAAGGGTTCAAAAGTTTCCAAATCTAACCTAGTTAGATGGCTTAGGTTAGCCATATGGGAAGCATACAAAAGTGCAGGTAACGACTCTTAAAAGTAAGAGCTCATTCTATTAGGGAGGTTACAGTTCCATGGACAGAGCTGGCTTCCACATCTCTAGAACAGATTTGCAAAGCGGAAATCTGAGACACCTCTGATTCGTTCGTTAAGCACGGCTAGGCGTTCTGGCCATGCAGGACCTGGCATTTGGAAAAGAAAAGTGCTTTTGACCGTCATAACAACCTAGGAGGTATTATCTGTTATAATCTTGGTAGGGTGTCATGGAGATGGATTACTCTTACCAGTAAGCTGTTTTCCACAAACTCCTCCACATCACCTGGGGTATTCCCACCCTTTTATGATGTATGTTTTGTTGCATTTTTTTTTTTTTTTTACCTGTACCCCTTTTTACCTGTGCCGTGGAAGAGTCTGTGCAAAATGCCTTACCGATAAGAGTAATCCAGTATTTCTCAATCATTTAATTTTATTAGAAACGAAAGCATTATTTTCAATAAAAGCCAGTGCAAAGCTAGGCTGAGTACTAGAGCCAGGTCTGTATTGTTTGGATAAAGTCACTACCCTAAACTACAAATCAAAGAGTTTCCTTTCTCTCTCCCTACAGGCCAGTCAGTTTGGGTACAGCTGAATTTTCCTGCGTTCTGGGAGGTTTCACGCAGCGGGGTGCCCCGCGGAAGTGGACCAAAACCCAGGATGGTGAAAATCCTGGGTGTTGGTCCACTTTAAAGGAAGTCCTGGCCTAGTGTTTAAGGAACCAAACCTGTGACCCAAGGGTTGCAGATTTGTTTCCTGTTTGGGACATGACTCTTGAGCAAGGCTCCTAACCTTCCAATTGCTCCCTGGGCTCGGTGATTAGGGAAACCCACCACTCTAGGCACGTGTGCACTTCTTGCTTTAGTTACACACGTGTGTGCATGAGAATACAATTCAAGAGTGAGTGTGGACAAGCATACAATGGGCCATATATGCATAAAATGCAGAAAATAAAAAATAAGCTGAGTGACACTGCTGATATTAGGATGTGGGCCAGGATGTGACTCATCAGTCAGTAAAAGTGAAAGCTGCTGTAGTTTTGTGTTTTAGTAAAAAAAATGCTTCTTGTCTAGCCGAGAGCACAGATGCTGATCTTTTAGGCCTACATTCATTTCTAGTGCTGTCAGTGCTTTTTATGTGAGTATGAGGAGCGATGCAGGGCAGTATTAAATGTTTATTTGTTAAATTAACACTCTTCTAAGTGTGCAGAGTTAGATGGCTATAAATCTTGCTACTGCTGCCCTGCTCTGCCTGACTACACTTACTTTTATTTAAATAATAAGCACGAATACCTCTGTGCACTCATTTTTTTATGTATTCATGATAAGTTTCACATTTACCAAGGGTAGACCTGCAAGTCTTTCGACATGTTTCAGAGCTATACATATATATGTATATATATGACAGGTACTGTCATAGGTACTGTCATAGGTACTGTCATGTAGACAGTGCATAGCAATGACAGCGAAAGTACAATATATGTTCCTATTCTGTAACTTTAGTATGTCAGTAAGGCAATCTATATATCCAAGATAAATGTGTACATTACATATCTGTCCTCATTAGTCAATGTCGTCTGGACTAAGAGCCAGAGTAAGGGAGAGGGAAAAGCAAGAGAAATATAAAGGGGGTCGAGAGTGGGGTGGGGCTTAGGAGAGGGAGGGAAGTTAGGGTGTGTGTTGGTTACTCGGTTTCTTTTAGTGTACCAATGAAGATATTTAAGAGTGCATTTCTGGAAAGATTGGTAAGATTGATACATACTTTTTGTTATCGTCTGAGTACCTGTTATCCAAGGGAGCCAGAACTTACGAAAGTTGTAATTTTACTCCCATCACCTCCTGGACCCCATGAAACCAATTCCTGATAGGGGGGGGCTATTTCCAAAGTCTAGGGATCAGGGCAGTTTGCCGTGTTCCCTAAGTAAGGTTTTATTGATTTTTTTGTAATGATAAATGAGTCTGTCAAGTAGAGTAGTAAAAGGGATGGGTCAGCGGGGTCTGTGAGCTTGCAATTTCAGAGATTATTTCAGCTACCTTGTTTCAATAAGGGGTTATTTTGTCACAATTCCAAAATGTTTGCAAGAAGGAGCCTATATCATTTTCAAATCTTCAACAAATTGGGGAAGTTCCCGGCAACATGGAGGGGAACATTGTGATAGATATTTGTAGTGCCTGAGTTTTAGCTGCGGTTGAGAACTGTAAAGATTTTCTCCCAGTCTTTGTCAGATACATTGGCTCCCTCCCCAGGTCTATTTCCCGGTCTCTACAGTAGGGTAATTTATCTTCATCCGTCATGTCTAAGAGATTACAGATACTAGATTTGCGATAGTAATTTTGTGGGAGGAATTGGGGTACAATCAGTAAGTCGCCTATTCAGCATTTGAAATTAGGTCTTTGGTTCGAACAGATCAAATTTCTCCCCCAAACAATAGAACCTTATGAGATGTGCTTCTAAGTAGTGCTGGATTATTTAAAAGACCCCAGCTCTGGTCTGTCTGTGCAAAACACAGCTATAACCCCCCTCCTGCACTTTATCCTGCTCTCCTCTCCTCAGTATGTGTGATGGTTCTGAGACAAGATGGTGGCGCCCGTATCCTAGAGTCCTGAACAGAGTTGCAGCCCAGTGGGAGAAAGAATAATATGTGACTAAAAGTCATTAAATCATGCTGAAGGTCCGGTTTAAGGGAAGGCAGTTTTTCAGGCCCTTCCTAATATTCTAAGTATACATCACATCCTGTTCCAGATTATTCCTTACTCTTGGGTAATACATCAGCAAGGACTGCAGAAAACAGCTTGTGGCTTCTCCCGGCCCTATATAAGTCAGGGACCTCCCACAAATTCCCCAGTTCTTTTCTGCAGTCTGGGCTGCGAAGATAGAAGATGGCTCTCTGTGGCGCAGGTGAGCAGGGCTTATATGCCTGCGGCCCTGCAGGGCTATTCCCACCCATTCCGTTCCATATTGCTGCCTCCCAGCCTCGGCTGACAAGGTTCGGGTGAAGGTAGGTCAGTAAGAACAGTTGGGTGCTGAGGAGCTATGCTCCTACCGCAGTCCCTGCTCTGACAGGATAGGCGGTTTAGGCTGATGGTGAGCCTTTTGGGATGCCCCCCCTGCTCCATGGGTTTCTGCCAGGCTCAACCTGTGCAGTTAACCCTTATTCCCATAGGTGTTCCCCTCCACTCCCACTCCTCCCATTGTCTTCTGGGCGCCGTCATCTCCCTGGAAATCCTTTCTATTCCTGCCTTGCTCTCCCTCCGGAGATCTCTGGGGGGGGGGGGGGGGGGGTGACTAGTGGTAAAACTGTATTTTATGTTTAAACTTTGTACTGTTACTGTCACCTGCCGGGCTGCTATTGGCCGGCCGGATCACGTGGAGGGCTTTGTGGATGACGATTTTCACATCACTTCTCTACGGCCCGCCCCTCGAGGTCTGCAGACGCCATTTTGCCTGTCCTTAGCTGCGTGTGCTGCTGGCTCCCTGCGGTCCGTGAGTAACCCTGGTGGGGTGTTTTTTTCTCAGGATATTCCTTTCTGCTGTATTCTTATGGGAATGTTATGTCTTTCAGGCGGGTTAAAACTTCGGCACTGTGGTTTCTCCCGGCCATCTCCCCTCACTATCTCCCACTTCCCTTTACGGTGGTACTGGGACTCCCTTTGGGGGGAGACCCGTGGTCCCCTGATGACACTGACAGATTGCTGAGTCACATTTTTTAAGTGTTTTGTATTTCTCCCCCGGCAGTGGCTCCGCAGCAGCAGGGTGAGCTTTTTCATACGGTTAAGCCACGCTGGGAGTTCCCTGAGTAGTCTCACTTTAATAATCTAGTGCTCAAGGAATGGGAACAGCCTAGCAAGCTGCCAGGGGTGCCTAAGGCAAGAGGTATCCCTTTCCTGCTGATGTTGTTAAGCGTTGGTCATGTCCTCCCGAGGTGGATGTGCCGTTCTCGGGTTGTCCAATACATCTGTCATGTATTCTCCTGATACTACTACCCTGCGGGATGGGGAGGACCGGCGCTTGGACCAACTGGCCTGTCATGCCTTTGCCTGTGTGGGGATGGTGCTGCGCCCGGTTTGTGCCTCTGCTATTACGGCTATTGCCATTAAAGGGGTGCTTAAGTGTCTCTCGGACGGGACATCTGAGGATGCGGGTAGAGAAGAATATAGATCTCTTCTGCTTTGTGAGGAATTTATTGCATATATTCTTTCTGCCATGGATGATGCCATTTCCAAAACTGGCCGAGGAGTCTCCTTTACTGGGACCCATGGAGATCACTGGGGAAGGGGCAGAGGACGTGGCCGTCCTGGGGTCCCAAGCCAAAATCCTCACCCAATCCCCGTCAGGCATGAAGGGGCGCCCTCACCCATCCGGGTGGGTGGGCGGCTTCTGCTCTTTGCTCACGTCTGGAGGCTTCACGTCTCAGACCGGTGGATTCAGGAGGTAGTGTCCTCCAGTTACAAGATAGTTTGCAGCCTGGCCGCCCCCAAGATTCATCAAATCCCGGATGACTCAAAACCCCGTCAGCTCAGGGTCTGTGCCTTGCTGTCCAAAACCTTCTGGAGTCGGGGGTCATCTGCCAGGTGCCTTTGAGGGAAAGGGGCAGAGGCTACTATTCCAATCTTTTCACCGTTCCCAAAAAGGACGGGTCCATCAGACCTATCCTAGATTTAAAGTGCCTCAACAAATTTGTCAGGTTCACACTTTCGCATGGAGACTCAGCTCAGCTGTCAATTCACTACGACCGGGCGACTTCATGACCTCTGTACCAATCTTTCCAGGTCATCAGAGATTCCTCAGGTTCGCTCTGGAGGATCAGCACTACCAATTTGTGGCCTTGCCTTTCGGTATCACCTTGGCTCCCAGGGTATTCACCAAAGTGCTGGCGGGCGTAATGGCTCTGCTGAGATCTCAGGGCATTCGCATCCTTT
Organism: Gastrophryne carolinensis; assembly: GCA_027917425.1. Classification (NCBI taxonomy): domain Eukaryota; kingdom Metazoa; phylum Chordata; class Amphibia; order Anura; family Microhylidae; genus Gastrophryne; species Gastrophryne carolinensis. The sequence continues at coordinate 62,106,527 of CM051240.1, forward strand.
CTTACTTGGACGACATTCTCATCACGTCTTCCAGCAGGCCGAGCTGGATACCCAGCTGGGGGTGTCCACGCTGGAGTCCTTCGGCTGGGTGATCAACCACCCCAAGTCTTTCCTGTCACCGTCAATGGTGGGGTCCTTTCTGGGCATGACTCTGGGTACTTCTCAGGTCAAGATTTTTCTCCCTCAGCAGAAGGTGGAGAGTCTTCAAGCCAAAGCCAGGCTTCTTATGTCTTGCCCTCACCCCTCCATCCGGCAGGGGATGCAGCTGGTGGGCCTGATGGTGTGTTGCTTCGAGGCGGTTCCATACGCTCAGTTTCACATGAGACCTCTTCAACTTCACCTCTTGTCGGTATGGGATCGGGACCCTCGGTCCCTGGATCAGGTGTTCTGTCCCCTCTGGCCAGACGGTCTCTCTCGTGGTGGCTGGACTCAAGAAACCTGTTGGTGGGCAGATCCTTTTTGGCCCCATGCTGGGAGACAGTCACCACAGATGCCAGTTTGACAGGTTGGGGGGGGGGGGGCTTCTGGAAATCCCTGAAATTCCAGAGTCAGTGGGGCCCTCAGGAGGCCCTCACCCCTATCAACATTCTGGAACCGAGGGCGATAAGGTTGGTTCTCGCCCAATTGACTCCGCATCTTCGGGGTCGGGCGGTTCAGGTCAGCTCGGACAACCAGACGGCGATTGCCTACATCAATCATCAGGGAGGGACCCGGGGCAAGAGGGCCCTCAAGGAAGTGGCCCTGATACTGTCTTGGGCGGAGGAGAATGTTCCCTGCATCTCAGCTGAGTACATCCCGGGGGTGGAGAATCTGGAGGCAGACTCCCTCAGCAGGGGGACTTCTCGTCTGGGAGAATGGTCCCTCAGCAGCAGGGTGTTTCGCTCCCTGTGCCACCGCTGGGGTCAGCCAGATGTGGATCTGTTTGCGTCCCGTCACAATCACAAGCTTCCAGTCTTTGTCTCTCTGTCCCAGTGTAAACAATATTAATATCTCCTGGCTGGCGCACGGCAAATTATGTAAACAATATTAATAGCATAAACAACTAAAATATTAATAACTAAAATATTATATCAATATCTAGATATTAATAATATTGTGTATATATTTATATCCTGCCCGGCTTGACTAAAATAGGCAACACATATACCAATATTATCAATATCTGGCCAATAATCACGCAATGGATACCCGCATAAGACTATAAGACTGTAGTTCTTTTGACTTCTGGTATATGCAAGAGACACTGAGACACGCAGTAAATAAAGATATATATTGTATTAAAAGCAAAACAAACTGGCAAAAGACAATACAATTTACTTCACATGCAACCACAGATATATTAACCCCTAATGGGTGGATTTACAGCACCAATACCATACTGACAGAAAATTCACACAAAGAACTTACAATGAATCAAGCAGAAAAGGAAAGAACCACACAAGTTGAATGGACACCCCAATACAGCAATATTCCCTGATAGCACTAACCAGTGTTGGCTATGGCTCAGTTACCTGCCTTCCGTGAATCGTCTCTCCCAGCGCTATTCCAGGGCCCTTCTCACAGACTCTCCTTCTTGCCTTCCTTCCTTCTGCCCCCCCTGATGCCATCCTCATCTCCTAATTATACTAAAAGTAGGCTTCTGGAATTCCTTTGATCGTTTACGACCCTAGTCTTCTTTTTCCCTTGGGCTAGACCCACCGGTTATGCAAAAGAGGGTGCATCCCGGAAATTCCCAGAAGCCGTTTGTATAATTTATGGTGCCAGCGTCTATCTAATCTTTTGATGTCCAGGTGTTTTGCTAGGAGGGTGTAATTGCTATTCCAGGTCTATACAACATATTTATGGTATGGTCACAGAATGTTGATATTATCTAGTGCCCTCTCAGATGTCTTTTGTTCTATTTTCTGGTTTCGGAATGCAGATATTATCTAGCTGCCCTTTTGTACCTGCTGTTCTAATTAGCTTGCTCCTTGTGTCATGCCTGCTGTTTATATATTTTTTGGTATCAATCAAATATAACATAAATCTATATGTATGTGACCATATATCCCTGTATATTTACATATCCCCCGCTTGAGGGCATTCATATCTTGATGTGAAAAAGCCCTCACTTTACTCTTTGGTTATACACCAATCTCTCGACCGCCTTTAATGAGCCTTTCATCCGACAGCAAATAACCAGCATACCCAATACTATTATAGTCTGTATGATTAGTAGACCCTTAAAAGTCAACCTTATGAATGGTTGCTGATCAATGTCTTAGGTTCCATCCTGAGGTCTCGAGTACTTCGGCTGCTGAGTCTTTGGTTTCTGCCGTGATCTGTTTTAGGTCAAGTATATGTTCGTTTGTCCGTTGCATAAGCGTATGTATGTCCATACTCAGTAGGGGAATTGGTTTAGTAAAATTGGGTAGTGACTTCCTTATTTCTGCCTCATATCTCGCAGACATCTGTAGTTCGTAGGAGTTATTGAAGATTGGAACTGGAAATACGCTCTGACCATTAATTTGGAGATTTTTGTGCAGTACTAAACAAAAGTTTGAGTGGGAAATTGAGCACTCATTCTTTCCATATTGCATCCTAGTGGCACTGGTGACAAAGCAATATTTGCTATCTCCCACATAGGCGATCCTGATCATATCGTCCAGCTACCGAGTTAATTTTATAGAACAGGACCTCTCCCCTAGGTTTGCTTGGGGCTCTGCAAACTGTTTGGGGCTATCAGGTAGTAGGCCGCAGCTTGGTAGTTGTGCATCAAAAACATTACAACGACAGACATACTCCTCGTTATTCTTGGTGCAGCAGGTGATTTGTGGGGCTTTCCATTCTCCTGTGTTCAGTAGAATCATTACGGTTGGGGGATCCCGGAATTCTTTTAGAACCTGTCGGTCCAAGTTTCCTAGGGAGTGCACTTGTACAAGGTTGGTATAAATCTCATGGGTAGATATAATGGGTAGAGAGATGGTTAATGGAATATAGGCTTTTGCGGAATCTTCGCATGTGTCTGTATGCCTTGTAATTTTTCCCAGATCCCGTATTGTACACATGCTTAATTCGCTACCCGTGTTGGTATACCAGCTGAATATCTGGTCGTCTGGAATGAAGTCAAAGATGCGCTCGAGTTCTATGTCCCTCAAGATGTCTGACATCTTGCTAAGTAGATAGTCTCCATAAGCCGAGCACACTATTGCCTTGCCTATCTGGTTTTCCTGTGCCTCTCTATTATTGAGATCTATTAGTTCATTAAGTTTAGCTTGTACTTGGGTGAACGTAGAAGCAATTGTGTGCATATTAAACACCGTGATTTCCTCTTCCTGCTCAACGCCCAACTGGGCATCCAGCATAGGGGAAATCAGTTTTTCTTTTAAAATATTTCTAAGGTTCTCCCCATTACTATATAATGCTTCTATGTCCGCTCTATTCCAGACAGACATGCCTGACCCAAATAATCCTGATATGGTTCCGACCCAGCCTTCTAGACCTCGTTTTGACCTCTTATTATTAATGTTTGTTTTCCTGTTACTGCTTCGGCCATTCCTCTTCCAAAATGATTGAATTTTATCTTTAATAAATGTGCTATAAATATCCCTAATTTCTTGGGAGCACAAATCGGCGGGTAGGGACCATTGAGAAAAATCTAGAATAACTGGTACATGTAAGTATTTGACATTATTATATAATATCCCTGGAATAGGTTGTGCCACCAGACCACTTGGAGACATATTAATTACATGAGGACATTTCTCTATCTCTTGTAACAATATGCTAATGCCCTTACTCCTATCCCCCTCTGCCCACACATCGTCAGGTTGACAGGTTACAATTCCATCCTGATCTAATGTGATATTCCTTTCAAGGTGCATCCTAAGCTGGTTCTCCTCCTCCACTATTTCTGTGGTCTTGTGCCATGCCATTCCCCCAGGGTATACCCATTTCACAAACTTATCCCTAAGATTTATGAACGGGACAGTAATATTACATTCTATGACTACCCACGCACCTTCCTTTCCAGATATACCCTTATCGGTTATATTTACTCCCTCTGACCTCTTTCCTACTCCTAGAATTATATCTGCTTTAGGTCTGGATGCTAGATCTCTCTTTTCTCTGTTGATATGCATGGTCCAAGTTCTGTTGCTAAGGCCTGTGGTTGAATCCCGGCCCAACTCAACACATCTTTGTGCCTGGCTTATGAGGACCATCCGCTCAGTGGATAAAATCAGAACTGCACTTAGGAACGTCATCGTTGCCTTCACTCTCAGCGCCTTCCAGGTCATCCTGCCCAATCCTTTCACAGAACCGTGGAGTTCAATTTCTGTAAAAGATTAAGCATTTCTGTAAATACAAATTTTATGTACTTTTTAACTGGTTGATATGGTACCACTTAAGGAGTGGTTTTCCTCTGGCTGCTGTCATTTTAATTAGATAAACCGATGGGCTTGCTTTGTCCACAATGCTGAAGGGCCCTTTCCACGAGGGGGTAAATGCATGTTCCCTCTTACCAAAATCTCTTACCATGACAGCGTCTCCAACATTGTATTCAAAAGGCCGCACCTTTTTATCAAAATGCTTCTTGATACGTTTTTTGGAGCGTCCCATGTTCTGGGCTACAAATTCATTAATCTCTTGTAAATACTCAGTGATATTCTGCACCCAAGCTTCAGTAACAGCACCATGCAATATTGGGGACGCTAAGGGTAGCACCAAGTGTCCTGGAGTGCGCATAAGTCTACCAGTCATTGCCTGATAAGGACTGATCCCCGTCGTGGAATGAGGGGTAGATCTTATTGCCATCAAACACAGAGGTAACATATCTTTCCAGGCTGTGGGCCTTCCTGAACAAAACTTAGTCAGCATGGTTTTGATAGTGCGATTTCCTCTTTCCACAGCTCCAGAAGATTGTGGATGATATGCCACATGAAGTTCATGTTTAATATCCAACAATTTCTGTAATTGCTGAAAGATTTTGCCTGTAAACGCCGGGCCTCTGTCACTGGCCACGGTGTGTGGTAGACCCCATCTACTGAACAATTCAAACAACAATACTTTTGCGGCGGTTAAGGCATTTTGATTCTTGGTTGGGAATGCCTCTACCCATTTGCTGAAAACATCTACTACTACCAAGCAGTATGTGTAGCCTCCGGGGGTTTTGGGCAAAGGACCAATGAAATCAACTTGGATGTGAGACCAGGGACCTTCCGGAGGTGGGGCTGATCTTAAAAAGGCTTTGTTGGAACAGGAGGGGGGGTTGACTTGCAAGCATGGCAAGCATCTGGCACATTTTACATAGACGTCCTCTTTGATGGTAGGCCACCAGACTGTGCTCATCAGTTTATGCAGCGTTTTATCTGCTGCATAATGTCCACCCACGGGGTGAGCATGAAAAATTTGAAAAAATTCATCAGCACAGTCAGGGGGAATACACACTACTGGAAAACCCGCCTCTGGATGATACATAAGGAGGGGCTCCCCCGAATTGCAAGGCGCTAAACCCGTTGATTCTGCCCATGCTGTGGGTGTGGGAGTTGGCTTCCCTGCCAGATGCCACTGCCGTACAGTTTCATAGGGACCAAATGATTTTTGCAATGAGACTAGGTCTGAATGTGTGGCTGGCTGTATGGCAGAGATTTCTGGGCTGAGGGGAGGCTCCCACAAGACAGACTCCTTTGCTGCCCTTTTTGCACACTGGTCAGCCTCACTGTTTTTCTCTGCCTGTATTGACCCCTTGGAGTGGCCTTTAACCTTAATAATCGCACATGGGGCTTTCCTCTGTTGCAGCAAGTTCCAAATATAACCTAACAAACTTGCATGCACTAAAGGTCTGCCATCCGTGGCCCTGAACCCATTTGACATATACAAAGGCAGCATGGTCAATGTGTTTACCACATAAGCACTGTCACTGTGAATATTCATACCTAAATCAGGACACTCTTCCAAAATACGGGCCATGACTGCTAACTCGGCATACTGAGAGGAGTGAACTCCACAAGAATGCATTATTACCTTCTCCGGAAATACAGCAGCAAACCCCGTGTATGCCTTGCCCTGATCATGGTAAGACGAACCGTCACAGTAAACATCTATGCCAGGCACAGAGGTGTCAGAGATAGGGTTAGGTGGGAGGGAAATATTGGGTGGAAGAGGGCACTCGTGAGGTTCTCCTGGGTAAAGCAGGAATGCAGGGAGTAAGGTGGTCTGTTTTGAGGTAATCTCTAGGTCTCGTTGCATCAACATCAAAGTCCATCTTGACAACCGAGCTGAAGATACTAACGTTTCACCGGGTCTAAGTAATAGGTTCAGGGGCGTGTGGGGGCTATGAAGTGTAACACCATTAAGTCCAGTGATATACGTGAAATGCTGCAAGGCCCAAAATGTCGCCAACAGATGTCGCTCACAAGCAGAATACCGACTTTCGACTGGTGTCAGGACACGGGAGCCATAAGCGATAGGCCGTAGTTTTCCATGGCGTTCTTGGCATAGTACTGCAGCCAATGCTTGATCTGTGGCAGCAACTTCTAAATGAAAAGTCTTTGATGGATCCGGGGTGATTAGAGCAGTCGCTTCCATTACCGCCCTCTTTAAGGAGTTGACAGCCGCTGTGTGTATTTCTGTCCATTCTTTGCGAATATCTTCCTCTGCCACTTCCTTCTTTAACAGATCATACAAGGGGCGTGCCCTGTCGGCAAAGTGTGGAATAAAGTCTCTTTGGTACTGGACTAGACCTAAGAAAGATCTTAATGCTGTTTTAGACACCGGCAAACTCAGTCTCTGTATAACATCTACCTTGTGTTGATCAGGCACCTTCCCTTCAGGAGTGAGGCTTACCCCCAGGAAATTCAAAGATGTTCGCAGCAGCTGGCATTTCTTCGGGTTGACCTTCAGCCCAGCTTTGTCCAGTAGCTCCAAAAGTTCTTTCAGTAAAATGAGGTGCTCATCTTCTGTCTCTGTGACCAAAAGCAGATCATCAACATACTGTAAAATTGCATGGGGTTTGGAGAATCGGGTTAAAATGGCAGCCATGCGCTTGTGAAAAATTGTGGGGGCATTGGCCATGCCCTGGGGCAATCGATTCCAGGTTATTTGTTTGTCTTTCCACGTAAAGGCCAGTTTAAACTGAGATTCTTTAGCAATCGGTATACTCCAGAATCCATTGCAGATGTCCAAGGAACTGTAGTACTTTGTGGAAGGAGGGATTTGTGAAAGAAGGGTAGGGGCTTCTCTGACAACTGGTGCACAGGCTGGGGTGACAGAATTCAACCTACGATAATCAAGACAAAGCCTCCACGTGCCATCTGGTTTCAAGATAGGATAAACAGCAGAATTAGTAGTGGATTCACATTCTCTCAATACACCTTGTTCTAACAATGACTCTATGGTCTGCTGTATGTATGGCTCACTGTCTTTTGGAATAGGGTACTGCTTTTGGGGTGCATGAGCCTTTCCCGAGATAACTTCCTCACCCTCCATTTTACCACAATCGTGCTTATGTCTCGCAAACACACTTTCACAATCATGAATTATCTTTGACACCCTTGCATCATCATGGACAGGAAGAGAAAACATCTCTGGTTTTTTTATTGCATGCACCGCAGGGGAGTCAGAGACAATGCAGTGTCTACCTTTACCCTGGAACCATAGCCGTCCATTTGCATAGTCAATAACCACTCCGTGTTGCTCCAGAAAATCAGAACCTAAAATAGAGACAGGATCAGGCAATGACATTAAATGAGCTTTCAAATCATACCCCTGATTAGCAATCCACACTTGAGTCTTTTTTGCTTCAATAGCCACAGCATGGGAACCCTGGAATGCTTGCAAACTCAGTCTTTTTTTAGTAGCTAGAGGATGTGTATTTGGGTTACTGGTATGTATTATTGATATGGAGGCCCCGGTATCAATCAACATTGCTTGCTTTGGGCCTCCGTTCAAAGCAGCCAATATGGTGGGACGATTGCATCCATCTCTTCTGAACTCCACCACAGACGAGACGGAGGCTTCGTTTCCCTATGCAGAATTATTACAACTAGCAGCGATGTGGGGACCTACAGAGCAAGGGTTTGCGGTGCCTGCCATCTGACTTATGGCTTGTATTGCTCTGTGTTTCTCCAACTCTTTATTAGCTGTCAATAGTTGCTGCTGCAACTCATAATAAGATGGTGCAGCTGACATTGTAGGCGCTTTTGCTTGTCTAAATCTGCATGCTTTAGACAAATGGCCTACCTGTCCACATGTGTAGCATTCAAAGGCTTGTCCCCTTTCAAAGGGTCCTTTCGGTTTTGTTGAAGATTTACCCTGAATATAGCTTTTAGACTTATAATCTGGAGCTGGACCTTCCACAGCTGCTACCTTACCTCTAATATGCCTGCTCTGCTCCTTAAGAATTGCTTCAGCCCTCTTAAAGCAAATCATGATTTTGGGATATGAGTTCTGAGAGGTTACTGACAAACCCACCAGCCTGCGTAATTCTGGGCAGACCCTGTTAAGCAGGGCTCTTTTATAACATTCATCATTTTGGGTACCAGCAGTCCCATTTGGCAAAGTTAATTTGTATAGTAAAAATAGTCTTTCTGCAAACCCCTGTACAGTCTCACTTCTTCTCTGTGTACAGTTCCCAAATGAAACATGATGGTCTGTCTCATCTATACCTAGAAGTCTTAATACTTCTTCTACTAACTGATGTTTCATTCTGGGCTCTGTAAACACAGAAGCTGGGAGACCTGCTCTCACTGAATTATCCAGGCTTGCCACAATGACATCAAAGACATCAGTATTAACATTTAAATTTTGATGTACTTTTTCAAATTGATTAAATCTCATCATCACATCCACTGGGTCATCCCCCAAATTTATGGGCCCCAGTTCTCTACTTAACACCTGCACTTCAGTACTAGATAGCGGCTTTGATACTGTGGTCTCCGAGACCATAAACCCCATGGCATCCATTTGTTTTTCTGTAGTGATTGGAGCCATTTTGATCTCTGTTTGATACTCTAATTCCTCATCTGTCTCTTCCTCCTCCCTGAAGTCCCAGCTATGTCTATCGCCCCCTGTCCTGGGCACATTAAATGCCGCCACTATAGCACTCTGTTGCCCTAATTGTTTCTTTAAAGTTTCAATCTGGGCTGCGCACTGAGAATGATCTGCTTCTGAATGACTGGAGGATGTGGCCAGCACTCGTATGGCTGCCTCTGTATCCTGCAATCTTTCCCGGAGCCTTTGATTCTCCTTGCGAAGTTGCTCATTTTCTTCTACTGTCTGCTGATTTTTAACCCCTAATATTACTGCCTGTTGCCCAGACATTGCTAAGGAAACTGCAATATGGTCTAGCTGTCTAGCCTTTTCCTCTGTCTTGTTTTTTAACTCCATAATACTGTGATGTTTAGTTGCTAACCAATGTGCTGCAAAAATAAGTGCATTCTTTCCCTTCTTTTTATTAAATTTCTTTTCACTTATCATGGAAGCCACATAATCCTGTGCCTGCTTCCAAGGATCAGTAGATCCTTCCATTTCTTTTACTAACCCCTCTGTGTTTTTAACCTTGGCTATTTTTTTCAACAGTCCCTCCATGTCTAAAGAAAAGAAAAATGTCTAATCAAAGCACGAATAGAAATTACAAGATAGTATTCTAAAACCACCACCAGATGATTAAATTGTACAATATGTCCATGCAATGATACCTTAATATTTACCACTGCTCAGTGCTCCGCAAATACACAAGATGCATCCTGCCTGGCTCGCCAATCTGTAAACAATATTAATATCTCCTGGCTGGCGCACGGCAAATTATGTAAACAATATTAATAGCATAAACAACTAAAATATTAATAACTAAAATATTATATCAATATCTAGATATTAATAATATTGTGTATATATTTATATCCTGCCCGGCTTGACTAAAATAGGCAACACATATACCAATATTATCAATATCTGGCCAATAATCACGCAATGGATACCCGCATAAGACTATAAGACTGTAGTTCTTTTGACTTCTGGTATATGCAAGAGACACTGAGACACGCAGTAAATAAAGATATATATTGTATTAAAAGCAAAACAAACTGGCAAAAGACAATACAATTTACTTCACATGCAACCACAGATATATTAACCCCTAATGGGTGGATTTACAGCACCAATACCATACTGACAGAAAATTCACACAAAGAACTTACAATGAATCAAGCAGAAAAGGAAAGAACCACACAAGTTGAATGGACACCCCAATACAGCAATATTCCCTGATAGCACTAACCAGTGTTGGCTATGGCTCAGTTACCTGCCTTCCGTGAATCGTCTCTCCCAGCGCTATTCCAGGGCCCTTCTCACAGACTCTCCTTCTTGCCTTCCTTCCTTCTGCCCCCCCTGATGCCATCCTCATCTCCTAATTATACTAAAAGTAGGCTTCTGGAATTCCTTTGATCGTTTACGACCCTAGTCTTCTTTTTCCCTTGGGCTAGACCCACCGGTTATGCAAAAGAGGGTGCATCCCGGAAATTCCCAGAAGCCGTTTGTATAATTTATGGTGCCAGCGTCTATCTAATCTTTTGATGTCCAGGTGTTTTGCTAGGAGGGTGTAATTGCTATTCCAGGTCTATACAACATATTTATGGTATGGTCACAGAATGTTGATATTATCTAGTGCCCTCTCAGATGTCTTTTGTTCTATTTTCTGGTTTCGGAATGCAGATATTATCTAGCTGCCCTTTTGTACCTGCTGTTCTAATTAGCTTGCTCCTTGTGTCATGCCTGCTGTTTATATATTTTTTGGTATCAATCAAATATAACATAAATCTATATGTATGTGACCATATATCCCTGTATATTTACACCAGGACCCTCTGGCCTTGGCCATGGATGCACTAGCAATGTCTTGGAAGAGCTTTCAGCTTCTCTATGTGTTCCCTCCTTTTCCTCTGCTGGGCAGGGTGCTGCACAAGATTGCCCAGGAAGGGGTGCCAACCATTCTGGTGGCCCCCAGTTGGCCAAGAAGGGTGTGGTTCGCAGACATCGTGCAGTTGGCAGTGGATCAGTATGACCTGCCCAGTCAGGGGCAGCTATGCTATCCCAATTTGCAAATGCTGGCTTTAACGGCCTGGCTGCTGAATCAAGCCATCTTGATGCAAAAGGGGCTGTCGGCCTCTGTTGTTAATACCATGATTCTGGCTAGAAAGAAGTCCTAGTCATCCATCTACTATAGGGTATGGCATGCTTACGTTCACTGGTGTGAGCCTAAGTCGCTTCCCTGTCGGGTGTTTTCTATCCCTAGGATTCTGGAATTTCTTAACATGGTTTTGATTTGGGTCTTCAACTTAGTACCCTCAAAGGTCATGTTTCTGCTTTGGCCATTTTCTTCCAAAGATCCTTTGCTCACCATCGTTCTGGTCAAGACTTTCTTCCAAGGGGTTACTCATGTGCGTCCTCCACGTAAGCCTATGTTACCAGTCTGGGATTTGAACTTGGTCATATCTGCCTTGCAGGGGTCTCACTTTGAGCCTTTGCGTGAGGCCCCTTTGTCCATTTTGACGCTTAAGGTAGTCTTTTTGGTGGCTATCACTTTTGTTAGGCGTGTTTCTGAGTTGGTGCTTTCCATCAAACCCCTTTACTTTGAGAGACACCAGGACAACTTGGTGTTTCTTTTTAAGCCAGATTTTCTGCCTAAGGTTGTTCTTCATCTCAATCAGGACATTGTTTTGCCTTCTCTATGCCCTAATCCTAGTAACCCTAAGGAGTGGGTTTTACACTCTCTGGATGTGGTCAGGACTCTGAAGTTCTATTTGGTGGCTACTGAATCCTTCAGAAAGACTGATGCTCTTTGTGCTCCCATCTGGACCTAAGAAGGGTCTGGCTCCAGCTAAATCCACTATCAGCAAGTGGATACATCAGGCTATGGTACAGGCCTATTCTGCTAAGGGGAAGGAGCCTCCCTTCCGCCTTACTGCTCATTCTACTCGTGCTATTGGTGCCTCTTGGGCTTTTCAGCACCAAGCTTCTGTTGAACAAGTTTGCAAGGCCGCTACTTGGTCTTCTGTTCATACGTTCTAAGTTTTACAAGGTTGATGTTAGGACCTCAGCTGATGCTGCTTTTGGTCACAAAGTTCTGCAAGCGGCAGTGGTTTAAACTGCCCACTGTTACTTTTTTGGGGATCCCACCCTACCTTACGGACACTGCTATTGGATGTCCCAAGAGTAAGGAATATTCTGGAGCAGGATGTGCTGTATACTTAGAATAATACAATTCTGTGATTACTCACCTGTAGAATTGGTGGTATACGTATACAGCAAGTCCTGTTCCATCCCACCCTTGTTTCATTATTCTTAGTTACCTCTGTATGGTGATTGTTCATATGTTCATTTTTGAATTCCTGTTATTATCGTTCTCCCGGCTTCTTGTTAACTGCTTGTCAATACTGGGGAATATAGGGCTGGGAGGAGCCACAAGCTGTTTTCTGCAGTCCAGCGCCATCTTGTGGATGTATTACCCAAGAGTAAGGAATATTCTGGAACAGGACGTGCTATATACATATAATACCAATTCTACAGGTGAGTAATAACAGAATTGTATCTTTGCTAAGGATCAGTATAAAATTGAGGTTGTGATTATTTCTAGTAGAACACCATCAGCTATAACTGCTGCACAGCTGGGAAAATGTCATTTAAGATACACTGACTGAATGGTGTGCAGTAAATCCAGAGTCCACAGGTGAACAGTGATAGATACATTGTTGCAAAAAAAATGCACTTATATAAACCGCCTTAATGGCTATGTATTCCACGGAGTTTACGGAATGTTCCACAATGCCAGCTGATACCCTGAGCCTTTCTGGTGACATATTCATGTTTGTTTTATGAAGGTGCTATTGCATGCACTTGGTGTTTTATAGGTACATGTGAACAGTTAGCCTGTCTTTGTAGTTCAACAGTAGGTCAAAGTATACATGTCTGTGGTAAACATACTTTATTTTGCGCCAGGGGATGGAGGAGCGGCAGGCAGTGTGACCGATCCCTGCCTGATGTCCCCATCGTCCACAATCCTCGTTGTCCCCACTGCTTCTTCTCTGACGGCAAGCACATAGAGCAAACACATGGCTCTGTGCAGCAGGAAAGCAAACAGCAGAATTGTGACCGACGGGTACATAAGTCAGGGATCAGTTACCCTGTCTGCCCACCTACCATGGCCCAGCCAGTAGCGCGGGAGCAATGTATATGTGAGATTACTTTTTTCCTTTTTTCCTATGGAAAAGGGAGAGGGGAATGCCACAGTACCTATGGGAATGGGAGGGATGAATGCCACACTGCCTATGGAAATGGGAGAGGGGAAAATGCCTCACTTCCTATGGAAATGGGAGGGGGGAATTGCCCATGGAGAATGGGGGGTTGGGTGGAAATGCCACACTGCCTGTAAGTGGGGGATTCTGCACTTCGCCTATTATTTGGTTCTTGGGGAGGGGGTTGTTTGAGCACATCATTTGGTTCACATTTTTTTTCTTATTTTCTTTCTCCAGGTTATGGGATGAAAAATACAGAACATTTAACCTAAAATAAAGAGAACATACACAAATAAGGGCGACTAGATGGATCATGTGATCCTCCTCCTGCCATTAACTATATGTTTTCTATGTATAAGGGGGCAATAACCCCAAAGCTGTTAGTTTGACAGGTTGTGCATAGGCACCCTATACTTGCCGTGTGTACTTAGCAGCCTATGTGCTCTCAGAAACACGAGAGCTGATTTGTGTTGTGCATGTGCCTGGGGATTCTTCTGGAGCTCATTCACAAGTTGTGGACAATTTTTTCCCCTCCACATCTGGAGTGTGATGCGTATTCAGACAATCTTTGCGCATCTTCTGTATGAGGCTGATGGGAGGATGCACCTTGACACTACAGGGCCCATTTTTCATCTTCTGAGTGCCTTAAGTTAGAATTCAGAGACTGTGCATTCAGCTGGGGAACAAGAGGTGTAATGGTTTTTTGAGCGGGACATAGAACCGGACCAACACGCTTACAAGAAACCGTGATCATATTAATCCCTCCAAAAAGGCCATTCATATTGTGGCACATAAAAATAGTTTTACCTTTTTGTAACTCCAACCTCAATTTTCCCCACTTTATCACTTATTAGGTTCTAATGGATCGTTCTGATAGTGCCCTGCAAAGAGCAACTGCTGCATAATTTTCTGCATCGTGGGTTATGTATAGTAAGTCCAGACAGCAGCAGGGCTGGGATGCTGATAAACAAAGCCTTTCGGGTGCTCCAAAATGGCCATGACAAGGATAAAATTGGTAGGGTGGCGTTTCAGTTTCAGGTGGATGCAGGCTTGCAATGATTCAGTATCGTGCATGCAGATGCGGGAGTTTATTTTTCTTTGGGCAAGGTTTTTGGCTGTGTTTAAGGCAGCGTTCTAGACATTTAAATATAGATGATTCATTTACATACTCACTTTTCCCCGTCTATTCATTGGACCAAAAACCAATCTCTGTCGTCCTGGGAGTCGACCATCCGCAGTTGGTATGCCCTGCTTGTTAAACCTCTGGCGATCACCACATTATCTCATCTAGCCTATGATCCCATGTCCATACCCCTGACAGACATTTGTGAACAGCCAACTCTGACCTGCCCTCCAGGTTAGTGGGGATGAACCAATCTTTTTAGTTTTTGCCATGCTGATTGGAGCTGAGCATGCCGGCATGCACTGGGGAATGCCATGAAGCTGAGTTATCCTGGTTGGCTGTCCATGGGGATACACACCGTGTGGCATACCATTTCGGGATGGTCCTGGTATGTGGACCCCCCATGCTTTTGGTCATCTTTAAGCATGAAGGTGTTCACAGCTGCGATCATGTTGATAGGGACATGCCTAAATGTTACATGTGCTAAAAGCTTCCAACAATTAATGCTTGCTCGAGCAACATCCATACCGGTATTAAAAGCTCAACAGGAAGGTCATATTGGAAATGCTTTTTATCCTGGAGTGGTTATCGTGTCTGTGTGCTCAATGCATAGACTGTAGTTTTCTTTTGGGTGTTTTTTTTAACTCAAGCCTGAAGGGGGAGAATTAGGTGAACATTGATTAAAGTCGCCTGATTGTTTCACACTGCCGTGTTTCTTGGGTGTCTCTCAGACAATCAATACTAATCATATAAGTGACTTGTACTGCCCTATTGCAGCAGAGCTGCCTGCCAGACCAAGCTCAGTGATTAAACTGTTTTCTGAGTGCCACACTCATCTCCCACAGTCTATTCATCATACAGGGCTTTAAGTCTTATGTCCCCAAACCCCTGTAACTATATCTTAGTGCTTTCCTTATCTAACAATTGAAAAGTATTGCCTTGTCTGATATCTTACTTTAAGAACTTTCCAGACATTATAACCACACCAAGTTAATGTTTTGTATAACAGGGGAATGGCGCTAAGAATTCCAAACATACTAAATAAGACTTTAATAATAATGGAAAAGAGTGCTGGGTCTCTCAGAGCAGAACAGGGTCATGTGATCCACTAGCTTGGGCCAGGGTAGGGGGAAGATCATAATTAGGTATATATATTCTGAAATCAGGAAAACATTCTTAAGATTTAGCTTTCAATTATTCCAGGCTTCAAAGTGAAGTCAAGTCTAAATTAAGTTACTGAACAAAACAATATTCTCATGCTGCAAAAACACGTTAAAGAGGAAGCATAGACTCTTCTCCCCCTTTATGGGGCCTTGCAATGACAGCGCTCCAGCATTGGCCACGCCCACCCACCGAAGGGAGCCAGGTATGTGTGCTGTGTGTGCAGAAGCCGCAGGAGGAGAAGATGCAGCATCAGCTGTGGTGGGGACAATGTGGACGGTGGGATAGCGGGAACAGTGACGACATCAGGAGCGATGGATTTTTTTTTTTTTTTACATTCAAGCTGAAATATTTGGCCTCGGTGATTTTAAAGTGGATTAAAAATCTAAAAAAACTCAGAAAAGGCACCCCACTACTTTCTATAGCAAAAGATGCCCCAAGACATTTCAAATAGGGTGGCCACTCAGGGACAATTTTAGGTTCCCAACTGTTTATATAAGGTTTTTACCCCTTCCTAAGTACTATCATGCTTTTTTATATTTGAGATATGCCTATAGCCTCTTGTTCTCTCTACATAGGAATAACTTTTGCATGCAAGACTTAGTGCAGTAGCCTTTCAAGTCGGCCAGAAGACTATCTAATACATAGGATGGCCTTCAGTATGTTTTGATTGCTTTTTCCTCCTTTTTCCAGATGGAAGGAACTTCGAGGGCAGTCTGTCATATGACCATGGTGCACTGCTATGATGGAGGTGGTTGCTGAAATTAGTATAAGAGAGAAGTTGTAGCGCTGTACTTTGTATTTGCCTTTCTGTTTAGCGGTGTATAGTGAAGCCTAACAAGAAGGGTTGCCCCCCCCCCCCCCATTCTTTTGAAGGGGGGAGAAACTTTTCCTACAATAAGCTTTTTGGACCAGATAGTTTTGTGGACTTGCTTTATGCTGCTCCAGTGGCATCTGTCATGCTCTCCTGTATGCAAAGTGTCTGTGTCTCTGATACCAGAGGCCCAAATCATTTATGGGTTCAAGATCATTGAACTCATCTTAACCATTCAGCTAAACAAAAAAACTCCTTTTAGTGATAGCTTCATGTCATCTAATGTTTTAAGTACTAGCCATCTACAAGCAATTACTATATGCCACTTTGCTGAAGGGTTACATCACCAGTGCCCAAGGGCTACATTGCTCCCTTTAAACTGCATACAGATCTTCCAAATACCTCCATGCTCTTAACATTTCTGCATTCTGTGAGTCTTTCTTAGAAATGGACAAATATGCCTTGAATTTGATAGAAAAACATTTGAAGCAGTTACCTAAGATTCCCCAATTGTTTTGTGCATAAGAAAAGATTAAGATGGCATTTTTCATGTTGAGAATGAAGTTGGCATATCTCTGCTCAGACTTGTAATATTGGTTTTCCTCTCCTGACAGATAGAACTGTAGGTTTACAAAAGCAATTTTTGCAGTAATAAGAAGCTTGGGTCATTATACCTTGCAGCTGACCTCGGAGTTAATAGTCTGTGTCAACTTTCAAGGCACCCAGCATTAGAACAGCGTCTTGTCAGTCCTTAATTTAAAGGCTTTGTCTGTGAGAACATTGTGTAATGTTTAACCATTTGCATTATCTGCTGCTGCATGTTGGGTAGTAACAAGTCACTTGTCTACTCACCAAACATTACCATAGACAGAAAAGCACTTTCCAAAGTGTATTTATGACACGTACGAACCAAGAACCACTTAATTATGTGGAACCATGCAAGTCCTTTCTCCCAAGCTTGTATATGCTACTAGAAGTGGTGCAATGTTTAGGTATATTTACTAATGAGCATGCATTCACTCACTCCACTCGTGGGCACGTTTTAAACCGAACCTTCAGCCTGAATAAGAGCCTATCTTGTATGTTTTCCCCACCCCACTTTTAAAATCATCCTACCTGTACCTATTGTGTTTTCTGAGCCTTTTAACATCCAAGATGGTGGTCCATGGAGTCTCGGGCTGCCTGTAAACAGGACATGTCTTCTGACTATGGTGCTTTGCATTCTTGAATTTCTGTCCTTTTTCTGACCCCAGCTCTGCTCCGTCTTTGCAAAGCACAGCTATACACTGCCCCCCTGTATTATTTACCTCTCTCCTCTCCTCCGTACGTAATTCTTCTGAGGCAAGTTGGCGGTGCTCGTATCCTAGAATCCTGACTAGAGTTAAAACCCAGTGGGTGTAAGAATAAGTGACTAAAAACTTAAAATGTGTTAATTTTAGATTCTGGTGAATAGTTTAAGGGTCTGGGCTTTTCATTAAATGATGCTGAAGGTCCAGTTTAAGAGAGGTTTGCATCTTATCAGCCCAAGGCAGAATAAATATGTCTATATGGGGAGAGAGACTTAAGAGTTCTAAAACAGTCACAAGCACGTCAAGCAAAATATAGTGGGCTAAGAGTCTGACATCCCTATTCATAAGAAAGGTAGAAAAGCACTTTTCTCCCAAAAAGTATTTACATGGCACATATAGACCACAACCCAGAATGACCTTAATTCTATTATGACCTTGATTCTTAATTCTTAATTTTAGTAAGTATATGGAGCCATTCAACTCACTTGTGTGTATGTCTGTTGCTGCTGCTGTGGTGAAAATGTGTTTTGTGGACAAATGGCACCATTGTAAAAAAAAAAACTTTGGGCACCATGTGACTGTGTGTTACAAAAAGCTTCCTATCAAAAAGCTGGGAGAGGGGCTACCCAATGTAGTCTAAAACAGCTCAGCCAACTCTCATTCTGCATTGGCAGAACACGTTTCAATTTCCATGACAATATCTGAATTTGACCTCCTCTTAATTCTGTTTCTTCAAACAGTTCTGAGCATGGCAAAAAAACTGCATTAGCTACATGAACTAATGATACTGTTCCTTTTTTTGGGGGGGGGGGGGGGGGGTAAGGTGGGATAGCAAGTTAACATGTGCCTGGACATGGACTTTAAATGCTTTAATTTTGAAACCTCAAGCTTTAGTTATCTTGGTTACTTGCCTATTATTGGAGGCCCGTAAGGCCTTTTGGTGGTTCACGATCTATCACTTTCTCTGGTCACTGTCCTTGGATGATCCTTGTATAATAGTGAAAGCTTAACAGTCTCCAACTTTTATACTCTGTTTTTTTTACTGAACGTATTTAATTAAAATCAATGGCATTTAAATGATCTACCTATTTAAATAAACCTACTTTGGCTAGTTGAGCCCTCGGTAGGCAATCGCCTTCTGCCACTTAAATCTTTCCCCACTGTGTGATTGTTGAACACGTCTCTGCAGCCACGATTGTGTGGCCTTCATATAGGCTGCTTCAGCTATCCTTTAGCATTCTTTAAATGCACATTTCATTTCATTGACTTTGCTGCTTACGTAGGGGATATTTAAAATATTACAGCTATATCACACAAATGGAAATTGCTCTTTGAAACCATTGTATTGCTATCATTCTAAAACACAAATTGCCAGGAGATTTTCTCCCCCTCTCAACTCTTGAAGTATGTGCAGTGAAAACATTGCTAGGCTAATGACTCCACGCTTTGCAAATCAAAGCGAATAGAATCTCTACTTGAATTGGTTCTGTTTAGAGGCATTGATCTTTTATTGTAGAAGTTGGGCACAAACAATCATTACATACATATCCTTGGGTTCCGTTAAATAAGATGTTTCCTTGATGCATTTTTTGTGGTTTCATTTATCATGGCCCTGATATCTGTATAGTGATCACTGTGTTTCAGAGCAATATCTGCTGAAGGTTATCATCAAGGTCCTTATTATAAATAAATGCATAACTTATATCACTGTTAGCGGATTCAGAGGCATCTGATCACATGATCTTTACAATGTACAGTGGTCAGAGAAAAAAGTATTCACACCCCTTGAAATGTTCCACATTTTCTAACTTTACAGCTTACAAACCTTTATAATTATGAACATAAATGTATGTTATTGAAAATTTATGTGCTAGAGCACTGTTACCCAACCTGCAGTGCACGTATCCCATGGGGTACTTGGCACTATTCAAGGGTGCACTAGCAAGGTCACTCTGATAGGTATGGTAAATTATTCTAACAGTAAAATATTCTTCTTTCCTGCTTCAAGGCCAGTGACCTACTTATTTTGGTAACACTGGTAATCGATCCCCCCCATCCCGAGGTACTTGGTTGCATCTGCTTGTTGCTAGGTGTACTTACCATAAAAAGGTTGAGAACCACTGTGCCAGGGCAACACAAAGTAGCAAGGAATTGTGATGTGTAACAAAAATGTATCTTTTTCCAAATTTAAAAAATGAAAAGTGTGGCATGCATATATATATATTCAGCCATCTGTACTCTGATGCCTTTACATAAAATGTTGTGACTAATTGCCTTCAGAAGTCTCCTAATTAGTAAATTGTGTCCACCTGTATGTAAGTTATTCTAGTTAACTGCAACAGGGCCTGTTAGTTTTCATAACATGGTTAGTTCACTAATGTTCTCTAAGAAACACACCAGATAACTCGGGGATAAAGCTCACATGGAGCACTTTTTAATCTATCGGTAAAGGAAAGCGTTATTGCTCAACTGTAATTCTACCAAGACATAACCGTCCACTAATAGCCCATGCAATCAGATGACTATTTAAAAAAAAAAAAAAAAAGCCAAAAGTGGATTTTCTGTCCACAGGGCAACCTATTAGTTGTGTACTCCACAACTCTGGATTTTATGGAAGAGCGACAAGCCATAAACAAGCCATTTTGTCTGGGACACAGCAAAGTATATGGAAGAAGGTGGCCTGGTCAGATAAGACCAAAGCTGAACTTTATGGGCTTAATTCAAATGTGTGTGGAGGAACGCGAACACTACACATCACCCTTAACACAACACCCCCTTCACCACACCACAGGTAAAGCGCAATACGTGCACTTTACCTGCGGCTCCCATAGACTTTTATGGGGCTGCATTGCAGTTGTGCAGCACACGGATTTGGTTGGGCCCCATTTACTTAAAGCGGACCTTCACTCTGAATAAGAGTCTATCTTATATGTTTCCCACACCCTGTACATACAGATTGCTCACATTAATAATCCTACCTGCATCTACTGCATGTTATGAGCCTTTAAATATTCAGGATGGCGGCTCATGGGACATCAGGGAGCCTGCAAACAGGAAGTGCCTTCTGACTGTGCTGCTGTGCATTCTGGGATTGCTGACCTTTTCCTGACCCCAGCTCTGCTCTGTCTGAGCAAAGCAGAGCTATAACCCCGCCCCCTGTACTTTATCCCACTCTCCTCTCCTCAGTAAGTGTGATGCTTCTGAGTCAAGATGGCTGCGCCCGTATCCTAAAGTCCTGAACAGAGTTGCAGACCAGTAGGGGGAAAGAATAATAAGTAAGCTAACTAAAAACGTAAAATATATTAATTTTAGATGCTTAAGGGTTTAAGCTTTTCATTAAATGACGCTGAAGGTCCGGTTTAAAGCATTTATACTCTGTGACGCGAATGGTAGAAAAAAAAATCGCTTTATGAGAAAAAAAAAGCCTGAGAACTTCACTGTTGCTGAATCTCTAGCTAGAAAAACAATGAAAGCCAATAGCACTTTTTTTACTCTTAAGAAAAGTAGAGAACTCTTTTCTATTTTTACACTGTAGTAAAAAGCTTTGTTGACTCTTTTTGACGTTGACATTGTCTTCCTATCTGGTGATTCAGTAACAGTAAAATTCTGAGGCTTTTTTTCTCATAAAGGGATTTCTTTTTCTTTTACTACCATAAGAATTTTTTTCTACTCTTATTGAATCGAGACCTTTGTGTTGTGTCTATCACATGATGTCTCAATAAAATGCTACTAGGCTTGTAGATGTAATTTTGAAACTTGTTGAAAAGTTCTAGTTATACATCTTTTTCAAGGCACTATTTTTTGATGTATTTGATTTCAAGCTTCACAGTTTTCACCATCCCAGTTTTTGTACCTTGTCCCTGGGGCATCTCGCTGTGTGAACCCCCCCAATCCCCACTCAAACTTTGGGATTGAGAGTGGCCTGCGTCCCCAGGTCCCTTTTAGATTTAGGCATGAGTCCTTCAGGGGCCTTTGTGTATGAGGTGCAGTGTCTGGACAGGTATGTGGGTGAAGCCAAACCACTACACCAGAGGATGGCGCAGCACAGATGGGCCAACTCCTCTTGCCAGGACTCTATGTACCTACATCTGAAGAACACACAGCATTCCTTTTGATGAGCCTCAAGTTCACATTTTAGATACTAAAGCTAACTGGCTTAAAGTGATGTGCAGGAAGCCAAGCTTGAATAGAGGAGGCGGCTGCCACGCCTATTGTCTGGGACTGAAACAATGGTGTATCAATACCACAGGGAGCTGCTAACACCTAGACTGCAGTCATGTTCATGTAATAAGCACCGCACCTCCCTACTGTTTATGGTAGACAGAAGTTGTGGATTTGTTGGACTCGACTCCCAGATTTAAAGGGGCGTCTTCTCCCCTCCCTGCCAGAGTTCACCTAGTGTGTGGGTGAGGATGCCACTGATGCGGACCTCACCATGGTCCAAGGTTGCTAGATACCATTAAGTACTGCATTAATAGCAATATTATTTGCAGACCATTATTGTCTCACCACTTTGTGTCCACAGCATCAACAGAGCTAACCGTTAATGTGCTCATAGACGCCATAGACTCCAAAGTCCAAACAACCTGTGTACAATCTAGGTAGCAAATGTCTTCACCATAGCAGGTTAATTTTAAACTGAGCTTTGGTCTTTGCCTCGTACCCTTTTGTAAGCCGACATTATTTTATGTCATGTTTCCCATCTCAGGTTTTCATATGCGGGGTGTGGAAATGACCTTTTATGAAATTATTAGTGCTCTGACCTTGTCGGAGAGATTGCTGCATTAACATCGCTCTTGGCAGCGAGCGCATTGCAAGTGTGAACAGGAACACCTAGAAAAGCAATTTCAGGCAATGTAATGAAATCAAAACAAAAACCTTCCTATTCTGATGAGAAGATGTTCATAACGATAGGCTTTATGTAAGTGTGTTCTGGGTGAGGAAATTTGTTCGAAATTATTTTATTTGCTGTGCAAATTCCTGGGGGTTCGATAGATCTTAAAGTACACCTGACCCTCTGCAGGAACAGTTACTTTTACTTTCTCCAATTATTTGAGGCCACTCTTGTCTGGCATAGTCATCTTTGAGACATTGGGGCACCAGCTTATGTTTTAGTTTGTATTGCTTTAATTTCATCTCTGAAATAGAAGTGAAAAAATAGGGAACTGGCTTTTGCAATTTAAAAGAAAGCAACGTTTCAAACCAATCCACCTAGTCTGCATCGTTCCCAAGCACCACAACTAGTTGCATTTGGGGAGGTTTGCACACTCTTGAGAGGCACGGGGGGAAATATAAATAAATATGC
This sequence comes from Gastrophryne carolinensis, assembly GCA_027917425.1. Lineage (NCBI taxonomy): Eukaryota > Metazoa > Chordata > Amphibia > Anura > Microhylidae > Gastrophryne > Gastrophryne carolinensis. Next base: position 62,129,490 of record CM051240.1, read on the forward strand.
TAAAATAATCAACTGTTATTCATCCGTAACCCTGGCCTGTCACTTTTCTGTATAAACCAGCCCTTTACTTTTAGGTCATAAAGAGTTGAAAATGTGGAAACTGGGAAAGTTGGTACGAACAGAACTTTTTTCTTCAAGGGGTCATGTAACATATGCAGAAACATTCTAGTCTAACAAGGCCACAGATCATGGCATGCAAGTTACATTTTATGGTTGGACCATAGGTACCAATGTTGGTGAGACACACAAACCTTACCTTTTAGGGAATTGGTACAAAGCTCTGTTCTGTAGGGTGGGATAGGCCCTTCCAAGCAAGATTCTTAATGCACAAAGTGCAACAATTAAAGTTTGCCTCTACTCTGAAATACTCTTGGTTTTCAAAAAAGAGGGAATGACTATGTTCTAAAAATACTAGCCCTAAAAAGCCATGAGAACCTTTCCTCACTTACCAAATCAGGGCACACAAGACAAAGCTCAAGCAAATTAGTATCTCTCGACTTGGTCTGCTACGTAAATCACCACGTAGCAACCTGTAATCTTGTGTCTTCCATGATACCACTGGGCAATCGCAGGCCTAACTTTCATCACTATCACTAACATAGCTGTTTACTCCTAGCAGACTTTCCTGGCATGCAGGGCAAATGTAGCAGGGATGCTGCCTGCACTTTGTTTTGCCACACACCTGGTCCACACATTCATCATAGCATTGCAGAATGGGTAAGATTGCAAGTTGACCTCTGGGTTTAATGCAGCTGCCCATCCTGACTTGCGGATGCCCTGGAAACTGAGAACAAACTCGTGGGAGGCAGTATTTTATATGATCTGGGACTTGCTTTGCATAAAACATATTCTAAGTATACAGCACGTCCTGTTCCAGAATATATTCCTTACTCTTGGGTAATACATCCGCTAGATGGCGCTGGACTGCAGAGACAGAAAAGTGGCTCCTCCCGGCCCCATATATACCAGGGACCTCCCACAAATTCCCCAGTTCTTCTCTGCAGTCTGGGCTGCGATGACTAAAAGGTGGCTCTTTCTACTCGCAGGTGAGCTGGGCTTATTAGCCTGCGGCCCTGTAGCACTGTTCCCACCCGTTCCATTTCACTGCCCCCCCAGCTTAGGCTGCGCTGGTCGGGTGATGGTAGGCAGAACCGCTGTCAGGTGCTAAGGAGCGCTGCTTCAACCGCAGTCCCCCACCAAAGGGTAGGCGGTACAGGCCGTGGTGAGCCTTATGAGATGTTCCTCCCGTGGCCGTTAGCCCTTCTCCCCCTTTCCCCTCAGTTAGGCTCCTTTTAGGCCGGCCGCTGCTTCCCCTTCGCTCTTGTATATTCATGTTGTGATTATGGGTTTTTATTATCACCGCCGCCGCGCGCTTGTACTTCGCTCCGCGGATGGCGGCATCGCCCCCGTCATTGGCTGGCCTTGTCACTGGGGCGCGTTTTCGCGCTCTTGGGGGGGGGGGCGGGCCTTGCGGATGACGTTTTCCGCATCGCTTCTCCGCTTTTTTTTTTTTTTTTTACCTTCATTGTATTATGCTTATGGGATCTTTGCTTTATGTCTTACAGGCGGTTCAAACTTTTTGTGGTTTCTACTGGCCCTATCCCCTCTATTTATCGTTAACGTTATTGGAGGGCTTTTGTGATCCATTGTCTCCCACCTTCCTAGCGGGCTATTGGGGCATCCCGGGTAGCTTTATTAGCGTCAATCCCAATTGCCCGGTTGTACCACAATAATCACCATATGGAGGCTTCTCAGGATAATGTGCATGGGGTTCCTTCGGGACAAGCCCGGCTGTGTGTGGCAGGTGGGGTATCCCCTATAAGTGATAATGTCAGGGTATGTGTACCCTGCGCCCTGCAGACGCTTGGGCTGCAGTCTGGGTTACCTGTGGCTGGGCCTGCGCCCCCTCTGGCTTCGCCTACCCCCCCCATGCTTACATCTGACTCCTAGTGAGGTGCATACCTGTGGGGAGTCTCAACCTGATTTGGCTGCACGGGTGGCCAGCTTTGAGAGACATATTGCTGGCTCTCGCCCGCGTAAGGCTTCTGCTAAGAAGCGGCATTTATCACCTGGTGTTACTCTCTTTCCTATGGAGGCTGAGGAATTTTTTGACGTTACCGGTTCTACCCCCCTGGAAAAGGGGGAATTATTTTCTGATTCAGAATCATCTGAGAATCAGCCTAAGGCTTATGGTGCCGATTCTGGGTCTGACCCCTGGGCTTCAGATGATACTGACAGGCTTTTAGCTCACATTTTTGAAGTACTCTGTATCTCTCCTCCTGCCGTGGCTCCGCGGCAGCAGGGGGAGCTGTTTCATACTGTTAAACCACGCTTGGAGTTTCTGGAACAAACTCATTTTAATAATATGGTGCTCAAGGAGTGGGAACGGCCTAGCCGGCTTCCCGGGGTGCCAAAGAGTTGGGATAAGAGGTATCCCTTTCCCACTGAGATGGTTAAAGGTTGGTCATGTGCTCCCGAGGTGGATGCACCAGTTCTGGGGTTGTCCAACACATCCGTCATGCATTCCCCTGACTCTACTACCCTGAGGGATGGGGATGGGCTCATAGATCAGCTGGCTTGCCATGCCTTTGCCTGTGTGGGGACTGCGCTGCGTTCTGGTCTGTTCCTCTGCCATTATGGCTGTTGCTATTAAAAGCCTGCTCATGAGTCTCTTAGATGGGGCCCCTGATGATGCAGGTAGTGAAGAGTATAGAGCTCTTCTGCGTTGAGGATTTTTTTTGCATATGTTCTATCTGCCTTGGATGATACCATTAGAATGTGTGGTGGGACTTCTGCCCTGTTGGTGGCGATACGCCGCTCGGTCTGGCTGCGCCAGTGGGCAGCTGGCAACGCTGCTAAGAAGGCTCTCACTGGTTTTCCCTTCAAGGGGCTGCGCCTCTTTGGTGAACGTCTGGACTTGTTTGCTAAGGGAGGCAAGTTACCTCAGCGTAGAAGGCAGCCCCGGTCCTTTCGGGGTTCAGGTGCCTTTCTTCCTTCCTTCCGTGGTTCCAGAATTGGACGGGGAGCCTTCTTTGCTGGAGCCCGCTGAGATTTTTGGGGCAGGGGCAGAGGACGTGGCCGCTCTGGTCCCTCCTGGGGTCCTAAGCCTAAGTCCTCCCCCAAGCCCCCTCAGGCATGAAGGGGCGCCCTCACCCATCCGGGTGGGGGGACGGCTTCGGCTCTTTGCTCATGTCTGGAGGCGTCATGTCTCAGACCGGTGGATTCAGTAGGTAGTGTCCTCCGGGTTCAAGTTAATTTGCAGCCTGACCAAATCTTCCCTGTCTCCTTCCATGGTGAAGTCCTTTCTGGGCATGACTCTGGATTCATTTCAGGTCAAGATCTTTCTTCCTCAGCAGAAGGTGGAGAGTCTTCAAGAGCAAGCACAGATCTTTCTGTCTTGTCCTCATCCATCAGGCAGGAAATGCAGCTGGTGGGCCTGATGGTGTCCTGCTTCGAGGTGGTTCCATATGCTCAGTTTCACATGAGGCCTCTTCAGCTTCACCTCTTGTCAGTATGGGATCGGGACCCCGTGTCCTTGGATCAGGTGTTTGTTCTGTCCCCTCTGGCCAGGCGGTCTCTATCGTGGTGGCTGGACTCAAGGAAACTGCTGGGGGGCAGATCCTTTCTGGCCCCTTGCTGGGAGACTGTCACTACGGATGCCAGTCTGACAGGTTGGGGGGGCTTTTGGAAATCCCTGAAATTCCAGGGTCAGTGGGGCCCTCAGGAGGCCCATACCACTATCAACATTATGGAGTTGAGGGCGATCAGGTTGTTTCTCGCCCACTTGACCACACACCTTCGGGGTCGGGCTGTTCAGGTCCGCTCGGACAACCAGACGGCGGTTGCCTACATCAATCATCAGGGAGGGACCCGGAGCAGGAGGGCCCTCAGGGAAGTGTCTATCATTCTGTCCTGGGCGGAGGACAATGTTCCCTGCATCTCGGCTGTGTACATTCCGGGGGTGGAGAATCTGGAGGTAGACTCTCTGAGCAGGGGGACCTCTCATCTGGGAGAATGGTCCCTCAGCAGCAGGGTGTTTCGCTCTCTGTGCCACCGCTGGGGTCAGCCGGGTGTGGATCTGTTTGCGTCCCGTCACAATCACAAGTTTCCAGTCTTTGTCTCTCTGTCCAAGGATCCTCTGGCCTTGGCCATGGATGCCTTGGCAATGTCTTGGACGAGTTTTCAGCTCCTGTATGTGTTTCCCCCATTTCCCCTGCTAGGCAGGGTGCTGTGCAAGATAGCTCAGGAAAGGGTGCGAGCCATACTGGTGGCCCCGTGTTGGCCAAGAAGAGTGTGGTTCGCAGACATCATGCAGCTGGCAGTAGATCAGTACGCCCTGCCTCGGGTTCCAGATCTGCTCACTCAGGGGCACCTACACCACCCCTATTTACAAACGCTGGCTTTGATGGCCTGGCTGCTGAAACCTCCTCCTTGATGGCCTGACTCGGTTGTTAATACCATGATCAGGGCTAGGAAAAGGTCCTCTTCTTCCATCTACTATAGGGTTTGGCGTACTTACATTGACTGGTGCGAGTCTAACTCTCTTCCCTGTCGTGTGTTTTCTATTCCTAGGATTCTGGAGTTTCTGCAACATGGTTTTGAACTGGGTCTTCAGCTCAGTACTCTGGAAGGTCATGTTTCTGCCTTGGCCATTTTTTCCAAAGATCCTTTGCTCAGCATCTCCTGGTCAAGACCTTCTTCCAGGGGGTTACTCATGTGCATCCCCCACGTAAGCCTATGTTACCAGTCTGGGACTTGAACTTGGTCTTATCTGCCCTGCAGGGTTCTCCCTTCGAGCCCTTGCAGGGGGCCCCTTTGTCCATACTTACGCTTAAGGTAGTCTTTTTGGGCTTTTATGTGGCTATCACTTCTGTTAGGCGTGTTTCTGAGTTGGCGGCACTTTCCATCAAACCTCCTTGTTTTGAGAGACACCAGGACAAGGTGATGTTTCGTTTTAAGCCAGATTTTCTGCCTAAGGTTGTTTCTGCTTTTCATCTCAACCAGGACATTGTTTTGCCTTCTCTGTGTCTTAATCCTAGTAACTCTAAGGAGAGGGTTTTACACTCTTTGGATGTGGTCAGGACTCTGAAGTTCTATTTGGTGGCTACTGAATCCTTCAGGAAGACTGATGCTCTTTTTGTGCTCCCGTCTGGACCTAAGAAGGGTCCGGCTCCAGCGAAGTCCACTATCGGCAAGTGGATCCGTCAGGCTGTGATACAGGTCTACTCTGCTAAGGGAAAGGAGCCTCCCTTCCACCTTACTGCTCATTCTACTCGTGCTATTGGTGCCTCTTGGGCTTTTCAGCACCAAGCTTCTGTTGAACAAGTTTGCAAGGCTGCTACTTGGTCTTCTGTTCATACTTTTTTTACAAGGTTTTACAAGGTTGATGTTAAGGCCTCAGCTGATGCGGCTTTTGGTCGCAAAGTTCTGCAGGCGGCAGTGGTTTAAACTGTCTGCTGTTATTTTTGGGGATCCCACCCTACCTTACGGACACTGCTATTGGATGTCCCAAGAGTAAGGAATATCTTCTGGAACAGGACGTGCTGTATACTTAGAACAATACTCACCTGTAGAATTGGTATTATAAGTATACAGCATGTCCTGTTCCACCCCACCCTTGTTATCATAATTTTAGTTACCTCTTTATGGTGATTGTTCTTATGTTCAATATTAATAGTGGTTATAATTCTCCCGGCTTCATTTTAACTGCTTTTCAATACTGGGGAATGTGTGGGAGGTCCCTGGTATATATGGGGCCGGGAGGAGCCCCTTTGTTTGTCTCTGCAGTCCAGCTCCATCTAGTGGATGTATTACCCAAGAGTAAGGAATATATTCTGGAACAGGACGTGCTGTATATGTATAATACCAATTTTACAGGTGAGTAATCGCAGAATTGTATTTTTAGAGGCTGGGGTGGGCATGTGAATTCAGACAGGAAAGACAACGTATGGTCCTAGGACTCCTGGTAATGATCAAGGTAATGACATTGACTGCATTTTAGATGCTGGCCTGTATGGAAGGGGGACTTTGTGCTTCTTCAATACCGGCAGAAAGGTCATTTTGAGTGCTTCTTGCAGCTGAAGAAGTGCACATTGAGAATGCCAGAGCTGCCTGACAACGAAAGGACACCTGCATAGAGGTGAGTAAAGTTTAATGTTCTACCCAATGTTCCCCTATAAGCAGAAGGTGACTTGCCATTATCTCTGCCCCGTTACCCAGACTTCAAATGGGCAGGGGGGTATGGAAGAGGCTGGTGGTTATAGGCCCAGGCCCAGTGTTAACCCCTGGCTGTTAGCTTTGGAGGGGGTGGACCCAACAAATGATGACAAATGGTTATTTATTATTTTTTTTAATTATGTGAAAAAGCCATCATTGTGATCGTGCCTGTGTTTTGCATAGGGGCAAGCTTGGAGACCGCTCTTATGCATATTCAACACATTTTCCTAATGAGCGAACCCCTCTATCTGGTTAAAAGAGAAATATACTCTAAACCTCTAGGTGTGTTTTTTAGACTTATAAGACTTACTAAAAGAAATAAAAATCTGGGCGCATCATCAAGGCCCTGGTTAAATAAACTGGACAATTACTTTAAAGCGGACCTTTAAATAAGAGCCCATCTTATGTTTCCCACATGGTGTACATACAGATTGCTCACATTAAAAAATCATCCTACCTGCATCTATTGCATTTTCTGAGACTTTAAACATCCAAGATGGTGGCTCATGGACGTGGAGGCTGCCTGCAAATAGGAAGTGTCCTCTCACTGTGCTGCTCTGCATGATGAGATTGCTGACCTTTTCCTGTCCCCAGCTCTGCTCTGTTTGTTCAAAGCACAGCTATAACCCCGCTCTCTTGCACTTTTGACCCCTCTCAACTCCTCAGTATATGATGCTACTGAGCCAAGATGGCGGCAGCCGTATACTAGAGTGCTGAACAGAGTTGCAGGCCAGTAAGGGAAAGAATAAAAAGTGACTAAAACATAAAAAATATTAATTTTAGCTTCTAGGGAATAGTTTTTTAAGGGTTTGGGCTTTTCATTAAGTGACGCTGAAGGTCCGCTTTAAGCTAATCAAGAAATGTATAACTCAGAAATGCATAACACCTGTCTGAAAAGCCTCAAATTGTTTCTATATATATTTACATTACTGCCAGAAAGAAGCCATCTTGCCAACTTTGCCCATGAGCCTTATAATCTGTATTTACAGCAAATGACTGTCTGCCCTCTGACAATAGTTTGCTTTGACTGTTTTTATTGTTTCAAATTACTTAAAAATCCAAATTTGTATTTGGTTATTGCTCCTTCCATATGTTGGTACTTACCGTTCCAGTCCGGCAGGCATCCGGAAACGGCAGTTGGGGACCTCCTAAGAAGATCCTGCATAGCGCTCCAGAACAGATTGCTGCATGGCTTTGCAAAGGATTAAAGTTAATTAAAGAGCTATTCTCTGCCTTCATTTGCTACTATCTGTCAGCTATTTACATGCTAATGGTAGGCCTGCCACAGAGAATACGAGAGGTGTAAGCTTTGGGCATATTATCATACCAGGAGACACTGCAAAATAATGAGACAAGCAATTTATTTAAGGATAGAAATGCAAGCCTGTCCTTTTGGATGTGGATGTTTTATTTCCTTGTATGTTCTAAGTGAAAATAATTACCTCCATTAAAGTTGTATAATAAATAATGACAAGCATTACAATAGAATCAGCCGCACATCATACATTCTTTTTAAAAGGGCGATCATTTGTTGTTTATGTAACTGTGCTTTATAATGGTGCTTTTTCCAGACCACAAATCACCAGTTTCCATATATATATTATATGAAATCTTGAATCATTATTTATAGCCCTTGAACCTTTGCTCATTTTTTAAACATTACAGCCACAAACCTAAATGTATTTTATTAAGATCTTATGTGATAGAGCGACACAAAGTAGCAAGTATGTGTGAAAATGATTTTTGAAAATGTTTGGAAATAAAAAAAAAAAAAAAAGTGGCATGCATATGTATTCAGTCCTTGTACTCTGATACAGCTACCTTTACATATCTATTGATCATATAAGTACAGCTGTTCTGTGAAGGCCTCAGAGGATAGTTAGAAAACATTAGTGAACAAACAGCATCATGGAAACAAACACAGCTCAGGGCTAAAATTGTGGTCAAGTGTGTTGGAGCGCAAGGTTATATATAAAAAAAAAAAATAGCACAAGCTCTTAACATGTCATGGAGCACTGTTCAATTTATCATTCATAAATGAAAGAAATGGAGCAAAACCGTCAAGACATGGCCATCCACCTTAGGCCAGGCAGGAAGAGCAAGAGAAGCAGCCAAGAGAGGTCTAGATTCATTGTCGCACATATCAGATTGGAAACTCTGTCTACAGGACAATTATTAGTCATGTATGCAACAAATTTGTATTTTATGGAAGGGTGCAAGGAGAATGCAAGCCATAAAAAGTCCAATTTTTCTATCGCTCTTGCTGGTCAAACAAGATCATAGTTGTTCCTTTTGGCTGCCAAATACAATGTGTGAAGGAAAGTTACCACTGCAAATCACCCTATACCAACCATGAAACATGGAACCAGGAACCAGGAACCAGGAACTTAGAAGCTGGTCAGAGTTGATGGGAAGATGGATGAAGCTATTTGCAGGGCTATTCTGGGGTAAAAAGGCTGTAAGCGGCTTGAGGTTCACCTTCCAGCAGGACAGCCTCCCGGAATGGTGGGGACTTTTAATTAACCCTTTATGTCCCATCACTCAGCAGGTATAAAAGGCTTTCAGCAGCAGGCCAGAGTGTTCGGCATGGGGCACAGTGCTCGGGGATGGATCAATTGGAGGTAAGTATTAAAAAAAAAAAAATATATATAGATATACACACACACCTGTGTGTATTGTGTGTTTTTTTTGTACATTTAACCCTTTGTGAACTGGTAAAGGATTTAAAAGACCCTTATACCATTTCTCAAGGCTTGGGGTCTGGCAGGTCACTTGCTGCTAGTGGGTGACTTGTCATTAACGCTCCAGCCCCTCATTACCTGTCTCCCCAAAGAAGAGCCTGGGTCCATTTAGGCTGTGCAGGCTTGTAGCCTGCAGGGCGGAAGGGCCACCGAGGCTCGCCTCTGCGTTCTACAAGTCCTACATAAATGGGTATGGGGACCCCATGTCTTTTTTTTGTTTTTGGATTTTTAAGGGGTTTTAACCCTGGCCTCTGTGCCCTGGTCTGCAAGCCATGCATATCTGGTCCCCAGGCTGGTTATGCTGGGTAGGGTAGAACCCATACCATATTTTTTTTTAGGGGTTTTAACAAACAAGACAAAACAAACAAAACAATATATGATTTTCCTGGGAAATCACAGTTGAACATATATAGTGCAAAATAGTGAAAATGGTCTGACATTTTTTAGGTAGGTTGGCACTGAAAGGGTTAAGGTTTGTTAAAATTAGTTTTTCGTGATTAAAGCACTAAACTTCTGTCCTCTGTGGTTGCCATCCACTGGGCAATGTTGACCCATACTTTCTAAGGTGGCTTTGATTGATTTACATAGCTTGGAAGAACACTTTACATTATTAGCAGTTTTCTTTACAAGGTATAATTACAGACAAGATACAACATGCAGTACAGAGAGTATTCAAATCTTGATGCTACAGAGTTCTGAGCAAATGTTCTGAAAGCTAGTGACAATAGCAAAGCGATTACTGCTCTGGCGAGCTTACAGTCTAAAGATTTAGGGTGATGTGTTGCCTAGGTTGGTTCTCTGCATATGATAGGCCCTTGAAGTGTAAATGGGCGTTACTGGCAACATGCACATCTTATTACTGTAGCTGCACCGGCGAAGTGAAGCCCAAGAGGGTTTTATGTTGCTTCTGAAGGATACCCATGTACCTTAGATAATTATAATGTGGGTTGGTGGTGTGTTTTATGCAAAAAAATATTTGTTTGCTTAGTTCCTGTCTATGACCAGGCACAGAAGCGGTGAACAGCTTTGACGGCTCTTTTATCCAGGCCCCTTAATGCTTATAGCAGCAGTCTGTGTTGTAACACATTAACGCTCTCTCAGCTGCATAGAAGATCCTCATCCAGGCAACACGTCAAATTGTCAGGTGGCCAAACTTAGAGCAGCAATACAGTTCTGAATTCACTGGGAGGTCTTCAGGATAGATCCTCTTGATCTAACCCTGGGACAACAGTCTTTGTCCTGTATTGTAATTCCCTCACTCCCTTGTCTGTAGCATATATGGAGGGGGGGGGGGGGGGGGGTTTCCCTATAAGAATCGGGATACCCTGGATTGGGAGTGTTTGGTGGGATTTTCTTGTACAATAAAATCTCTTATTATTGTATATAATTCCACTTTTTATTTGTAAGTGTAGAAAACATAAAAACACCACATAATGGACTGCCACTTGTACAGTGCCAGTGCTTCTGATATACAAGAAAAGCGTAATAAAACATTCCAGACAGTTACTTCACTATCTTGTGTTTTCGAGTTTGTAACAAGCAATACATTCTTCTAAACAACCGTTTGTGACACGTTTCTGTTGTGTAGTTTGTAGCAAGCAAGAACAATCTGTTTTCTCCTCAGATGTAGCAAGCAATACAGTTCCTCTTGTTGCAGGGACCCCAAACCAAAAAATAAATTTAGATTGTGATAATTTTGGCAAAGCACAACCATAACCCGCCCCCTGTACTTTATCCAGCTCTCCTCTCCTCAGTAAGTGTGATGCTTCTGAGGCAAGATGGCGGCGCCGTATCCTAAAGTCCTGAACAGAGTTGCAGCCCAGCGGGGGAAAGAAAAATAAGTGAATAAAAACTTAAAATATATTAATTTTAGATGCTGTGGAATAGTTTAAGGGTTTGGGCTTTTCAATAAATCATGGTGAAGGTCCGGTTTAAAGAGGACCAACACCCAGGGGTGATCGGCCCGGAAATCTATAAGATTCCCGGGCCGATCACCTCCCACCCCGCGGGACATCCGAGATCGGGATGTCCCGCGGGGTGAAACCCCCCAGAAACCCCAAAAACACCTTACCTGATCCGCCGCCGCTTCCGCCGCCGCCGCCTCCCGCGCACCCCTCCAGACGTGCGCGCGCCCGCGCCGGCCCTCTGTGAATGGCCGGCGGGGGCGCGCGCGCGCCGAGAGTGACGCGCGGGAGGCGGCGGCGGCGGAAGCGTCTTGGACGTTCCTGATCCCCGCCTGGACGTTGGCGGGGATTGGCTGCGGCGCTCACGTGGGAGCGCTGAGAGGTGAGTTTTTTGGGGTTTCTGGGGGGTTTCACACAGCGGGGCACCCCCGATCGGGGTGCCCCGCCGAAGTGGACCAAAACCCAGGATAGTCAAAATCCTGGGTGTTGGTCCACTTTAAGCCTCCCGCACTGTACACTGTAGGCGATCACCTAAGTTAAGCAGCAGCCGATCGGCCACTCGGCTTGTCGCGTCTGGCGTGTTCTCCCTTCTTCTGCGTCTCTTACCGGCCAGCTCAGCCCGGGCCGGTAAGAACCTAGCAAAGGGCCGCACAATACCCAGGTCTGCTTTAGGTGACCCCTGTGCTTTGGTTGTTCGACCCCCAGGTTGAGAACCGCTGCCCTAGAGGGTTTTTTTGCTCCCTTGAATCGCCGCACCAGTTTACGTGTAACAAGACCAACTGATTCCTGAAGGTTTTGTGAACTGCATGGCGCTTCCTAGACTGTCGCCCTCGCTAACTTGTTGTGTTTTCCCCTCCTAGAGATGAAAGACTTTGAGCCATTTTTAGTATTGTAATGTTGCAGAGGTTGTATCTTTTTTAGATGGATGCTTCCTTTAAAGCAGAACAAAACCCAGGATTTTGTTTCTTGCCCTATGGGGCATCCTGTTTGGGATACCTTGCAGTTTGAAACCCCGTAGATCGCCAATAAAAACTTGACTTTCCCAGGTTCTACGGTGCATACGTGGGCTCTCGTCCAATCAGGGCTGCATGGCCGGCATATTAATGATCGCCAATGTGGCTTTGTTTAGACATAGAGCATGACAATCGGGAGCGGCCACATCCCAAGTTCCCTTTAGATTGTGATGCGCTCCCACCAGCCCATCTAAATGGCTGAGCACGGCAGAGACTTGTGTGTGTGGGGGGGTGCTAGGGTTCACACAGCGGGGCATCCTGACTTGGGATGCATCAGGGGAACGCCAGTGGCAGAGAAAATCTGAATGAAATGCGAGCTACTGTTTTCAGGCTATACCAGGGGATAGACGCAGGCAGGTGGAACAAAACCCATCCTAGGTTTTGTTCCTATTTAAAGAGGATCTTCAGACACCCTGGAGTCTGAGACTCAGAGGCCCTCTGAGCCTTACTCCTTGTTGCCCCGCTGAGTGAAAACCCCTAAGTCGCTGTTCCACTTACCTGCTCCCGGAGCCTTGGCCGTGGGCTGCATCCCCACACACCTCTAGCAGTGCACTGTGCTGCACCAGACCTTTCTGATTGAGTGGCGCAGGCATGCCCATAGCTAAAAAAGGAGCGGGTTGTGCTGCTGGTATCACACACTGTCCCACTCTGCTTTCTTTGGCTTAGCCACTTGCAGAGCAGAAGGGAATTGAACAAGCTGAATTAGCAGCCAATCAGTGTGCTCGGATTCGGCCCCCTGCGTTGTGGGAATGCCAGGAAGGTGAGTTTCAGGGGCGGGGGGGGGGGGGGGGGGTGAAGGATACACACATCGGAGCATCCAAATCAGGATGCCCCACCTGAGAGGTGTAATGCCCCGGTGAGTGAAATTCTGAGGTGGTGTTCCTCTTTAAAGGCTGCTGCACTGTAAAGTATTTGGCTCCTCTTATAAGCCACTGATTCACCTATTGCCTGCTGTTTTTCTTCAACTTTGAAAGCAAACACAGTAGTGTTTCACCTCCAAGCTGCCCTTCCAATCATTATGTATGAGAGGGGGGGATTGGGACCTGCAGAGGGGAGGCCGCCTTGTCAGACCTTAATTGTAGACACATTGGATCAATTTCTTCCTGTTGGTTCTCATCAGGATTATATAACACATAATGGTAGGTGTGCTGGAAAGCCTGTCAGACATTTCCGTCCGTCAAACGCGTATGATTTGTTGGCAAGATGTGAGGTGCGCCGAGTGCTGCCTGATTGAATTCCATCACCTTTTCCAGCAGCGTGTAGGAGTTGAAAATGGAGCCTCGAAACTAGCCAACAACTCCGCATAGTCTGCGGTCCGCTGACCTGGTGACTTTCTTCGGCTGCCAGACGAGGAATGACACCTGGACGCTCCCTAGTCAGCGTTCTGTAATTAATGATACTGTTCTATTTTTTTTTTTATCTTTGGGCTTGCAAAAAAATAAGTCAGCGGTAATTTATCTTTGTTATATTTCAACATGTTTTAATATGCCAAGTGGGTGCATTCTGCTACTAGCATTAGTTATTTTTAATTTGTAATATTCTGCCTAACCGTATGTAACTGAAGGTGGCATTTAAATGGGGTCAGTAACCCCAATGCTAATATTACATTTGGATTGCTGTCACATATAATCACCCACCAGTTTCACATGTCTCCCGGTGAGTGTAGTACTTCTATATCTGCTTTGTTCAGTGTGCTGAGGTACATAGTCATTGAACTAGTTCCTGTACTTATTACAGCATATTACATGGTTGCCTGAGCATACCTCTACTTAAGAGGAGGAGCCAAAACCTTGTAGTGTACAACAGTACATATGTTTTATAGATTTTATACCCTCTTGTGCTGCAATATTGCATATATTCAGGTGGGAAAGACTGGGATCTGTAACAGCAGGAAATTTCCCTCTCTGCAAAAGGCAATACAGCAATCCCTTCGTATTTGCTAGGGTTAGGTACAGAAGTTTTTTGAATACAGAAAATTTGCGAATAACTTTTTTCGGCATACAGATATATGTCCAGTCAACCGTTTATTATGAGTGAGGCTGCTCTGGTTTCGAGATGGCGTTCTGTAGGTAAATTAGACTATACTGTTCTTTAAAGCTATGATGAAGCCTTTAATTCTGAAGGCTTCCTACACCCTGGAGCCTATTCTCCTTTTTTCCCAGGTTTCTCTTTAAACTTCCTCTTAGAATCAAAAATCGTTCTATTTTAATGTAATAAATTAATTACGTCTGGACTTATGGAGGCAGGATTTCTAATAGAACTGCCCCTGGGGTATCCAGATTTAGGATGCTTCCACATTTACAGATGCTTAGAAAGCCTTATTGGACATGTGATCCGAGACCCTCTCTCTGGGGCACAGTGTTACCAGGGAGAGTAGGATGATTTGTTAAAGTGTAGATCACCTTTAACAAATCATCACCTTGATACCTAATTTTATCATGTATCTATGAATGTGTACACTTTTACTTTATCTTGAATTTGGATAAAGATCCCAGTTTCTCAGGCTTCAACAGCATGAAGGAGCAGTTGCCAACCTGGTTACCTCTTAAGCCTGATAGGGGTATTTTCACTGTGAAGGTACTGTTTTTTTGTTTTTTTTTTACATTTATTGTGGATGTGGGGGCGACACATTTATCTTAAATGTAATTTTAATCGAATTTTGGAAAGCTGACATTCAAATTAAAAGGCATTCATATAGTGCTTCTCTCCTCTCTCAGAACACATGAGAAATCTTTTGTGGAGCCAAATCCAGGCCACTCAACCTCCTTAAAATCACACTTTACTGATAGGATTCAGAGAGCTCTGTAAGAATCCCTAATTCTGGAGAGCCCTGCACAAAAATGGCTAAGCTGTAGACTCCAAGGTCCAAAGCATTTAGAGTAACCTAAAGGCAAAACAGCCCCCTGGGCCACACACATCCATGCAACTGCCCTTTTTGCTTTTAAGGCAGTCCCTGTATAAGCGGCTTCTCCACAATGTGTCCATTAGACCAGTCAGCTGCCTGTAGAAATCCTTGTGACTGACTTGGCTCTTTTGGCTTATAATAATAAAGTAGGAGGGCAGTTGATGGAGGCTCAAGATATGGACCTGAGGGTATTACTTAGCAAATATGCATTTCAAATGGGCCAGACTTGGGGGGGGGGGGGGGGGCAGATGCAGTGCCCCTATGGCTGTTGTAGGCCAGTTCTTTGATTGGCGTTCTACTTTTATGGTCAGTTAAGGATGAGAAGGTTGGACTTAGTTAGCCACAAATGTCATTGCCCGCCATAGGATTAACAGATAATCTAAATGCTTTGACCAACACCTGTCACCTTTTTGAAAATAATGTGAACTATAAAGACCATTCTTTGGCAGCTTTAGACTTGGTGGGATAGGCTTAGAATCACTTTATTGCTGTGAACGTCTATGTTCACACTCAACTGAAAATGCGGATGAATGTCTGCAAATGGTATTAGAAGCAAAAAACGCTAACCTAACCACCCCTCCCAACTCTCTCTAAAACTACAAAAGAAGGGTTTTGGTTTGGGTTTGTCCTTAAAGGTCTTAAGATGCTAAATCAAGGAGGTTGCAGCGAGACTTCAATGTAGACTCTTGCTGTGTGTCATAACCTAAATCTTACCAGGATCCCAGACCCCCTCATGACAGGTGCCATGATGTTTTGCATCAAGTAGGATGATCTTGCTATAGTTGGACAGCATTGACACCCCTCCCTTAGCATGCTTCAATTCGCTAATTGTGTTTTAATGTTCAGTATTGTTCTGCCTGCCAGTGTCGCTAATTGTGTTTAGACTGTGATTTTTTATTTAATCAAATTAAAGTAATTGCGCTGGATGCTCTTCATTTAAAATTGGATGTTTTCATCTGTGACACAACTATCAACACAGATTTGTGTTACGCTAGTTCACATTAGTTCCGTATAGGTGGATGTTAGGAGAAACAGTAAATTGGTG
Source organism: Gastrophryne carolinensis (assembly GCA_027917425.1). Lineage (NCBI taxonomy): Eukaryota > Metazoa > Chordata > Amphibia > Anura > Microhylidae > Gastrophryne > Gastrophryne carolinensis. Next base: position 62,145,314 of record CM051240.1, read on the forward strand.
TCCGAGTTTGTCACTAGGTGATCCCGTGCAATGTACCGCACAGAGCTTATCTGCAGAAAACAAGGGAGTTTTGGGCACCCTGAAAGACTATTTTTATTTTAGTCTTGGATGGAGTGGAGCAGTTTCCTGTTAGTGTTTTGGATGTAGTTTCTCTTCCCATTTCCTGCCTGCCATGACTAAATGGGAGCTAACTAAAAAAATCTATAGGTGTGTTTTACCTAAAGCAAATCCTGATTCCTTTTGCCATATTGGTTCAAGTGACACCCATGAACTTTGTTACAGGTTAGATTTTTGTCATTTTAGACACAAAGGTAGATTGTTTCAAGCACAAGTTTCATGCCGGCTGCCACTCCTGAGGATGAACAAGGGTGAATGCAACCCCTTCCCCATGTGAACAGGGTCCTAAGTAATGCAGGGTAGTTTTCCTTTGGGCCTAGCCATCACAAATAGGTTATGGATGGGGGCAGTCTATACAGCTTATACTGTCTCTTATTTGAACTGCAGTTTTCTAAATGGTGGTGCCTAGTTCAAACAAGGGACCTTGCCATCATTTTGTGGCAGCCTAAAAGTAGTCAAATTAGAAATATATTTAAGTTGATAATGTGGTGGCAGAAATTTGTTGAACTTAAGTTTTCTATATAGACTGAATACTGAGGTGCACCTGGCTCAAACTTGGGGGCTCAGCCACCACATTTAGATTATGGGTGATACTTTTTGGAAGTATGGAGCCCAAAAATTCCTGCCCTGGCTGCAATATAGCTCCATAAACCTTAACTGTAAACTGACTGGTTCTAATTACCGAAGCCATGCTGTGACAATATGCCTTGATTATTGATGTGCAACTACACTGGGCTTAAACAGGATTTAGATTAGGTGAGTGTGTTAAACAGTCCACTTTCGATTGAATTCTGAAAGTGTATATATTTGTGTGGCAAATTATGTCTTGAAGGTGCCAAGGCAATCTAATATGTTAGCAAATGTGTGTTTTATGGAAGCAATCTGTTGCTATTGGCAGTGTACACCAAGTGCAGATCTGATGTACGTTGACAAATGAAACACATTACAGATAGTTGCACAGAACACTGCTGCTGGGCATGTGTAAGACTGGGTCAGCTCCCACACCCTAACCGTGGCCATTGCAGCATTGTTCTGTGTGTACAGAGCTCACCTCTCTTCTTGGTATACTGACATTGCCAATAGCAACCAATTGCAGTTAGTTAAAACTGCTTCTATAAAACACACATTTGCTAACATAGGAAAAAATACTAGATCAGCTCAACACTATTACGCCATCCTTTTGGCACAAAAATATATATGCTTTCTAAAATTCCATCTAAAGTGAACTTACTCTTTAAGATTTGGTTAGACTAAAGTGCATCCAATGGAAAGCATTGTTTGTCTTTTTATTTATATAGTTGGATAATGAAAGCGTTTTACCAGTTCTGTTTTCAAGCAAATTTCTGCCAGCCTTATCTCCCAGGACAGGTTTCAGTCGGCTGTATAGTGAACTGTTTTAGAGGAAAGTTCAGTTGAGCACTTGGAATGGAGGCTTTCTGCTTCACTTGCTGGAGGTATTTGTCGCCATAACGGTGATTATTCCTGAATGGCTTTTTCAAATCTTCTTTTGTGGCCTTGCCAAATAGCTGGTCTGTTTTGTTTTCTGTTGTTTCTAGGCCAGAATCTGTATGTAAAGCTGAACTCCATGAAAATGGAGTTCAAATTTTTCTTTTATAATCCTTGCATGCATTATTATGTCTAGATAGAATTTGTATCTGCAATCTGCTTTCCTGGACAGCTTTATCATGCTAGAGCAAGCTCCCGTGATGATTGGAGTAATTGGAATGTTGGGAGAGCATCCAAACCGACCATAGTGTATGCTGATCTCAACACTGCCAATCTGAGGTGTGCTTGAGCCAGATGCTGTGTGCTGGTCCTTGGGTAAAGGGGAGTACAGGCTGTTTCCTTGTCAAGTTGTCCATCCAGGGACCATGAATCAGTTAAAGTGGGTATTGTTAGTAACTGATAGGTGGGGCTAGTATTTAAAATCTGTAGTTCCTCCGCATAGTAAGGTTCAGTGGCCCGGCTTCCTGGAAATCCCAGTTCTGCTCTAGTTGGCGACATGAGACAAGTTTTTCTCTGTTGTGTGGTGTACTAGGGTTTTAATTTTTAATGCCCGGGGCCAGGCCACTGTTTCCTAAGGAAATGGAGGATCTGGGGGAGGGAATCCAGGCAGGGTGTTCCTGAGGTGGCCCTTTTGCAACCAAGAACAGGAATGTGACCCACTACCGGGATCCTGTGACATTCACAATAGATGCTCTGGTAGCTCCATAGTCCCACCAGTGTTGTTTCTTCCTAGTTCCTAGTCACATCTGAATGGCCAAGGTGAAACGTGTTTGCAGACAGTCTGAATAGACGTTAACTGGATCTGCTGTTGCAGAAAACGGCTGTTACTTTCCAATTCACAGTCACTGGTTTGACGGGTGGCTCTCCCCCTGGAAAGTGGCCACCATGATTCACGCCAGGAAGATTTCTTCAGCTAAAACCTACTACCGGACATGGCGGCCTGCTTTGCTTGGTGCCATTCACTTGGACAATCTCCGAAATGCTTTTCAATTTCAAGCATCTTGAATTTGCTGCAGAAGGCCCTGGGCGATTGGTTCCAAAGAGCACTCTTAGGGGCCAATGTGTCAGCCTTATCCTTTTTTCTCTCCCAATCCATTCCAGGCCGTCGGCTCCAGAAACGAACAGGCCAATTCCTGCCCGGAGGGCGTTGACTGCGAGATAGTAAGTTGTGGCTCCTCCCGGTCCTATATACTCCATTATTGGATTTGACAGGCCAATCCTGCTGGGGTAATGAAGCCCTTTGGGCGACAGCTGACTCTACCAAAGCTAAGGGGCATCCGGGCTCTTCTGGCACCAGGCTTCGATGAACCAGGTACGTCAAGCTTACCACCTGGTTGTCTGTCCAAACCTTTACTTTCTTTGCAAAGTTTGTGTGCGAGCATCAGCGGATACTTTGTTTGGGAGAAAGATGCTTCAGATGCCGGTGAAGCCCCTAACCTTCTTTTCGCTCCCACGGAGCAGACTTTGGTGAGTGTGCTGATTGCTCACATTAAAAATAATTTTACCTACATCTACTGCATTTTCTGATCCTTTAGACATCCAAGATGGCAGGAAGTGTCTTCTGACTAGGTCGCTCTGCATTCTGGGATTGCTGTCCTTTTCCTGACCCCAGATCTGCTCTTTCTGTGCAACTCTGCCCCCTACACTTTTGCACCTCTCCTCTCCTCAGTATGTGATGCTTCTGAGCCAAGATGGGGGCACCCATATCCTTGAGTCCTGAACAGAGTTGCAGTTCAGTGGGGGAAAGAATAAAAAGTGACTGAACACATATACTATTCCCCAACATCTAAAATTAATATATTTTAAATGTTTGGGCTTTTCATTAAATGACACTGAAGGTCAGTTTTTAATACTGCTAATTATCCATATCTCAATCCCTGCTATGAGAAAATAGATAAGATAGGTGTTTTAATGAGCAGCACAATAAATAGATAAGATGGCTCCCACCCTTGCTACAACAAATATTCCTTTCTCTTCCTCTTCTACCAGCAGCATGTAATTACTATGAGATTTCAGTGTGTGTCAAGTGTTTATTTACTCGCTGTCTGTGTTTCTTCCCTTGTAAAGGATCCAAAAAACAGTTTATGAGAAAAAAAGGCATTAGGAACATTGTTGCAGTGCGTGGATGGCGGGGGCTACTAGTTCAATTTGATTTAACTCTAAGCTTTTTGCTGGAATAAGGAGCTTCATTATGTTGTATCGCCTGCACAAGCCGGCTTGAAGCACGTCCAAAGTCTCGGGGTGACCTTATGAATCATAATTGCTGGAGATAAGGGTGGCGGCTTATGTCCTGGGCAGTCTCATGGCTTGTAGGTTTATTGATCTTGGTGCCATGTAACAATATGTTACAGTGGCTTTGAATAAATGACATTTTGATTATATTTGTTTATATGATCTGTAAATTTGGGAGCTGGTGGCTTGTTGAAGTGGAATTCAAAGAAAATGGTAAAAGATGTGCGTTACACATGTTAAAAGCCACATACTGCAGTACATTTCGTTCAAGGCAAAGAGCACCTTTTTAAATCATGTTTTTACAGGCCAAATGCAGACCAAGAGCAACAGACAATTCCCAATATTCCTAGTAGGCAGAGCCACACATCATCGTTTTGTCTCTATGCTACCCCTGATGATGCACTGCTTGTTTGCAGATTTAAATTCTTACACAGCCAGTCTCCCACCCTGTGTTCCTGAAAATAAGACCTACTCAGAAAATAAGCCCCAGTTACATACCCGGGTTCAGCAGAGGGGCGGGAGCGGCTGTAAATGAGGGTGAGGACACATTAAGTCACACAGGTAAGCTTGTCAGTCGGGAGTGCAATGTCTGATCTTGCTGGCTCTACCTCAGTCTGCTGCCATGCCATGTATATGGCCGAAATCCACCCCCCCCCCCCCCCCCCCGTGCCAGCCGAGTTTAAGACATCCCCTGAGAATAATCCCTAACACCTATTTTTAGAGCAAAAATGAAAATAAGACCTGCTTTATTTTCAGGGAAACACGGTACTTTTGAACTAGCTTTTCAGGCTTCTGGCACTCATCTGCATCACACTCTTGCTGCACGTATAGGTAAAATGCGGAGCACAAATTCCTTGTGCAAGTATACATTGGTCATATATGCACATGAATATTATAATTTTTTACTGTTCTAGAATGCTGTATGACTCCTCCATCTCATGCCATTAGTGTCCCTTGTGACAAGCGGCCATTGGAGTTTGCCTACAAACTTGGGGCTTTTACTGGGACAAGGCAGGGGGCTGGTATCCCACATTGGGCTCTCAAGGGGGTGGGTGGAATGATGGCCTTGCTGGCAATTTGGGTTTTTGGTCTTGTGAGGAATTCTTCGCTGGGAAGGTGTGATAGCATGGGGCTTCAATAGAATGATTCAGGATCTGTGTCTGGAGGAGGGGCCAAGACCACGCTTAAAGGTAGGCCAAGGAGACGAGAACAGTGTCACTACTCTGGATAGGGGTCTTACGGCAGCGTGCTGGAGGTGTCCAAACCATCTGTAAGCTCTTGACGAACTCTTTGTGGGAGCTCTTCATCACCACTCTACAACTAGCTCCTTAAGGTAACTGACTATTGTATATCTCTACGTAACTCACTGTAACCTGTAACCACTACTCAGAACAGTGTTTGTATTCATTTATATTCCATTATAGCCAAATTTTAGTTATCACTGCCTAGTGTGATTATAGCATTAAAACCTTTTATTTAACTTGAGCAATCTTTTTGCCTTAGCCAAGAATCTGTGTCCGCAGGCTTTGGGCCTAGTATTCCTGATAGGAGGGCTCGGACAGGGGTTTTGGGGAAAGCGGTCTGTGTGTCCGGAGGTCCCTGGTTCACGTGACCAGCGGTTCACTGACAGGTCTGCTTTAGTCAACTTGGAAAGAACCTATATATTTTCCCAGACGTAACCCGTTGTACGTGTTATACTTTGACATCTCCTGGGGTCATCTACTGCTGTTGTAGATAGATATACCTTCAAAAGTTCCGGTCGGCTACAGATAGAATCCGCTGTTGCATTTGCTGTTCAGTTGGTTGCTGTCACAAATCGCTCAACAGGAAATGTTTATCCTGGTCTGTTCCCTTGTGCTGATCAGTACAAAGAGCAACCTACGGTACACCTGCTTCCTATGTATGATTACAAGCCATATGACGGTGTGCAGCGGTACTCTCCGGATGAGGGGAGCTGCTTCATGTTCAGAATACTACAGCACTAATTGGCATTCCACCATATCGGGACAGGAACCTACTCTTTCATCATGTCATTACCTATTTTAATTTAGGCAAGCCATCTGTCTTCAGCAACTTCACTTTTCTTGTTCCGTTCGCTGAACTCTGCTTTCCTAACTACTCCCTGTATAGCCATTTGGGTTATGAGCTAAAACTTTATTTTGCAGCTAATAATGAGGCTGATGTTTCCATATTTTACAGTAATGACCTGCACTGGAGCCCAAATTTTATTTTCAGTTAAAATTTCCCAGCGCAATTAGAGATGCTAATGTGTCTAAATTGAATAATCTATTCCCTACAGACTTGGTGAAATGTTTTACGAATTGTGGTAAGAATGGGGTAAACACACACTGCTGCGGTTTCTTGAGGATCATTTAAAGGAGCCATTTGTGTTCAGGCATGCAGTGGTCCTAGAAAAATAGCATGCTGAAGCAGGAGTAGGAGGTAATTTATTGTGCATGAGGAAGGGGGCACTGAGCAGCCTTGAAACATTGTGTATCTGCAATGACGAAAAAAATTCTGTGGTATAGTTTTGATGTGGACAGAGCATCCATTCACTGCCACAGTATTGGATTGAATGGCATGCAGCCAGTGAGCACTGTTAGCCGAAACAGGAAGACACGTTCTTCGTCAAAAATGTTTCTAGACATTAATTTCTGAAATTTCATTCTCTAAGTTTCATTTAGCTTATTGTCTTTTCATGATTCTGCACTTGGCACTGACTGTTTTCCTGACATGTCCAAGTGGAAACGCTTTTAAGAAATAATGCCACTAAGCCTAAGTGAGATAAGGAAACCTGTGTGAGCCAAGTGTCAAGACCACTGATTCAAGCTAGCAAAGACTTTTTTTTTTTTTTTTTTACTTGCAGCATCAGGTATTCCATGTAAGGAACTTACCAGGGAGTCTTTCCCTTGGCGCCTCCGCGCGCTCACTGGCGGCGCGGTCCCTCCGGGCAGCCGCCCCTCCAGCGTCGGCCGTGCACGTGCTTGTCCCCCGGCGGCGCTGCTCCCAGCGCATTCGCCGGGCCAGATTTAAAGGGACCAATCCTGGCCCAGGGATCCTCTGCTCTGGGGAGGTCAGGGACTGGACAGCCTGACTGGCCAGGGTGGTCCAGTCCCTGGGGTTTCTCCTATCAGGGGTGAGATCATGTGTTGCACCAATCAGCACATTCCCCTTGCCATTGGTCAGTCACCATTTTAAATATTTTCCTGCCCGGACCACCAGTGCCCGTTATAGCCATTTACTAGCTTGGGTGTGCTTCTGACTCTCGTCTTAGTGTTTTTGATCTGGCTTCGTCCTTGACTACTCCTGCTCGCTGCCTGAACCGACCTTCTGCCTGTCTGACTTAGTTTTCTGCTTAACCCCTTGAATACCGCGCTTCTGTGATCACCCGGCCTCGACCCTTGCCAGACTACTCTTTGCCTTGCCCCTTGGTTTTGACAATTACGGACTTTTGTGCATGAACTCCTGTTTTGGGATACCCCGCAGTTCATCCTTCTTTATCATAAGCCAGCAATCTTTGCACCAGTAAGTCCTGGGGGCAACCGAGTCTGGAGAGGCATAACCCATGTCTCCAGCAAGCGGGGGCTTGTCTATAGGCACAAGAGGTGGTGGAGATTGGGGATTGTTGGCTCACGAGAGAAGGGTGTCCAGTGGTCCCTGAAAGTCCAAATCGAGATAACCCCAGCCCCAACATCACATCTTAACTGGAATGTGTAAGAGGTAACTATTGCTATGTCTTGAGACCATACCTGGACATTAGGCTCCTAGTTTTGGATGCTACAGTAAAGAGGAAAAGAAAGTCTTTGTGGTCTTTACTCTCTCTTTAACCTTTCTATTGCCAGCCACGTAAAATTTACGTGGCTGCCTCTCTGACCGTTAAACGCCAGCCACGTAAATTCCACATGTCTTACTCCCCCCACTCCTGGTAAAATAAAGACACATTTACTCACTTCTGTGCGCGATCCCTCTGGCCGGTCTCCTCTTCACCGGAGGGGGCATCCAAACCTCCCCTGGGTTTTTCCGGCTTCAGAAGAGAGCCCGACAGGCCCTATGCCCTTGCCGCCATCTTCACGGCGGATTACATCATCCCACTCCTGGCCTGACAGTTGACGGATGCGATGATCGACGGCCAGAGGAGGAGAGGGGCATGGGATCCTCTGATCCCCTGCCTCCCCCTTCCAGCGATCACCACATCTGCCATTGGGTAGATGAGGGACAGATGATCTGATGATCGGAGGAAACTTTTTTTTTTTTTTTTTCTTTTTAAGTAAAGTCATTTTTACTATGTGTATGTTTTTTTTCCTGTTACCCCTTTGTGAACTAGTAAGGGGTCAGTGAGACCCCATACCAGTTCCCAAGACTCTGGGTCTGGCAAGTTACCTTCGGCTAGCGGGTGACTTGCCATTAACCCCTTCCCCCCACTAGCTGCCTTCCCCCCCACTAGCTGCCTTCCCCCCCACTAGCTGCCTTCCCCCCCACTACCTGCCTTCCCCCCCACTACCTGCCTTCCCCCCCACTACCTGCCTCCCCCCCTACTACCTGCCTTCCCAAACCCCAGGGGGAGGCAGAAGAGCCTGTGGTCATTAGGCTATGCTGGCTTGTAGCCTGCAGGGCCAGAGTCCACCAAAGCTGGCCCTTGCGCCCCTGTACTACAAGCCCCCATAGCTGGTTATGCTGGATGGGGGGACCTCACACCATTATTTTGGGTGATTTTTTAGTGTTTTCAACCATTAAATTTCCCCCAAAAAATGTATTTTCATTTAACCCTTGTGTTACCTGTCACCCAGCAGGTATAAAAGGCTTCCAGCAGCAGAAGGATAGCAGAAACCAAAGTGATCAGCGTGGGACACAGTTCTTTGGGATGGATGGGGGACAGAAGGGCCCGGGGCTTGTAGCCTGCAGGGTGGGGGGGGGGGGGGGGGGGCAAGGCTGTGCCCTACGCCCTGTTCTACAAGCCTCCGTAGCAGGTCCCTGGGCTGGTTATGCTGGGGACCTCATGCTATTTATTTTTTATGGAGGGTTTTAACCCTTAAAATTCCAAAAAATGGGGACCCCACAGCATTTTTTTTTAATTTAACCCTTTATAGCGTGGATAGTGGTTGTATTTTATATTTAAATGTTATAAAGTGCTCTTTTCAGTTTGGGGGTTTCCTGGGAAGGATTGGGGGGCTACCGATACTTATGTGGTACTGTTGTAATCGGGAAAAATAGGGCTTTCATGGGCAATTTGGTTTTCTTTAATAAAATAAATGTTTTTTTTCTAAATGAGACAATTTAAAAAAATATATATTTTCAGTTGTTATATTATAGTTATAATTTTCCTGGAAATTCCTGCAAAACTGGTGAAAAATGACCTGTCAACAGAGGGTGACAAAATCTAAAGTAGGCTGGCAGTTAAAAGAACCTATGCATGTTGGGTATTCTGCTTGGGGGACCTTGTACTTTAAGATTTGGCTTGTTTTTTTCTTGTTTGCATGTTGTTTGAGGAAAATATGTTTTTTATTCTGCTTTTTTATTCATTGTTTTTAGCTAAACCTTGTGAAACCAAAGAGTTCTTCAAGGAATTACTCTCAAAGATGAGAAAGAATAAGCAGGGTACACCTAGAAAGCTTAAAGCGGTCCTTCACTCTGAATAAGAGTCTCTTATATGTTTCCCGCACATACAGATTGCTCACCGTACTTTATCCCACTCTCCTCTCCTCAGTAAGTGTGATGCTTCTGAGTCAAAATGGCGGCACCCGTATCCTAAAGTCCTGAACAGAATTGCAGCCCAGTGGGAGAAAGAATAATAAGTGACTAAAAACTTAAAATATATTAATTTTAGATGCTGGGGAATAGTTTTAGAAGAGTTTGGGCTTTTTAATAAATCATGGTGAAGGTCCGGTTTAACATGTGTACTTTCTGTGGATATATGGTGTGTGTGGGGTAAAACGCAAGGTACTCACTTTGTCTTCAGAGCTGAAGTTTTAAAGTAAAATTACCGTTCCGCGCATGCTTTACTTTGGGGTGTTTGGCAACTCTTCCCTTGACATTACTTATGCATGTTGAGTATTGTTCTGTTCAGGGACATTGCTTTTTCAGTTTTAACTTGTTTTTTCTTGTTTGCATATTGTTTTTTTAAGGAAAATGTGATTCTACTTGTTCTTTTTTTTTTTTTGATGTGTAATAGTACAAATTCATGCTAATAGGGGCTGTATGCCTATCTTTCTATTATGATTTTTTTGCTGGGATGTGATTTAACAGTACAGTGTCCTATACAATATATGTTGTTGATTGCGAGTTATGTTTTTTAATGGAATCTTAATTGTGTCTTTTGTGTCTGCCCAACATAAATAATATAAATTAGTATGGTCTTGAAATTTTATGGCGGTGCGGAAATTTGACTTTGACGTGGCTGTGGGGAGTTTTTGGGCTATCCCCAATCTTGTTTACAATTAGTAAACTTATTTTTTTTTTTGCCTGAAGTGCAACTTTAAACACCATTTAAAACTTCTATGCATAGATGCATGTTTGTATATATATATATATATAACCAATTCCCAGCCTTTGCTTCCCCCTGTCACTATGACACACAGCGTGTACTGGCTTTTGCCCTTTTAAGCGAATGTAAAACCTCCCCTCAGAGCACCTGCCAGCATATGATACTGTTGATTACTGTCCTTAGCAGAGGTTAGAACTTGGCAGACCAGGCTTTTTATTCTTTGTAAAAGATGTTACACGGCATAAATTCTGATTTTCCAGTAGAATAGACATAAATAAAAGCAGGTTTACCAACTGGCACTCCGAACCTTCAGCTGTCAAACATAGTTCTTTTAGGACAGCTGAATAAAGAAAGAAGAAAAGCATTTTATGTACACCTGAAAAACATAAGTAAATATATAAAAGACCTTTCGCTGCTTTTAAGAGACACTAAACTCATATAAAAAGCTGCCTCATCCCATGGCCCCCTTCTGCTGATGTTTGGGGGGTTTAATATACAACATAGAAAGGTTGATGGCAGATATATATATATATATATATATATATATATATATATATATATATATACACACACACACCCCCAACCTTGGTCCCGTTATCCAAGTGCACCATAGAAATGCAAAAATATAAAGGTTATCAAACCCTGCTTAGTCTCCTCTGAGACCAGTTGTAGTTCATTGCACAGCTTGCATCTGAAAAATAAGATATTCTTAGTATACAGTACGTTCTGCTCCAGATAGATTACTTACACTTGGGTTACCCTCCGCCAGATGGCGCTGCACTGCAGAGACATGTAAAAGACAGGCTCCTCCCGGCCCCTCAAATACCCGGGGACCTCCCACAAATCCCCAGATTTCTCTGCAGTGCTTACTGCGAAGACATGAATTATCACTCTCTCGCAGGTGAGCGGGGCTATTAGCCTGCGGCCCTGTTGGACTATTCCCACCCGTTCCTCGTGTGATGTGCCTCCCAGCCTGGGCTGTGCTGGTCGGGTGAAGGTAGGCGCCACCATGCGTGCTTATGGAGCTAGGCTCCACCGCAGTTTTAGAATTTAGAAATTTAGAAATGCCTTTAGAAATGTAGAAATGCCTGACGCTTATATGCGTGTCAGCTGTAGATCAGCTGGATGCTTCTTGAAATCTCCCTAGAGGTGAGCTGACCAAAATTCAAGCTTTCAACCATCTCGCGTTTTGGTCCACTTTCCTGGGACATCCCATTTTGGGATTCTGTCTTTGTACCTCCCTTTGCGAATCTCCCTAAAAACGTACCTTTCTGCTGGTAGCATGACATATGCACAGGCTCTTCTCTATTCATCTCTGACATGCATATTAGTCATTCTTCAGTCAAAAAACTAAAAACTCTATACTCCCCTTTTCAATCCCCCAGGCTTGTGCTTCTAATCTCACACTTACTTAATTGTGTGATCCAGTCCTGTGCTGCTGCATCATCAAGAGGCCAGCTGTCCGAGCACCTGCGATGTACCACCCCATGACATTTATTGTAGTTACTGATTGCTCCTTCTCGGTTTCTTCCCTGCTTCTTAGCTTTTAGAGAAAACAAAATTAAAATAAAAAGCGAATCATGCAGTTATGCTGGTGAGTTTTGCGTTCCTGGAGAAGGGGTAGTACCCCTGTCTTCACAACTTGATTGAGCCATCCCCAGCCTCGGCTTCACAGAGACGCACCGGAATTCACAAAGCATGTCTGTAGAATGGGAGACAAGACATCACCATTAACTCTATTGACTTCAAGAAAAAACGGAGGCAAGGCATTTAGGCTTTATTTTTACAATTATCCTTTTACAGAGTCTTTAACGTCATAGTGTGATGGGCGTTCCCATTGCTGTTACACATTACATGTGATTTTCCAGAAAAAAACATATATATATATATAACACATATATATATATATATATATATATATATATATATATATATATATATATATAATTTTTTTTTTATTATTCCCTATAAAACTGTCTTGGTGTGTACTGTTTCTTCAAATCAGCAGACTAGCCTTCTTCTCTATAGCAGATCGACAAGTGAGAGAGTTTGCTTTGAAGTGCTACTGCAGGCAAGGGTAATTGTTTACAGTTTTTAAATTGAATAAGAAATGGCTGAGATTGAAGTTTACAGGTTCAGCTTTTGATTTCTTTTATGAAAAAGTGGGAGTGACCCTTGGATCTGTGATTCTGCATAATAATCGGCTCTCTGCACTGACAGCATTGCGATGAATCTGGAGGAGGAGGGGTAGGAAGAGGGAGGGACCAACAATCCTGTCCCGCTCTGCTCAGCTAATTGGGGGACTTGATATCTTGGCTATTTCTGCTTCAATTTAAAATCAAAGGACAATTTAGGACTGTGCCAAATGTAGCCCTACACAATGGTGTAACAGTTCTCTTTGCTTGCAGTATTACTTTAACCTTTGTTTTTAGGGTGTTTAAACATAATTTCTTCAACACAGTTGTGATGTTATTTTCCTCTTTGTTAGCGCTCCCTTTCCCTGTCGTCCATTTGACAGTAGCTTAGCAGTGTCTTACTGTAGCTGTGGCCAAATGGGGGCCCCCATGCAGCATTATGAAGCCATAAATTAGCCTGATTCTCTGCACGGTATCTGTTGTGTTAACAGACTCCCGTAGATCGTGCAAACTTTTATGAGACAATTAGGGTGGGTGTAAAAGAATTCTATTACAGAGAAGAGGTGGCGCGGAGGACAAGGTGATTTGGTAATTCTCATTTAAGGTAGCCTGGGATTTTTCCAGCCTCTATCAATGGCAGTTGCTAGTTTCTTGTAGATAATTAGATGCAAATTGCGGAGACCATCCCAGATGTACTCGTACTTTTGATATTATTATATTGATATTGAGCTCTTGGCTAGGAGTTTGTTCGCTGGCCCATCTACAAACCTAAAGAAGTGCTATGGTGAAAGGATATTTCATGGTTTGTGTGCCATGCATGGCAGTAATTTGATCAGCAAGCAGTGTGTGTTACAGTTGAACACAAATGCAAAGATTAAGCTGGGAGAACGTAATGGGTAATTCCTATTTCGATGGCCTTTTTAAAGTTTCCATTATCCTGTGCCAATATGTGCTCAATGTGCTGAACTGTGATTTTTATTATTTGTTTGCAACTTTGTGTGGCAAAAGAAAACCATTTTCTGTAGCAACAATGGGGTCGATTCAGAGCCAGGTGGGAATTTTTACTCCTTTTTTAGGAGAGAAAGCTGCCATTGATTTTCATTGTTTACCTTGGGGCTGATTCAGAGCCAGGTTAAAATTTAAACCCGATAGACAATGAAAGTCAATTATGTTTTTCTCTCCTGAAAAAAGGAGTGAGAATTCTCACCTGGCTCTTAATCGACCCCAATGTGGGTGTTAGCAGCGTACACCGAAGTGGTGTTTTCGAGTACATAACGGAGACGTCCTGACTCTGGCTTGCTAATCATATGATTGAACCAGGCAGAGACCTTACAAAATGTAGAAATGTTTTAAAATTATTTTGCACATATTTAACACCAGAATATTGAGAATAAACTTAAAATGACAAACTAGACATCTTATGTTAAAGCCCAGACTCTGCTGAAAAAAAACAGTATATCATTTTCCTGGGGTACCCCTTAAAAAATCATGGTTGAACATGTGTAGCGCAAAATTGTGAAAAATGGTCTGGCAACAGAGGGTGACAATAACTCTAGGTAGACTGGCAGTTAAGGGGTTAAGTAGAAAGTATTCTTACAGGCTGATTCATTACTAGCGCCAGGTACCGACAAATGAGCGTCTGTAGCGAGGCATTGAGAGCGACCGCTAGTAGTTGCTGTGCTCGGCCATAGTTCGCTGTTTAAGAGCGTCTGCCTCTGGCCGGCATTGATGAATATATGGGGTGAGTCGCTCTAACACCAGTACAGCACTGTATGGGAGTGAACGGTAGCGCCAGCTCAGTGCGACCGACTCGCATCATATTCATCTAAAAAACAGGCTCAAAATCGGGTCGCTGTAGCCCAGAGCGCCAGAGGCTCTTTGATTAGAGTCTGTTTTTTAACATGTATCCACTAGTAACAAAGCAAAAACATATGGAATTACATTATTGCATTGTAACATGAACACTTTAATACCAGACATGTAAGGACAATTCTGCATAAAAATATTATAAATAAAAAAAAAGTTTCTCAAGACTTTTTCTGGGCCATGAAAGGTGACACAATTATTTGATAATTAAAAAATAAATAAATAAAAGAAAACCCTTTTTAAAGAGAAGGAAAGGAACGTCCATTGAAATGTATGGGAGAGCGACAGGTAATACCAGGTGCTCTGGAAGCTAGAGCGCTGGCAGTATACAGCGAGCCATCTGTGATGATGAATCGGTCGCTACCTGTCGCTGTTAGTTGCTCACCAGGTTCCCTTTATAAATGTGGTATTGCGTACAGCGCCCGGCAGGCACCATTCGCTGCCTGTTGTTACCTGTCGCTGCCAGTTGTTACCTGGTGCTATGGCTTGATAAATAAATTGTATATATTTGTATATATTTTCATCACAGACTAAATTTGTCACTTTCTCGGCAGTTGGTGTATGATGTCATGGCAGTATCGGGGGGGGGGGTGTAAATGAGATTTGCCTTTAGCTGATACAGTGTGTGCACCATTCAGTTATAAGTTGTACATTTATATTGATAATCTATTCCTGGCTTGCTGTAATGAAAACATGGATGTCTTTTATCCTATTCTTTTGTTCTTAAACATTTAATTTCCTTTAACACCAGAGAATATTCATATTTATTGAGAATAAAATGTTGCTCCTAAAGTGATTGAGTAAATTGCATGGTAGGAACTGGTGGGAGCTGGGCTGGCTTTAATCTTAGCAGGTCAGAGTGAAGATGGACGTCCTGCTTGTGCATTCTAAATCAGATGGCTGTTCAGAACAGATAGATTTCGCCTCTGTCTGTAATGAAGCAATTATTATTGGAGCAGAACGCTTCTATAAATTCTAATAAATATGTATTATAACCAAGGGTGCTTGTTTAGCAGGACTAACCAAGCAATGTGATTGAGTGTGTAAGTTTGCTGTGTATTGCGGACAGCAGGTTGGGGGGGGGGTCAGCAGTCCCGATTATTAGTAATGTAAAGGTAACTGCTTTTCAGATTCATAGAGTTCTTATAATGCTTTCCATAAAGCTGTCACTGTTGCAAGTTGGTTCCCCAATATTTGTTATGTTACAAGGCAAGCATGGAAAAATGACATGCTTATTTAGCAGTTGCCCTTGCAAACAGATTAATACACCAATGTTATGGTAAGGAAGTTGGACACACTGTCTGATGGGTGAAGCTGTATTTAGCAGACTGCAGTCTATGTATGGTCTGTCGGTGCACATATTGAAGAATAAGTGGTTAATACTACAGTGGTCAGGCAAGTCTAGCACCCTGGGGCATCTCTGTGATGTCTTCATAATGAGCAGTGTGGGGTCCTGAACACAAAACAGCCCTTAGGCTTATTCTGTCCCCCATCCAAAGACATCCCAAACTTTACTAGTGAACTTGAAAATCAAATTAATAGCTTTTGCCTGGAGAGCATGTACAACTTCATGCATGGCACCACATATGTTGGCAAACGGCATTAGACACCATTTATCTCATGGGGCACTCTGTGAGAGAATAAAAGGACACGTAACATTTGCCAGTTCTTCAGCAACCAGGTGAATATATTTTCAGCCAAGAAATTAGCCGATTAATTTGTTACATTCTCCTGCTGCAGAACAAACACAGATGACTGGTCATTACATTGTGATACACTGTGATAAAAAAAAAAAATTACAAATGGGGATTTCCCCAGGAATGTAACATAAGATAGGTCAATTCCTGGGTTTTGTTTCTTGAAGGCTTTGCATTTTGTTGATTAATACTACACATACACTTGAAGTTTTTTTTCTAGATCCTTGCTTCAAAGATTGTTTTGTATCTGATTAAAAGTATATACAAATTTACAGTATTTTTCGCTGTAAGCGAATATGCGTTTACATCACTTAAACGTCCAAGCCCTAGCTGACCTATGGATGTCCAGCATCCATGAATGACGCTGGCCGGGCAGCGGCCACGCACTCATGTGTGAGAGCGCTGGACAATTGAAGACTGGGGGGTAGACAGGAAGAAGTTGCACTTTCTCCCTGCCCGTCCTGCAGTGTATGACGCTCACCCCACACACTGTGCTGGAGCATTGTATGGTGTGCGGGAAGCAAGTGTAAATTCTTCCTGCCGACCCACCTGTCCTCGATCATCCGCCACTTCCTCCTCTCATGCAGGAAGAGGGAGGGGCATGGATTCTGCCACACTGGCTGTATATGGGAATTAGGGGTTGGGGAATTCTGCTACACTGGCTGTATATGGGAATTAGGGGGTTGGGGAATTCTGCCACACTGGCTGTTTATGGGAATTAGGGGGTTGGGGAATTCTGCCACACTGCATGTATATAGGATTGGGGGGTTCTATCAGACTGCCTGTTATAGAGAGATTGTGGGGTGGGGGATTCTGATACACTGACTGTATATGGGATTTGAGGGGGGATTCTGCCACACTTCCTGATATGTGATTTTTTTTTGGGGGGAGGGGGATTCTGAGACAATGCATGCAAATAGGGTTAGGGGGGGATTCTATCAGACTGCCTGTTATAGAGAGATTGTGGGGTGCGGGGGGATTCTGATAGACTGCCTGTATATGGGATTTAAAGGGGGGATTCTGCCACACTTCCTGATATGTGGTGATTTGGGGGGGGGGGGGGGGGGATTCCCACTGCTTATTATCGATCTCTTCCGGAGAGGGTTCTGCGCAGTACCTGCTGCTATTGGGTTCTAGGAGGGGTATTTGTTAGCACACAATTTGGTTCAAATATGATTTATGCTCCTGTAAATCACTTCTGCCATGTCAAGTAAAAACTTCTCAGTTTGCCAGGCTCTGAGTATGTACCTTTGTCTTGATGGGCACCATGGCTTATATAGCATGTTATCTAGCCAAAATGCCTTGTGATAGCCTTGAACCATATGGAGCTCTGCTATCCTAATACTTTGTTCACAAAGGGTCGATATAAAGAACTTGTTCTTACCTTTGAGCCTGCTTATAAACTCAAGCTCTCCATCCATTATGTCAATGGTTTCATGCCCTTTATATTATATTCTTGTTGGTGTCCACCTGGCTCCCTCAGTACTTCTAGAGGCCAAATATGTGATCACCCAGCTGAAGGTTTGAATCTCTGGGGATGTGTACTTATGCGGTGGTCATGCAGTGATTCTGTGATTTTATATATATAATATATATATATATATAATAAATTCTTGTATATATTACCATTCAGAATGTTTGATCTTTATGAATGTAACTGGTATCATTCTTTGTGGTGCGGATGTGGCTGGTGTTGTGCCGCTTAGATTAGATAGATAGTTCTGAGATGAAAGGAAAGGAACGTTCAGAAGCCGGATTGTCTTCACAAGTGCAGATTGTGTCTTCCGCAGAGAAGACAGCGCCTTTCATTTTCATGCGGGTGTTTTGTCTTTGCGTTGTTAATGTTTGAAGTTATTGTTTGAGTGGAAACACGAAGAATAGAAAATAATGGGCGATTTCAATACAAGTCGCATCTGGCTCTAAACACTTCCTGTAAGCCCCTCTTTTCTGCCATTTCTGTTTTTCAGCTTATGCGTCTGCTCGTCATTTATTAATTATGGGAGTTTTTGCCTAATGAGAGAAAAGTTGATATTTCAAGCACTGCAGAGAATTCATTAAAACTGACTGTCAGCACTGATTAATAATTGCTTTCAGTTGTAGTGAAGGAGAATTAAAAAGGGAGAATTGAAAAGACATGTTAGCTGTGCTGATATGGAAATCTAATTTCTTTATCCAGTAATGTCCTGGGAGGAGCCAAAGAACTTTTACCCAAATTATTAAGATTTTGGAGTTTTTAGAGTTGTGTGACCAATGCAAAAAAAAAATTAGCCTACTAAACTACAAATTGAAGCACACCTACTACTATAGTTCTGATGCAAAAAAGTAACATAGAATTTATTTGGGCATAGAACATATATTATACATGAATTCAGGTCCACATGAAGGTTTATATACAAGGGATCTATGAGACACAGCTACTTTTAACAGATAATGAATATATACATAATAAGATCTAACCGAATACTATATAGGAGTTGCTGATTTCAGTAGTTCCCTATAAAAGCGGGCTTAACCATAGAGTTCCCCAGTGTTCTCTCTGCAGTGGACTGCGGAGTTAGCAGATGGCACGCTCTCTTGCGCAGGTCAGCGGGGCAACCAAGCCTGCGGCCCTGCGAGTCTATTTCCATCCGTTTCTGGACCCTCACTGCCTCCCAGCCTTGGCTGACAGATCGGGTGAAGGTAGAAGAGCACTAGGGTCAAGTGCTCCTGGAGCGCTGCTCCAAGCTGCAGTCCCTATAACACAAAGGGTAGCTGGCCACAGGCTTTATGGTGAGCCTAATAGGGATGCAGAGTTTCTGTCCTAGCTTCTGAGGGGGTAAGTGGTTTGGGGACTGTGTCCTCTCTTTTTCCTTTGTGGCCCCCTCCCTCCCTCCCTGACCATGGCTGCTCGCCACTGCTTCTCTCTCTCTCTCTCCCCCCTCTAACTTGGTTGGGGGAGAAAAGGGGGGGGGGGGGTGGCGGTGAGTAGTCATATCTGTGGTGTTTTTACTTTTTTTTTTTTTTTTGTGTTTTCTGGTGTTTTTAGCTGGGCGCTATAACCTAAGGTGATTTTGCCTTGTCGTGGCGCCGGCCGGGTCATGTGAGTGCAGTTTTTCGTGCTCTTCGTAGGGGGCGGGGCCGGGTGATGCGTATCGCGTTGTTCACCTCGCGACCCGCCCCTCGAGGTACCTCTGCCGGCGCCATTTTGGACGAGCCGTGCGTCTGGATTTCTCCCTTCCTGGCTGCAGCGCTGCTTCCTCTGGTGGGTCGCCCTATCCAGCGGTCTGTGCCTGTGTGACCCCACGGTGTCTTTGGTCCATGAGTCTCCCTTGGGGTTTTTTTAATTGAGGTGTATTTGCTGCGGGATGCTCACGTGTGTTTTTACTTATGTCTTTCAGGTGGGATACCGTTGGGTTGTGGTTTCTCCCGGCTCCACTCCTTCCTCCCCCTCATTCCCCCTTTATTAACTTCTGGGGGCATCCCGTGGGAGGGCATCCCGGGTGGCTTCTGTATTAAGCCTGTACCCACTGCTGGCCTATTGCGCCTGTGTTAATCACCATATGGAGGCTTCTGGGGATAGCGCGCTTGGGGGCCCTTCGGGGCAAGCACGGCTGTGTTCCATGTGTGGGGTATCCCCTGTGAGTAACAGTGTCACGGTGTGCATGCCGTGTGCTGAAAGTGTCCTTGCGCTTCAAGCTGGTTTGCCTGCTTCGCTTCCCAGCTCTGCGCCTCACTCGGCTTCACCTACTCCCCCGCTCCTACAACTGGGCCCCAGTGAGAGGAATGTTGGCAGGGAGTCGCATTCTGATTTGGCTCTGCGGGTGCCTAACATTGAAAAGCAGATTGCCAGGTCTGTTCCTAGGGAGGCCTCTAGCAAGAAGAGGCACCTGGATTCCAGGCCCGCTCCCCTTACCGTGATGTATGTGGGGATTGATGAATTTGGTGACTGGCACCCCCAGAGATAGGGGGCTTTCCCAGGATTCTGACTCCTCTGGGAACCAGCCGGATGGTTGCGATAGTGACCCTGGGTCTGCATCCGGAGAGGAATCATGGTACCCTGATGACACTGATAATCTGCTGTCACATATTTTTGAAATTTTGCACATTGCTACCCCTGAGGTAGCTAAAAGAAAGCAGGCAGAGTTTTTTCCTCAGGCCGAGCGGGATACTCAAATGGTGACAACCACTCTGGAGTCTTTCGGCTGGGTGATCAACTATCCCAAGTCTTCTCTTCCCCGTCATTGGTGAGGACATTTCTGGGCATGACGCTGGATACCTCTCAGGTCAAGGTGTTCCTTCCTCAGCAGAAGATGGAAGGTCTTCAGCTGCAGGCTCGGGCTCCGCTGTCGTGTCCTCATCCCTCCATCCGTCAGGGGATGCAGTTGGTGGGCCTGATTGTGTCCTGCTTCGAGGCAGTCCCCTTTGCTTAGTTTCACATGAGACCTCTTCAGTTGCACCTCTTGTTAGTTTGGGATTGGGACCCTGTGTCCCTGGATCAGAAATTTGTTCTGTCTCCCCTGGCCGGACAGTCTCTCTTGTGGTGGCTGGACTCAAGGAACCTTCTGGGGGGTAAGTCCTTCCTGCCCCTGTGCTGGGAAACGGTCACCACAGATGCCAGTCTGACCGGCTGAGGACGCTTCTGGAAGTCCCTGAGGTCCCAGGGTCGGTGGAGTCCACAGGAGGCCTATGCCTCCATCAACGTCCTGGAACTGAGGACGATCAGGTTGGTTCGTTCTTGCCTATCCACTCACCTCCGGGGTCGGGCTGTTCAGATTCGCTCAGACAACCAGACGGCGGTTCCCTACATCAACCATCAGGGAGGGACTCGGAGCAAGCGAGCCTTCAAGGAAGTGTCCCTGATTCTGTCTTGGGCGGAACAGCATGTTCCCTGCATCTCAGGGGTCTACATCCCAGGGGTGGAGAACCAGGTGGCAGACTCCCTGAGCAGGGGGCCGTCTCGTCTGGGAGAGTGGTCTCTCCACAACCAGGTGTTTCTCTCCCTCTGTCACTGCTGGGGTCAGCCGGACGTGGACCTGTTTGCTTCCCGTCAGAATCTTCCCAGATTTGTCTCTCTGTCTCAGGATCCTCTGGCCTTCGCCACGGATGCCTTGGCAATACCTTGGACGGAGTTTCAGCTTCTCTGTGTTCCCTCCGTTTCCTCTCCTGGGCAGGTTCATGCGCAAGATAGCCCAGGAGCGGGTACCAGCCATACTAGTGGCCCCTTGTTGGTCGAGAAGAGTTTGGTTCGCAGATGTCGTGCGGTTGGCAGTCTTGCCCAAGGATCCAGATCTTCTCACCCAGGGGCAGCTACACCATCCTAATTTACAAACTCTGGCTTTAACGGCTTGGCTGCTGAACCTCCATATTGATTGAAAAGGGGTTGCCTGCTTCTGTTGTTGTTACCATGATTCGGGCTAGGAAGAAGTCCTCGTCCTTTATCTACTACAGGATCTGGCATGCTTACATTGCCTGGTGTGAGTCCAAGTCTCTTTCCTGTCCGGTGTTTTCTATTCCCAGGATTCTGGAATTTTTGCAACCTGATTTGGGCCTTCAACTTAGTACCCTAAAAGGCCTTGTTTCAGCCCTGGCTTTTTTTTTCCAAAGATCTTTTGGAAAGATACACCGGTTGGTTAAAACCTGTTGTCAGGTTGTTTCTCATGTGCGTCCACCCCGTAGTCCTTTGCTACCAGTCTGGGATTTGAATCTGGTGTTGTCTGCCCTGCCAGGGCCTCCCTTTGAGCCTATCCGTGATGCTACCTTGTCTATTCTGACCCTTAAGGTAGCCTTTCTGGTGGCTATCACTTCTGTAATGCGAGTTTCTGAACTAGCGGCACTTTCCATCAAACCTTCTTATTTTGAGAGGCATCAGGATAAGGTGGTGTTTTGGCTCAAGCCGGACTTCCTGCCAAAGGTTGTGTCTGCCTTTCATCTTAATCAGGACATTGTCTTGCCTTCATTGTGTCCTAATCCTGCTAATTCCAAGGAGCGGACTCTGCATTCCCTAGGTGTGGTCAGGGCTCTGAAGTTTTTATTTGGTCGCCACTGAGCCTTTCAGGAAGTCTGATGCTCTTTTTGTTCTCACTTCTGGACCTAGAAATTGTTTGCCTCTGGCTAAATCAGCAAGTTAATCCGTCAGGCGGTGGTTCAAGCCTATCCTGCTAAGGGAAAGGAACCTCCCTTTAGGATTACTGCTCATTCTACTCGTGCTATTGGTGCCTCTTGGGCTTTTCAGCACCAAGCTTCTGTTGAACAATTTTGCAAGGCCGCTACTTGGTCTTCTGGTTATGCTTTTTCCAAGTTTTACAAGGTTGATGTTAAGGCCTCTGCGGATGCTGCTTTTGGCCGCAAGGTGCTTCAGGCGGTAGTGACTTGACCTACTGGCTGTTACTCTTTGGGGATCCCACCCTACTTTTGGACACTGCTTTTGGATGTCCCAACTGTTATGAATACCGAAGCAGGCCATGCCATGCAATAAAGAAAAAAGCAATTCTGTGAGTACTCAACTGTAGAATTTTTTGTTCTTGCATGGCATGGCCCGCTTCGCCCCACCCTTGTTATTCTTGGTTGCCTCTTTATGGTGATTGTTCCAAGTCAATTGGGGTCTTTTACATTTTTCACATTTTTTTCTCATTCTCTCCCGGCTTCTTGTCTCACTGCTTGTGTACGATGGGGAACTCTATGGTTAAGCCCGTTTTTATAGGGATCCGGGACAAGCCACAGCTTTTCTGCAGTACCACTGCGCCACCTTGTGGCGGAATAACCCAACTGTTATGAATACCGAAGCGGGCCGTGCCATGCAAGAACAAAAACAATTCTACAGGTGAGTACTCATAGAATTGCTTTTTCCGAGTCATCCTTCAGCTTGACCACGTGGAGAAATAAGCGGTTAAGCTGAAGGATTCCTAACAAATCTAAAGTGTTTTTTCCTCCCCAAAAAGTACGGTCACCAACATTCTAATAGTCTCGCATAGTACAGTTTTTACAGTTCTGTTTTTTAGAGGACCCATACTGCTACAGCATATATTCCATCTGGCTCAATAGCGAAAGCACGTCTACTGGCATTTTAAGATGCTGCATTGGTCGCAGCAGAGCTTACACCCAGAGGTGGCGCTAGAATTTTTCCCAAGGAGTAGAAATAATTTTCCCATAATCTTGGAGGAGTATTTTCAGTCAAGGAGTATGCAATCTGCGGGAATTAAATTAACAATATAGAGCAATAGATGGTTTTAAAGGGACATTCCAGACAAAGGGTTAATTTAGCTGCTTCCTGCTCTCGCTGTGATGGCTGGCAGCTTTCATTCAGGCTGCTTTAGCATTCATGCCAATGCAACTCTCTTCCATGTGCTGGACCTCTCAGTCATCTGCACTGCATGTATCTCTATGGGGCACTGTGCATTCAAACCAGGGAACCATGATAACAGAGTCAGCAGAAGAGAGCAAGTTGGTTTATCAGAGAATGCAAAGTGCTGGTGAATAAATATGCCGCCTCTGACAAGCAGCATGGGGCAAGCTATAAGCAGCGCTGTTGACAGCTTGTATCTGCAGAAGAGGGGTGTCACTGGAAAGCTCTAAAACATGTCTGAGTCTGACTATGTAGAGATACACTTATACTGTATAATCCTATCCCTATATAGTCAGACATCATGTTCTTCGAGCTTTCAGCAACTCCCCTCTTCTGTATTTGAAAAAATGGTTTATCACAGATACAGAGCCTATATTTTATAGGCTGTAAAAGTCTATAGCTGGTCACAGGCTGGTTACGCTGGGTAGGGGGGACCTCATGCCATTTTTTTTTGGGGGGGGGGGATTTTTAAGGGTTTTAAGCCTTAAAAATCCCCCCCCAATTTTTTTTTTTTATTAACCCTAAGTTACCTGTAACCCAGTAAGTATAAAAGGCTTCCAGCAGCAGCAGGAAAGCAGAAGCCTAAGTGATCAGCGTGGGACACAGGGATGGATGGGAGGTAAGTATTAAACAAGATATATTAAAAAAAAAAAAAAAAAAAAATTAAAAAGATATTGTGTCTGTTTTTTTTTTTACTTTTAACCCTTTGTGAACTGGTAAGGGGTCCATGTGACCCCAATACCAGTTCACAAGGCTTGGGGGTCTGGCAAGTCACCTGCAGCTAGCGGGTGACTTGCCATTAACCCCTGGCCCCCTAAATTACCTGCCTCCCCAAAGGGGTGGCAGAAGAGCCGTGGCCCTAGGCTATGCCGGCTTGTAGCCTGCAGGGCCAGGGGCCACTAAAGTTGGCCACTGCGCCCTGTTCTACAAGCCCCCATAGCTGGTCACAGGCTGGTTATGCTGGGTAGGGGGACCTCACACCATTTTTTTGGGATTTTTAAGGGTTTTAACCCTTAAAATTCCCCCAAAAAATGGGGTCCCCCTCCCCGGGAGGGGGGACCCTATGTCATTTTTTTTTTTAATTAACCCTATGTTACCTGTAACTCAGTATTTATAATACTCCCCCCCCCCCATTTGAAGAGGGACCCACACCAATTTTTTTATTTAACCCTTTATTATGTGGATAGTAGTTGTGTTTTATTTGAAAATGTTATAAAGTGCTTTTTTCAGTTTATGGGATCACCTGTACAGGAACGGGGGGCTACCGATACATATGTGGTATCATTGTAATCGGGAGAAATGGGGCTTTCACATGTAATATGGTTTTATGGTTTTCTTTAATAAAATAAATGTTTTTGTTAAAATAAAGGAGACAATTTAAAAAATATGTATATTTTTATTTTTCTTTACTTATTTATTTTAAAATATATAAAAAAAGTAGAAAAAATACAAACAAGACATTTCATGTTAAAGCCTAAACTCTGCCACAAAAAGAAAATATGCAATTTTCTTGGAAATTCCTGCAAAAATCACAGTTAAACATCACACAAAATGGTGAAAAAAGTCAGCAGAGGGTGATAAAATCTCAAGTAGGCTGGCAGTTAAAAGGTTACAGGTACCTATGCATGTTGGGTATTCTGCTCGGGGGACCTTGCGCTTTCAGATTTAGCTTGTTTTTTTCTTATTTGCATATTGATATTTTAGGAAAAGGTGTTTTGTATTCTGCTTTTTTATAATTTTTTTTTTTGTGAAACCCTGTGCAACCTAAGAATTCTTCGAGATATTACTTCCAGAAAGATGAGCCCACTACAACAAGCTGGGTACGCTTAGAAAGCTTAACATGTGTACTTTCAGGGAATATATGGTTTATGGGGGGTTTTGGTAGAAAAAGCACAAGGTGCGCACTTTGTCTGCAGAGCTGAAATTTTGAAGTAAAATTAACGTTATGCGCATGCTTTACTTTGGTGTGTTTGGCAACTCTTTCCTTGACAGAACCTATGCATGTTGGGTATCATTCTGTTTGGAGGATGTTGCTTTTTCAGATTTTCAGTTTTTTTCTGGTTTGCATATTGTTTTTTTTAGGAAAATGTCATTTTAATTCTGCTTTTTTATTCATTTTTATGGAAACCCTGTGCAACCAAAGAATACATTGAGGGATTGCTTCTAGAAAACTGCACCTATGTCAACAAGCCTGGTACGCCTAGAAAGCCTGAGTTGTATACTTCTAGGGAATATATAGTTTGTGGGGGGTATTTCAAATGTAAAGGGTTGTTTTTCTTGAAAAACTGCAAGGTGCGCAGTTTGGGGGAGTCTCCTGGACAGGAAAGGGTGTCTACCTATACATATGTGGTACCGCTGTAACCAGGAGAAATTGGGGTTTCACACGCAGTAAGATTTTATTGACAAACTTACATTTTTTATTACAAAAAATACTACAAATTGTAAAAAATAGTTTTTTTTTTTTGCACAATTTTCACCCAAAAATCTTTAGAATACACTTATAAAATGACAAACAAG
This sequence comes from Gastrophryne carolinensis, assembly GCA_027917425.1. Taxonomy (NCBI): domain Eukaryota; kingdom Metazoa; phylum Chordata; class Amphibia; order Anura; family Microhylidae; genus Gastrophryne; species Gastrophryne carolinensis. The sequence goes on from CM051240.1 coordinate 62,171,186, forward strand.
ACATTTCATGTTAAAGCCCAGGCTCTGCTGAAAAAAAACAATATATCACTTTCCTGGGAAATCCCTGGAAATCCCTTCAAAAATCACAGTTGAACATGGGGAGCGCAGAATAGTGCAAAATAATCTGGCAACAAAGGATGATAAAATCTCAAGGTAGGCTGGCGGTTAAAGGTAAGCCTCACTCTTCTGGTGAAGTTATACCATCTTTGGCGCAACCCCGCTCCTGCTAGCCCCTCATCTATGCTGTAAGCAATACTGTTGTCTTCAGGCTTCTTGTTTGCCAGAGGAGCAGAAGCTGCTGCATCCGCCATGGCGCACATGCTCAACCTGCGGCCTTGCCGATAGTCAATTGTCTTTTTGGTATTTAGGTCTAGGCTGTTTTCTCTGGACCAGTGATACCAGCTTGCTCACCTCCTGACATTATTCCTGGGTATCATCATTGCTGATCTGCCCTATGATTGCGGTGTAATGTAATTATTCTTTCTGAGTCCATGTTACATACGTGGTCATTAGTGTAAAGTGTGAAACGCCTTGGTAACAGGACACAGCCCTCAGGAGCACCGGTATTTGTTTTGAGTTGGACACAGGGTGGATAAAAATCAATGTTTTTTTTAAAAAAATCAAAAAAATCGGATTTTTTTGATTTAAATCGGATTTTTTTGATTTAAATCGGATTTTTTTGATTTAAATCGGATTTTTTTTCAATAAACTGCTTTTTGAGGAAAATATTTTACCATCCAAAGGTTCTTCCATCATGAGATAAAGCTGAGTTGTTTAACTCAGTAGAATAAAGGCTGTATATGTGTAACATTCACAATGCCATGCTCTTCCAGAGGTTTCTGTAGGATTAGTGGGCAGTTTCTCTCCTATATTATCACAGACGCTCGCTTTACTTACGCAGTTCTCAAAACTGAATTTGACTCCGCAGAGGTCCCAGCCTCTTCTTCACAGCAAAAATGTTACAACATGAACAGAGTTGAGAAAAAGACCTTAATCCTATTGTTCTACAAACCTATGACTAGTGAGCTACAGAAGACAGCAGGGACAGTAGTATTTAAGTTTTTCATGTGTCGGCTGGGCTGACAGTCTAAGTTTCTTAAAATATATATATATTTTGTTTAGCCAAATTAGTTAATAAAACATGGATGTTTGTTTAAGCAAATAACTTATGCTGTAATGTTGTTATTGTTTCAGTTGAATAAATCTATTTAAATTGTTAAGGTCAGGATTATTTTTCTCCTTCCTAAGTACAACAGAACAGTGGTGTCCAAATATGAATGATTAACCCATTAAACAGGGGAGAAAAAAGTAATATAAAAAGTGATTCTAAAAATCTTCATCTACTTGCATGTTAAAATAGCAAGAACTAGTTTAGGTAGAAACTTTGATTTAAATCACTGATTTAAATCAAGCCTTACTGACTAGTGATTTAAATCAGTTAGATTTAAATCAAATCCACCCTGGTTGGACATGTTTGTCCCGCTGAGATCTGCCGACCAGGAACTTATTAACCCAGTCACACATACTGGTGGAAATAGACAGACACTTCAGCTTATCATAAAAAAAAAAAAAAAAAAAAAAAACTTGAACAAATGAAATGTCAATTACGAATAATTAATATTAAATGTTAGAATAAATTAAATTCTATAAATGCCATTTGGGCAAGGCAGCATAAACAAATGTCAGTAGAGCTTCTTGTTAGCCTCAGAACAAAGCAGTTACTAATTTCTAAGGTGAGCGTAGACAATCCTACCGCATTTCCCCCCAAAATAAGACAGGTCTTTAATTCATTTTTGATCCAAAATTAGATGCAAGGGCTTATTTTCAGGGGACATCTTATAGCATGCTGGCAAGATGGTGGCAGCAGTACAGCAGCTCCAGTGCAGTACGTGCACAGAGCCTGCTGGCAGCAGGGGGGTGCCGTGTGCCAGGCATGGCGGCAGGCTGGGGTAGAGCCAGCATGATGAGACATTTCACTCCCGAGAGACGAGCTTACCTGTGTGACGTGTCCTCACCCTCCTTTAACCATGATGTGACCACACCCTCCTTTTCAGCGGCATCTGTCTCTCTGCAGAAGCATGGCAGCTAGATTACGAATTGTAACTAGGGCTTGTTTTTGGGGTATGGCTTGTATTTCGCACATTAACAAAACATAATTTGGGGAAACAGGTTATGTGCATTTTTTTTAATCCAGTCAAAATCCTATTTTTTATGAGACACTTACTCAGATCTTTGTGGTTGCTTCTGTCTGCCCTCCATGTTCCTGCCAGTTGATAGGTGTGTGCCATGTACGAGGCTCATATTATTCCCTGTCTTGTTTGGTACATTGCTGATCCCCTCTGTCCAGTGGGAACACGAAAGTGTGGTGCCTTGCTTTAGGTACCAAGGCTGCAAGAGAAAGACCGCTGCCCGGTGAAGGTAGACAGGTGAGTATCGAGCCATTCTTGCAGTCCTGCAGGTCCGCAGGGAAAGTCCATGAAAGAAGACTTTACCTTTTTAAAGAGTTCCACTCCTTGGGACATCCCGAATTTGGTTACCCTACTGTGTAAACCCCCCAGAAGCCCCGTTTAACTCACCTTGTCCTGGAGCCATCGCAGCTGCATCCCGGCTCACCTCTATCTGTGTGCAGAACCGCGCCCAGCCTTTCTGAATGGGCATTGCGGGCAAATGATGGCTAGGAGGTGAGCGGGGGATGCAGCTGGCGGCGCACTTTGCTCCCTTTGGTGCTGCTGAGCCTTCCAGGCGGCTTAACTGTCAATGGCGCCAAATGGAGCCAGGGGAAAGCGAGCATGCTGATTGGTTGCAGGTTGCTTGGTCAATCAGCCCGCTCGTTCTCACTCCCCGAGTCTGCGCTTTGGGAACGACAAGAAGGTGAGTGAAAGGGGTGACCTGGAGGGATACACACAGTGGGGCATTCCAGTTCGGGATGCCCCCACTGAGAGGAACACCACCCTTTAAAACTGAAAATAGAGTGTGGTGTTCCCCTTTAACAGAGCACTGTTCCTCCTCCGAATTCAATGCACCGTGTCATATGATCTCTTAAAGAAAAGAATGTTTACAGCTGATGAATTTTATGCAATAGCAGTAGTAAATAGGGCTACTTTGTTTTTTCTCGCTGCTTGTTTAAGTTCTCCTCTGACTGGTGGATGCTGCCTGACACTTTAATGACGCACATCACCATCCTAGCTGATAGGAGCCATCTCAGTACAAAGCATTGACTAAACATGACCTGTTGATGAGCCTTGAATTGTGGGCCCAGTGACAATAGCCGTAAGCAGCCCCTCTCTAGGTATTAAGGTGACATGACACATGCTATTTCGAAGCCCATCTGCACTGGTTAAAAACCAGCATGCACAAAGATTTCCCCCCATGTGATCCATATCCCTTTCCCTTAAATAAGCTCTCACTTCTCTGCATGCTAATGATAACTAATATATATATATATATATATATATATATATATATATATATATATATATATATACATTTATTTTTCTTTAAAATTTTCCTCCTCCCCTGCAGAACTTTAGAACAACAGACTGGATAAAGCATAGTGCCTGTGAATGGAGGCGCGGGGTTAAGATTTATTGATCAATAAAGAAGACAATTACAGCTTATTTAGAGAACAGGGTAGATGAGACCCTTTTCTTGTCCCTCAGAGCAGCATCGAGCTTCGGTAATGATAACCCTCGCCTCTCGCTGCAGACCATAAAAGTCAAGAGGCAAGATATAGGATTTCAATAAAATTATGATACGAGATAGACTTTATCCCTGCAACAGCTTCCCACTAAGGAATCAGGCCCAGCTTCTTTTAGATTTGTAACTTTAATTTTTTCCCTTATTGGGTGGTTTCTTTAAGCAAGGGAAAAGTAATCGCATATTGTGGAAAGACGCTTACAAAACAATTAAATACCCCATTAAAGCGACTTGAAGCAGCTGTTTTTTGCTGGAGCGTCCAAGAGCGGGCCGGTGAAAAAGAGCACAATTTTCTCAGTGTAATTGCTTCTTGGGCCCAATCTCAAGTGTTTTTATTATTTAGATTTCTTTTTGTCAGCAAACTCATAAACTTTAATTTAGCGTTCACAACAGGCCAGCATCCAAGAAAGTGTTGTGTTTAAAGACAGATACCGTGTTTTCGATTTGTAAAACCGTTCACATGTGTTCTCTTTTTGTGTTTTATAGCAACTAGTTTTACCAACTCTTATAATAACCAGTTACTTCAACAGAAATATGCTGTCTATAGCTCCTATCTGGAATCTGCCCGTGAAAAGTCCTTGTTCATCTAGACCAGGGGTGCGCAACCTTTTGGGATCTAGGGGGCGCATTGTCTTATGGTTTCCCCTCAAGGGGCTTCAATAAATTGGACGCAGCAGAAACGCAAACAGTTCATTGCAAGAAAGCTGTAACCTTAACCAACCACCAACTGCTAGCCTGGAACCCAAAAAGATTCCAGTGTCAGGCGCTGGCCTTTCTCGGGGGCATCCCAATTTGAGAGTCCCTACTTTGTGAAACCCCCCACAATATCTGTGGAACTCGCCCTTCCTCGCTTCAATGCTGCATGTGTGGGCTCTCGACCAATGAGAGTTGCCTGCTGTGAGTACGTAATTCAGTGGGCAGATCTCATTGTTTTGCATGGGGAGCTTGTGCTGCCGCATCTCCTGGATCCTCTGCACATGTGCACACTCCCGTCTAAGCTATTCAGATAGCCTGGGGCAGGAGCGGACATGAGGCGGGGGGTGCGGCAGCGCGCACTCTCCAATAAAGTCAATGAGAGCTGTTTGGCGAAAAAGGCAAGGCAAGAACACAGCAAACTGCTCTCATTGGCTGAACGCCCACGCATGCACCGTATTGGCAAGGGAGAGGCGAGTTGTCATGGGCAAGTTGGAGTGCTTCACACAGCAGTGTATCCTAAATCAGGATGCCCCGGGAATAGAACAAAACCTGGGGAAGTCAAATTCACGTTTTGTTCCAAGCAATATATATACTTTTATTTATATGCAGAGCTGAGCAGATATAGGCCTAGGTGTGGGGAAAAGAAGTGTTCCCACCTCACCTCATCTCGGCCCACTGATGAGGTTGGAAAAGGTGAGGAGAGTAAAAGTGAGGTGAGCAGAGATTAGAAGAGCTGAGCTATGCATAGCTGAGGAGGGGAAGAGATAGTGGTAGGCAAAAGTGCCACGAGCTAAGGTAATGTGGGCAGATGTGTGACAGACAACGGTAGGGTGTGGGGGGGGGGGGGGGGGGCGGTAAAATCTTGGTAAGATGCCATTGCTACCAGAAGTTGCAATTCAGCCAGGTAATGTACATTCAGTACATGTCCTGTATGAAGTGGACCTCCACCATTCCAAGGAGTTCTGTATTGGGTTGCACTTGGGATAATTGGTAAATGAGAAGTGGTACTCCACGATTAAAGGTTGGGAAACCCTGCTCTAGCATATTTATAACAGTCCAAAGGTGTCGCTGTTCATATGAATCATTACAAGAAAAAACAAAGAGTGAGGGAAGACCACAGTCCCTCCTAAGTGCTAAGGATACTAAGAACAAGTGGCACCACCTTGTAAGTATAAAAATATATCAGAGTTTATTACATAACAATTTACAAATTAAAAACACATAGAACCAAATACACTACATACAAATACACACACATTTATAAAACAACACAGGGGGGCACCGGGGGTCATATGAATAAATAGCATATAATATATATCATATATCAGTGAGTAAACTCATTCTAAAAATAGTATAAATAGTATCATCATGATACAACACCTCTATTCTTGGTGTGCCACACACCCCGCTTCACTTCTTAAATATTCATTACTTCATGGGTTAATCCACCGCAGGTGACGTAGTGCAGAGAGGAAGTCTTGTAACGAGCCCCCTTCCGGCCTATATATACCTGGTACCTCCCTTCAATCACCAGTATTTTTCTCTCTGCTTGACAAACAGAGGTTGGAAGTTTCCTGCTTACAGGTAGGTCGGGGTATTCTTACCCCGCCACCCACCTTTTTGGTCTATTTCTGCCCGGTTTGAGTTGTATACCTTTATGGTGGATAGGAAGCCTCCCAGCCTAGGCTGCTCACCGGGTAATTGGTAGACGGCACTATTGGTGCCTAGGAGCTTATCTCCTCCGCTCGTCCCCCTCTTTTGGGGGCAATGCGGCAATCCGGCATGGTGATCCGGAAATGGGATGCCCCTGTCCCGAGGGTCCCCGTAGCCCCTTACTCCCCCGTTTCGGTCCCTTCTCCCTTCACTATGGGGGGGGGGGGGTATAGAGGGTTGTGTATCTTGTATGGTGTTTTCACTGTATTGCTATTTTCTGTGTGTTCACTTTTTTACATAGTAGCAGACTGCGCAGCAGGTGCGCTTTGTCTGTTTTTTGGGGAGCTCCGGGCAGATACTTTTAGGGATGGCCAGTGTGTTTTGGTCTGCTTTATGGGGGTGGGGCAGCGGACCGCGCTCAGCTGTGCTTCAGATGGTCCCCTCCCGCCTCCCTCCCTTCCCCGCTGCTCCGTGCGGCAGCCTGTGTGGCTGCGCTTGTGTCTCCTTCCCCCTCCTCCTCCGCCGCCGCCTGGCTGGCTGTCAGCCAGCGCAGCTGGTGGCAATCCCTCATTGAATTGAACGGGGCGGCCCTGTGACGCGGGGGGGCGTGGCGCCGGCAGAAGCGGCGCCGGCGGAAGCGGCGCTCGGCGGCCCCAGCCTCACTTCCTTCCTGTTTCTGTGAAGAGAGGTCACGTGGGGGGGCGCGCGCTGCAGCAACACATGGGTTTGTGTTCTACTGCTGCGGCTGCTACATGTCCCTCCGGTCTGGCTCCTGGCGTCGGTAGCAGGTAAGCGGCCCCGCTTTTGTGGGGCCAGAATGAGTTTTTCTTATGGGGCAAACTTTTAAGGAGGCACTCTTATCATACTATTGTGAACATGCTGCATTGTTACACTCACAAGGGATCTGATGGTTTGTTTTTCTTTCCTTTCAGATCCTGGGATCCCTCTTTTATTGCGGCCCTCCGGCTCTATATTGCCTGGCTAGTCATTCTTGATATGAAATTGCACATTTTAGATATATATATACATATATATATATATTTATTTTGAGACTGTTAAGGGGGACCTTTTTCTCTTAAAAAAAAAAAAAAAAAAAAAGTGTATTTACAAAAACCCTCCCTTCCGGGACATTCTTTGTAAAGGGGCATCCCGGGTTGGCTTATGCCTTAAAAGTCCCAGTATTTGCGATACCATAAATCACCAATATGGAGGCTTCTGTTACTACCGGAAACGACTCGTCAGAGCCGTCCAGGGGGTGTGTAAAATGTGGGGCTGCGCTCCCTGCTGATGATATCTTTATTTGCATTTCTTGTGCAAGGCAGATTGTTGCGCGTCAGTCTGTTGATCCGGCTGCTGACCCGTCGCAACCTTCATCATCTCCTGCCTCTCCCTCCCTGTTCCGGACCCCGCATGACACTGTCAAGGGTGGGGATTCGCAATCCGAGGTGGTGGTAAAATCAGCCAATCTTCGGGAAGTATTGCCCGTTAAAGCGGGGCTGAAGGCCCCTGCAAAACGGAAGCTCCTGACTCCGGTATCTTCGGCTCCTCAGGACGAATTGTGTGAGCCTGTGGAATGGTCCGATGGCTCCCCGGATGAGGGTGAATTCCTCTTGGAGTCAGATGAGCCGGCAGATCAGCTTAAGGCTGATGCGATTGGCGATTGGTCGGCGGGGGTTGCCCTTGACACCCCCTCCATTCTGGCTCAAATGTTTGAAATTCTGAATTTAGATCCGCCTGAGGCTGTCACCCTGCCAAAGGGTCAGTTGTTTAAAGAGCCTCAGCCGCGTTTGGTTTTTCCCAGACAGCACCACTTTGAGAGGGTGGTCCTTAAAGAATGGGAACATCCCACGCGGTTATCTGGAATCCCTTCCAGTTGGGAAAAGCGTTATCCTTTTCCGCCAGAATTGCTGAAGCTTTGGTCCGTTCCTCCTGAAGTCGATACCCCTGTGCTAGGGCTATCTAGCTCCGCTATGGTACAGTCTGCTGAGACCTCTGTCCCTAAAGATGGGGAGGATCGTAGGATTGACCAGTATGCTCGCCATGGCTTTGTTTATGCTGGGTCAACGATGCGCCCCCTGTGCGCTTCGGCCCTTCTTCTTTTAGCAGTAAGATCTGTAATCCAGGGGCTATGCGAGGATCTCAATCCCGCTTGTGATGAGTTTGCTGCGCTTAAGCAGTGCGATTCTTTTGTGTCTTACGTTCTATCCGCTCAGGACGATGCGCTGGCTATGAGTAGTAAGACAGCGGCAATGCTGGTCGCTATTCGTCGGTCAGTATGGCTGCGACAGTGGTCGGCGGACTCAGCTTCTAAAAAGGTGCTCACAGCTCTCCCCTTTTTGGGGTTGCGTCTGTTCGGGGAGAAAATTGATTCAGTCGCAAAGGGTGGTAAGATGCCACAACGCAAGAGGCCTCGACGCCCCTTTAGAGGGGCAGCTTCTGGTAGGCCGTCCTTTCGAGGATACAGAGCGGGTAGGGGGGCTTCCCTTCCCTCTACCAGTCGTACAGGTTGGACGCGGGGGAGGGGCCGTGGCCGTCCCGCCCAGTCCTGGGGCTCCAAGCCCAAACCTGCTGGTAAGCCCGCTCAGCAATGAGGGGCTGCCCTCACCCGTGCGGGTGGGGGGACGATTGCGACACTTCTCCCAGGTTTGGAACCGGGAGGTTCCGGACAGATGGATTCAGGAGATAGTGTCGCCTGGTTACAAGCTGGAATTCGAGTCTCGCCCTCCTTCACGGTTCTTTCGGTCTCGGGTGCCCATCGATCCTTTGGCCGCACAGGGGCTCCTGGCGTCGCTAGAGAATCTGTTAGAGATGGCGGTCATCCGGCCGGTACCGCGTTTAGAGATGGGCCTCGGTTTCTACTCCAATCTATTAGCAGTCCCCAAGAAGGATGGGTCGGTTCGTCCCGTCCTGGACCTGAAGTCACTCAACAGGTTCATCCGTTTTCGGAAGTTTCACATGGAAACCTTGCGCACTGCCGTCGGCTCTCTTCGGCAAGGGGACTTCATGACGTCTAGGGTGCGTATCTGCATGTTCCCATCTGCCACCCTCATCAACGTTTTCTTCGATTCATGATGAAGGATCGGCATTATCAATTCGTGGCACTTCCGTTCGGCCTTACCTCAGCTCCAAGAGTGTTCACCAAGGTGCTGGCAGGGGTCATGGCCATTTTCAGAGCTCGGGGCATTCGTGTCGTACCTTATTTGGACGACCTTCTTATCATGGCTCCGTCACTCGATCAATCGGAGAAAGACACCAGGGTGGTGCTCTCCACGCTGGAAAGTTTCGGTTGGGTGATCAACCTCTCCAAGTCCTCCCTCGCTCCGGCCAGGGTGGTGTCCTTTCTGGGGATGCAGTTAGACTCTCATCAACACAGAGTGTTTCTCCCTCAGTCCAAAATTCTTCTGATTCAGGAGTTGGCTCGGGTCCTACTCTCCAATCCTCGGCCGTCCATCCGTCTGGGGATGAGGCTGGTAGGGTTGATGGTTGCCTCCTTCGAGGCAGTTCCTTTTGCTCAATTCCACACGAGGACGCTTCAGCTTTATCTGTTGGCGTCTTGGGACCGGCAGCCTCGGTCGCTGGATCAGCCCTTCCAGTTGTCCTCCCGGGTCCGGCAGTCCCTCCAGTGGTGGTTGGTCTCGACCAATCTCGTGAAGGGCAGGTCTTTCCTGGCCCCCCTTTGGGAAATTGTCACCACGGACGCCAGTCTGTCGGGATGGGGCGGATTCTGGAAGGAGCTGCAGTTCCAGGGGCAGTGGGGACCTCAAGAGGCCCACTTACCCATCAATATTCTGGAACTGAGAGCCATCCGTCGGGTGCTTGCTCTCCTGACTCAGCACGTTCTGGGCCTTCCGGTCCAGGTGCGTTCAGACAATCGAACAGCGGTTGCTTACATCAATCATCAGGGAGGGACTCGCAGCCTGAGTGCTCTCAGAGAGGTGTCCCTGATCCTGACCTGGGCAGAGGCCCATGTTCCTTGTCTCTCGGCGGTATACATCCCAGGAGTGGAGAACCTGGAAGCGGACCGCTTGAGCAGGGGCTCTCCCCGTCGGGGAGAATGGGCCCTCCATCCTCGGGTATTTCGCTCACTGTGTCGCCAATGGGGGACTCCAGAGGTGGACCTGTTTGCCTCTCGTCACAATCACAGGCTCCCGAACTTCGTGTCGCTCTCCCAGGATCCTCTGGCTCTGGCAGTGGACGCCATGTCCCTGAGCTGGGGGGATCTGGGGTTTCTGTACCTGTTTCCTCCGATACCCATGCTAGGCAGAGTGCTTCGGAAGTTGGCTCTGGAAGGGGTGTCCGCCGTTCTCGTGGCCCCAAGTTGGCCGAGGCGAGTGTGGTTCGCAGACATCGTTCGGCTGGCAGTGGACCAGGTCGTTCTGCCTCTTCGGCCCGATCTGCTCACTCAGGGTCGATTGTGTTACCCCAATTTACCAGCGCTAGCTTTGACGGCCTGGCTGCTGAGACCTCCATCCTAAAGGAGGAGGGTCTTTCTGATTCTGTCGTTAAGACTCTGATCAGTGCCCGGAAGAGGTCTTCTTCTATCATCTACTATAGGACCTGGAAAGCCTATATCGCTTGGTGCGAGATGAGATCTTTTCCTTGTAGGGTATTTTCGGTCTCCAGGATTCTGGAGTTTTTACAATCTGGGCTGGACTCTGGTCTTCAGCTAAGTACGTTGAAAGGGCAAGTTTCTGCCTTATCTATCTTTTTTCAGAAGCGTGTTGCGCTTAAGCCTTTAGTTAAAACTTTTTTCCAGGGGGTTACGCATGTGCGGCCTCCCAGGAAACCATTACTCCCGGTTTGGGATTTGAATTTGGTTCTTTCTGCTCTTCAGGCTCCTCCTTTTGAGCCTTTGCAAGATATTGCTTTATCTACCCTGACTCAGAAGATGGTCTTCTTGGTAGCGATCACTTCGATCCGGCGTGTCTCGGAATTGGCGGCCTTGTCTATCCAGGCGCCTTACTTCGAGAGACATCAGGATAAGGTGGTTTTTCGGTTCAAGCCAGACTTTCTTCCTAAGGTGGTTTCTGCTTTTCATTTGAACCAAGATATTGTTCTTCCCTCCTTGTGTCCTAATCCTAAGAATGACAGAGAGGGTTTTGCATTGTTTGGATGTAGTACGCTGTGTTAAGTACTACTTGGTTATCACGTCTCTTTTCCGTAGGACAGATTCCTTTTTTGTTGTGCCCCATGGGCCTAAGAAGGGTTTGGCACCAGCCAAATCTGCCATTAGCAAGTGGATACGTCAGGCCGTTACTGCGGCCTATTCTGCTAAGGGAAGAGTTCCCCCTTTTCGTATTACTGCTCATTCCACTCGCGCTGTTGGGGCGTCTTGGGCTTTTCAGCACCAAGCTTCTGTTGAACAGGTTTGTAAGGCCGCCACCTGGTCTTCTGTTCACACTTTTTCTAAGTTTTACAAAGTGGATGTGCGGGCCTCAGCGGATGCTGGTTTTGGCCGCAGAGTTCTGCAGACTGCAGTCATTTAAGTTATGCTTCACCTGGCCTTGAGATGCCCTTCCCTTGTGGACACTGCTTTTGGATGTCCCATGAAGTAATGAATATTTAAGAAGTGAAGCGGGGTGTGTGGCACACCAAGAATAATACCATTTTGTGAGTACTCACCTGAAAAATGGATATTGTTGGTGTGCCACACACCCCGCTTCACACCGAAGCCTTTATATGGTGAAGCCTTTTTTATATCAAATTTGATTTTGAGGTTACTGGTGGAATACTGGTACCTTGTATTACTGCTTTTTGATTATACTGGTGATTGAAGGGAGGTACCAGGTATATATAGGCCGGAAGGGGGCTCGTTACAAGACTTCCTCTCTGCACTACGTCACCTGCGGTGGATTAACCCATGAAGTAATGAATATTTAAGAAGTGAAGCGGGGTGTGTGGCACACCAACAATATCCATTTTTCAGGTGAGTACTCACAAAATGGTATTATCTATCACAAACCATCAAGTGCAAATGTGCTAATAATGTGCAAATTACAATATGAAATACAAATGTATATACCCAAATCTTATCTGAAAAGACAAAAAACCCTCAAAAAATATATTTTCAAAAAATCCTACTTATATGCAGAGCAACGCACCAGGGTGAACAAAAAAATAGAGAAAGATCACAAAAAAAAGGATATGCATACAAACCGACCACGGGCGCCCCCCAGGTATAACCTGCCAACGCGTATCGTAGTGACGCTTGCACTACTTCCTCAGGACAATGTCCTATTTTTTCTCTATTTTTTTGTTCACCCTGGTGCGTTGCTCTGCATATAAGTAGGATTTTTTGAAAATATATTTTTTGAGGGTTTTTTGTCTTTTCAGATAAGATTTGGGTATATACATTTGTATTTCATATTGTAATTTGCACATTATTAGCACATTTGCACTTGATGGTTTGTGATAGATAGAGGTGTTGTATCATGATGATACTATCTATACTATTTTTAGAATGAGTTTACTCACTGATATATGATATATATTATATGCTATTTATTCATATGACCCCCGGTGCCCCCCTGTGTTGTTTTATAAATGTGTGTGTATTTGTATGTAGTGTATTTGGTTCTATGTGTTTTTAATTTGTAAATTGTTATGTAATAAACTCTGATATATTTTTATACTTACAAGGTGGTGCCACTTGTTCTTAGTATCCTTAGCACTTAGGAGGGACTGTGGTCTTCCCTCACTCTGTTTTTTCTTGTAATGTTTCAGTGCTAGGGTGGTGTGCACACCATAATTCACAGTGCTATGATTATTGACTTATGTTTGTTATACACACTATAAGGCAGATAGTTTGGTGCTGCCCCCATTAGTTTGCTTGCAGTTCATATGAATCAAGTATAATGCCCATATTCCAAAGGTAGTGTAGACCATCTAGGTGTAAATCCAGTCCGGCTACATAGGAAGGGATAGCTCCCACAATCTATTTGCCTGCATAACACGCAGATTTGTCTGTCTTTCTTGCAGTAAATGTGCCACTGTGGGAAAAAAAATAAATAAATAAAATATATCGTATTTTTCGCCCTATAAGACGCACCTGGCCATAAGACGCACCTAGGATTTGGGGGAAGAAAATAAGAAAAACAAAATTTTAAACCAAAAACGCACCATTACAGACAGTGTGGCATTCCCCTATCCAATTCCCATAGGCAGTGTGGGATGCCCCCATTCCATAGACAGTGTAGCATGCCCCCATCCCATTCCCTGTATATCCAGTGTGGCATCCCCCCTCCCATTCCCCATATACCCATTGACTGTGTGGCATCCCCCTCTCCCCCCATTAGTATAGGCTGTGTGGCATCCCTCTCCCCACATTCCCATAGGCTGTGTGGCTTTCCCCCTCCCCCCATTAGTATAGGCTGTGTGGCATCCCTCTCTCCCCATTCCCATTGGCTGTGTGGCTTCCCCCCCCCCCCCCATTAGTATAGGCTGTGTGGCATCCCTCTCTCCCCATTCCCATAGGCAGTGTGGCATCCCCATCGGCTGTGTGGCATACCCTCCCCCCATTCCCAAAGGCTGTGTGGCATCCCCATTCCCATAGGCTGTGTGGCATACCCATCCCCCCATTCCCATAGGCTGTGTGGCATACCCCTCCCCCCATTCCCAAAGGCTGTGTGGCATCCCCCTCCCCCCATTCCCATAGGCAGTGTGGCATCCCCATCCCCCCATTCCCATAGGCTGTGTGGCATACCCCTCCCCCCATTCCCATAGGCTGTGTGGCATCCCCATTCCCATAGGCTGTGTGGCATACCCCTCCACCCATTCCCATAGGCTGTGTGGCATCCCCATCCCCCCATTCCCATAGGCTGTGTGGCATCCCCATCCCCCCATTCCCATAGGCTGTGTGGCATACCCCTCCCCCCATTCCCATAGGCTGTGTGGCATCCCCATTCCCATAGGCTGTGTGGCATACCCCTCCACCCATTCCCATAGGCTGTGTGGCATACCCCTCCACCCATTCCCATAGGCTGTGTGGCATCCCCATCCCCCCATTCCCATAGGCTGTGTGGCATCCCCATCCCCCCATTCCCATAGGCTGTGTGGCATACCCCTCCACCCATTCCCATAGGCTGTGTGGCATACCCCTCCACCCATTCCCATAGGCTGTGTGGCATACCCCTCCACCCATTCCCATAGGCTGTGTGGCATACCCCTCCCCCCATTCCCAAAGGCTGTGTGGCATCCCCATCCCCCCATTCCCATAGGCTGTGTGGCATCCCCATCCCCCCATTCCCATAGGCTGTGTGGCATCCCCATCCCCCCATTCCCATAGGCTGTGTGGCATCCCCATTCCCATAGGCTGTGTGGCATCCCCATCCCCCCATTCCCATAGGCTGTGTGGCATCCCCATCCCCCCATTCCCATAGGCTGTGTGGCATACCCATCCCCCCATTCCCATAGGCTGTGTAGCCCCTCTCCCCCCATTCCCACCCCCCTCCCCCCGTTAGTATATGCAGGCGCCATAGTAAAAAAAAAAAAAAAAAAAACTTAAACTCACCTGTCCGCTGACAACGCTGCGCTGAGCGGCCGGCTCCGTGAATGGGGTGGGCGTGGCCTGCGCCGCAGCAGGCCACGCCCACCCCATTCACGAGCTGGCTCTGTCCCGGCCCCGCTGCTGCGATCGCTGTCTTTTCAGGCAGCGATGACAGCGGCGGGGCCAGAGACAGAGCCCCTGCCGCTCCTCCATCTGCTCCTCCACATGCGATCACGAAGGTCCGGGCAGCGGGCAGCGCCCACCCACTGCCGGGACCTTCGTGCTCGCGTGTGGAGGAGCTGCAGGGGGACGGGTGAGTTATTTTTTTTTTTATTTTTTATTTTTTTTTTACATTTGCCCGATAAGGCGCACTGACATTTTTCCCCCACTTTTGGGGAAAAATAAGTGTGTCTTATAGGGCGAAAAATACGGTATATATAATTATATTTTGCACCACTTACACGCAGTGGCCTTGATTCATCAAGAATTGAAAGAAAATCTTATGTTGGTAGAAAATTAATTTCATAAATAAAAAAGCCTGAGAATTTCAATTTTGGTGAATCACCAGATAGGAAGTAAAGGTCAGTAAGAAGTTCACTACTTTTCTCAGGAGTAAAAAAGTGCCATTGACTTCCATTGGCTTCCTATGTGGCGATTCATCAGCCTTGAAATTCTCAGGCTTTTTTCTCATTAAATGATATTTTTTCTACCATGAGAATTTTTTTCAACTCTTGATGATAAATCGGGTCCAAAGTGTAAAAAAAAACAAACAAAAAAAAACAAAAAAAAAAAACCCAGCCACTTCTTACCCTTTTGCCTGACTTCTTCAAGATTTTAGAATCCCGGTGTGGAGATAAGAAAGCTGTGTGGTTTCCTCATTATCCTGGCTCCCTTCTTTTTTTTCTTTTCCAGATCCTATATAATACTGCTGGTCTAGCTTTTTATTTTTAGATTTTGGATGGCCACCCCAGGGGTGTGACAGGGACCTGGCAACTTTATGGTATTTGTATAATTGTTAGTCTGATCAGTTCCTGACTCCTCACCCGCTGCCATTACTGTAGTAGTAGTCTCTCTAACTATCTCTCGGCCTGGAAGAAGAAATGTAGTTTTGGTTTGGCCCTCCCCAATGTCGCTCCTTAAGTTTGTCTATTAACAGGTTTCATAGCTAGCTGATGAGCACCCCCCCTCCCCCCGCACCCAGATACAGACTATATGCTGAGACTAGATGGGGGTTACGAAGGAGTCCACTTTCCAGCGCCATTTGTTTTTTTCTTCCGATCCATTCCAGACCCTTCTTACACTTGGGATTACCTCCTTGCCCGATAGGATGTGACTGCAAGACAAAAAAAGGTGTGGCCCCTCCCGGCCCCATAAGTAGCAGCTGCCTCCCAATCAAGATCAGACCAGTTTCATTCTTGCAGTTTAAGTGACTATGAAGGTTGTTGAAGATTGTCTCTCTCTTAAGGATTGGCAGCAAGCGGGGGATTGCACCCTGTCGGCTTCCTGCATAGCCTTATTCCCATGGGTCCCCCAGACCCAATTGTGCCTCCTACAGCTTTGGCTGTTCTGGGGTTTGTGAAGGTAAGGTGGAAGCGCTTGGGTCTTGGGGCGCTTACAGAGTTTACGCTCTGGGCTGCAGGCTTTTTGAAAAGCAAGTCAGCCGCAGGTTTTTCTCTGGTGTACCTGCTGAGGAATATGTTATTTTTTTCCAACATGTGTTAGGTTAATTTAAAGTATATAAAAAAAAAAATAAATAAATAAAAAAAAATATAAATTTGTCTTTAAATTATAAAATTCCCGCCTTCTCCTTTAAGGGGCGTGGTTTGATGTCACGCGGGGCGGAGCCAAATGCGGAAGCACGAGGCGTCTTCCGCGTCTTCAGTGTTGCTCTCTCCGGCTGGAGGAAGGTTGGTGTCCGCGTTCTCCGCGGAAACCCTGCAGGAATACCTCGTCTGAGCAGGAGGTAGGTGTCAGCAGCCCCCGGAGGCCGGTTGCGGTGCTGCGGCGGGGTCGGCTATTGCGGGCCGGCCCGCTGTCCTCGCTGGGGGCACCGGTGCTTTATGGTGCTTTATGGTGCTTAGTGGTGCTCATTGGGCCGCTGTGTGTTCCGTCTTGGGGGGTCACTGATGATCCGGGTGACCCCCATTAGCTGCTGTGAGGCGCATGCTCCCGTGTGGGTCCCAATAGAGTTCTGAGATATATATATATATATATATATATATATATATATATATATATATATATATATTATATTATATTATATTATATTATATTTCTAAGTATGTCACACACCCCACTTCATTTATTAATTATTACACTTGGGTTATCTCACCGCTAGGTGGCGCACTTGCAGAGATCTCCAAAAAAGCAGCAAGCCCCTCCCGGTCCATAGATACCTGGCACCTTCCAACAACTCCCCAGTGTTGGTCTCTGCAAGATGGCGACAAGACAGAAGAAAGAAGTCTCCTGCTTGCAGGTAGCCGGGGTATCACCCCGGCCCCCCCCTTATGGTCTATTGCTGCCCGGTCCCCGTTTTCGTGTTTATCCCCTTGATTTAATGGTAGCCTCCCAGCTATAGGCTGTAGGCCGGGCAAGGGTAGATGGCACTCTAGGTGCCTAGGAGATTAGCTCCTCCGCTCGTCCCCATATTATGGGGCATAGCGGTGATCCGGTTGTTTGGTGATCCGGAATTGGGATGCCCCAGCCCTTAGGTCCCAGTTAGGTTTCCTTTCCCCCACAGGTTCTGTGTGTGCAGTGTGCGTGGGGGTGGTGTTTGGGGACAGCATGGGTCCGTCCCTTGTTTATTCTGGGGGGGGGGGCTCCTAGCCCTGAGTTTGTTGCTCCCTCACATGTGTGCCTTTTGTACATCAGACTAGGCGGCCAGGGCGGTGCGCGGTGCCGCTGGCCCGCCTGTGTGTGTGGGTGCGTGCGCCGCTGGTCCGCCTGTGCTCTGTGTGCGGCCTGCGTGTGTTTCACTGCGGGCGGGACCGGGCGGCAGGCGATGCCGCCGGCCCGTCCGTCGGCGCTGCGGGCGCCTTTACTGTGGGCGCCATTACTTGGCGCTTCTGCGGCCCCTGTCGAGGCATCGGGGTGACGTGGGCGGGCCGCGTCAGGCGCGGCCCGCGCTGTTTCTGGCGGGTTAGGGAGGGGCGGGGTCAGCGGTCCCGCGTTGTGTGGCGGGTCCGCCCCTTCGTCTCCGCGCTTTTTCTCTCCCTCTCGTCACTGGCGTGTCCCGCGCGGTGTGCAGGTAGGCCATTGTCCCCTGCGCCTCTCGTTCCTTCATGGGCTGTTGGTTTAATTCTGGAGGGGTGGGCGGCTTAGCGGTCGGTCGTTGTGCAGGCCGGGCTGCAGGATGAGCCAGGTTCTCCTCTCTCCCTCCATTCCCCCCCCTCTCCCTCCCCCCACCCCCCTCTCCCCCGATGATTCGGTCAGGCCTTGGTGCGTGCTGGCGGGGGGTGGGTTTTTTGTTTCTGCTTGTACTTGTGTGTCAGGTGTGACTGTACTGACTGCTGTCCTTTGCGTTTTTCAGATCCCGGGATTCCGTCTTTCAGGGCTCTCCCGGTCTTGTACATGCCTGGCGGGTATTTGGGGTTGGCTACTGTCCCCCCTTGCCCTTCTGCTAATTCCCTGGGCAGGGCTACACTTGCTAGTATATATATATTTGTATACCCTTAAGCTTAGGGCTGTGTATGTGTCTACAGATAGTCACATTTAATCTATTAAAGTACTAGTGGGGCATCCCGGGTCGCTTACTGCGTAAATCCCTGAGGGCTGCGAATACCATAAAATCACCATTATGGAGGCTACCAGAGATGCCGGAACTAGTCCTTCGGGGCACTCCAGGCTGTGTGGGGGATGTGGGACTCCGCTCCCAGGGGATGATGTAATCTTTTGTATTCCATGTACACAGCGGAACATTGAGCGCCAGTCCGGCACCTCGGTGCCTGGGACTTCTTCTACCGCGCCTTATCCCTCCCCTCCTCGCCTGTTCCGGACCCCGCATGACGCTGTCGTTGGGGGTGATTCGCAATCTGAGGTAGGTGCCCGGTTGGCCAGCCTCGAGAAAATGTTTTCCGCTATGGTCGCTCAGAAGGCTTCTGCCAAGCGAAAACACCTGTCTCCGCCTCCGCAGGATTCCGATGAGGAAGTTGAGGTACTGGATTGGTCGGATCGTCCCCTCGAAGAGGGGGAGCTTATTGAGGAGACGGAGGATTCAGAGGTTCAGCAGTTGTCTAGCGCTGAGGGGGACTTGATAGAGGGGCCCCCTCCTGACACGCCCACTATTCTGGCTCAGATGTTTGAGGTTTTGGATTTGGATCCGCCGGAAGTTACTCCTCGGCCTAAGGGTCAGCTCTTCGGGGGTTCCAAGCAGCGCTAGGAGTTTCCCAGTCAACAGCATTTTGAGGACATCGTCCTCAAGCAGTGGGAGCAGCCTACGCGGCTTGTCGGGGTCCCGCCTAGTTGGGACAAGAAATATCCCTTTCCGGCGGATTTGTTGAAGCGGTGGTCCGCCTCCCCAGAGGTGGATGCTCCTGTTTTGGGGCTGTCAAATTCGGCGGCGGTTCATTTTCCTGACACTACTTCTCTCAAGGATGGTGAGGATCGCCGGATTGATCAGCTGGCCCGTCACGGTTTTGTCTGTGCGGGTTCGGTCTTGAGGCCTGTTTGTGCTTCCGCCTTTTTGTCTTTGGCTGTTAGGTCCGTGGTCAGGGATTTAGGTGCGGATCTTGATCCTGCCTGTGATGAGTCCCTGGCTCTTAAGCGTTGTGAATCCTTTTTGTCATTTATCCTGGCTGCGCAGGAGGACGTCATGTTGATGTGTGGCAGGGCTACGGCCCTGTTGGTGGCTATTCGCCGTTCAGTATGGCTGAGACAGTGGACTGCTGATTTTAATTCTAAGAGTTCGCTTACGGCTCTTCCCTTTATGGGTGTGCGGCTTTTCGGTGAGCAGCTGGATTCCGTTGCCAAGGGAGGTAAGTTACCTCAGCGCAAGAGATTTCGCCGTTCCTTTCGGGGACCGGCTTCCTACAATCCGCCCTTTCTGGGAACCAGAGCCAGCAGAGGTGCGGGCTTCTCGGCTTCCAGGGGCGCCAGCTGGAATAGGGGTAGAGGCCGTGGCCGTCCCGTGCACGTCTGGGGCGCCAAGCCTAAGCCAGTTTCCAAGCCCGCTCAGCCATGAGGGGGCGCCCTCACCCGTACGGGTGGGGGGACGGTTGCGACTATTCTCCCGGGTATGGGACCTGGAGGTTTCCGACAGGTGGATCCGGGAGGTGGTGTCGGCCGGTTACAAGCTGGAGTTCGAGTCCTGTCCTCCTCCAAGGTTTGTCAGGTCTCGAGTGCCGGCGGATCCTTTAGCCGCGCAGGGGCTTCTGGCGGCTGTAAGGAATCTTCTGGAGCTGGCGGTCATTTGCCCGGTCCCGCCGTTGGAGGTGGGGCGCGGGTTTTATTCCAATCTCTTCACTGTTCTCAAGAAGGACGGGTCGTCCCGCCCGATCCTGGATCTGAAGTTTCTCAACAGGTTTATTCGTCCCCGGAAGTTCCGCATGGAGACCCTGCGGTCTGCGATCGGTTCTTTTCGGCAGGGGGACTTTATGTTGTCCATAGACATCAAGGACGCGTATCTTCACATTCCAATCTTTCCGGCACATCAGCGGTTTCTTCGCTTCGTGGTGGAGGATCGGCATTTTCAGTTTGTAGCTCTCCCATTCGGTCTCACCTCGGCTCCGAGAGTGTTCACAAGGGTGTTGGCAGGGGTGATGGCCCTGCTCAGAGCTCAGGGGATTCGCATTGTTCCTTATCTGGACGATCTTCTCATCATGGCACCTTCCCTCAGTCAGGCGTAGGGGGACACCAGTTTGGTGTCTCCGCTGGAGAAGTTCGGCTGGGTGATCAACTATCCCTAGTCTTCCCTGGTTCCGGCCAGGGTGGTGACCTTTCTGGGAATGTCCTTGGACTCGTGTCAGCACAGAGTGTTTCTCCCTCAGGCCGAGGTTCTTTTGATTCAGGAATTGGTTCAGCTTCTTCTCTCCAATCCTCGCCCGTCCATCCGGCTGGGGATGAGACTGGTGGGGTTGATGGTGGCCTCGTTCGAGGCTGTTCCCTTCGCACAGTTCCACACGAGGACGCTTCAGCTTCATCTTTTGGCGTCTTGGGATCGGCGACCGCGGTCGTTGGATCGGTCCTTCCGGATGTCCCCCCAGGTTCGGCAGTCTCTACTGTGGTGGTTGGTCTCGGACAATCTCTTGAAGGGCAGGTCTTTCTGACCCTGCTTTGGGAAACTGTCACCACGGACGCCAGTTTGTCAGGATGGTGAGGTTTCTGGACGGATTTTCATTTTCAGGGGCAGTGGAACCCTCTGGAAGCCCACTTGCCCATCAATGTTCTGGAGTTGCGAGCCATCAGGTTGGTTTTGTCTCACTTGACGCATCATTTACAGGGTCTGCCGGTTCAGGTTCGCTCGGACAATCAGACGGCGGTTGCTTACATCAATCACCAAGGAGGGACTCGCGGTCTGGGTGCCCTCAGAGACGTGTCTCTGATTCTAGTTTGGGCGGAGACTTATGTCCCTTGCATTTCGGCAGTGTTCATTCCAGGAGTGGTGAACACGGAGGCGGACTTCCTGAGCCGGTGCTCGTCCCGCCGGGGGGAATGGTCTCTCCATCCCCTGGTGTTTCGGTCGATGTGTCTTCGGTGGGGGACGCCGGAGGTGGATCTGTTTTGCCTCTCGTCACAACTACAAGCTTCTGACATTCGTGTCGCCTTCTCGGGACCCTCTGGCTCTGGCGGCGGATGCCATGGGCTGGCTTTGAGCTGGAGGGACCTGGGTTTTCTTTATCTGTTCCCTCCGATTCCCGTGTTAGGCAGGGTGCTGCGAAAGCTAGTTCAGGAAGGAGTTCCCGCCATTCTCGTGGCTCCAAGGTGGCCAAGGCGGGTGTGGTTCGCAGTCATCGTTCGTCTGGCAGTGGTTCAGTTCGATCTGCCTCTTCGGCAAGATCTTCTCACTCAGGGTCAACTGTGTTACCCCAGTTTACCAACGCTGGCTTTGACGGCTTGGCGGCTGAAACCTCCATTTTGAGGGAGGAGGGTCTTTTGGATTCGGTCATTCGGACTCTCGTTAGTGTTAGGAAGAGGTCTTCCTCTTCCATCTATTATAGGGTCTGGTGATCTTATATTGATTGGTGTGAGGCTACATCTTTGCCCTGCCGGGTTTTTGCTATTTCTCGGATTTTGGAGTGTCTTCAATCAGGGCTGGATTCTGGTCTTCAGCTGAGTACATTGAAGGGGCAGGTTTCTGCCTTGTCAATTTTTTTCCAGAGGTCTTTTGCAAGCCATTCTTTGGTCAAGACCTTCTTCCAGGGGGTTTCGCATCTGCGGCCTCCTAGGAAGCCTTTGTTCCTAGTTTGGGATTTGAATTTGGTGTTCTCTGCGTTACAGGTTCCTCCTTTTGAGCCTGTGCAGGATATTGCTCTGTCCACTCTGACTCAGAAGGTTGCCTTTTTGGTGGCCATCACTTCGGTTCGGCGTTTTTCAGAGTTGGCGGCTTTATTGATTCAGGCTCCTTGTTTTGAGAAGCATCAGGACAAAGTGATCTTTCGTTTCAAGTCAGATTTTCTCTGCTTTTCATATTAATCAGGACGTTGTTCTTCCTTCTTTGTGTCCTAAGTCTAGGAATGTCACGGAGGGTGCGTTGCACTGCTTAGACGTTGTGTTAGGTACTATTTGAGTGCTACATCTTCCTTCGTAAGACTGATGCCTTTTTCGTGGTGCCCTGTGGGCCTAGGAAGGGCTTGGCTCCGGCTCAGTCTTCCATTAGCAAATGGATTCGTCAGGCGATTGTTGGAGCCTATTCTGCCAAGGGGTAGGATCCCCCTTTTCGCGTTACTGCTCATTCTACTCGTGCGGTTGGTGCGTCCTGGGCTTTTCAGCACCAGGCTTCGGTTGAACAAGTTGGTCAGGCCGCTACCTGGTCTTCGGTTCACACCTTTTCTAAGTTTTACAAGGTTGATGTTCGGGCCTCAGCTGATGCTGTGTTTGGCCGTAAGGTTCTGCAGGCTGCAGTGGTTTGAGTTTTATCTGCGTTATTGCCTGGTTTGGATACCCGCCCTTTTATGGACACTGCTGTTGGATGTCCCAAGTGTAATAATTAATAAATGAAGTGGGGTGTGTGACATACTTAGAATAATACCATTTTGTGAATACTCACCTGTAAAATGGGTATTATAAGTATGTCACACACCCCACTTCACCCGCCCTTTTTTGGTATCCGGGTTCCTTATATGGTGAGGTTTTGTTATTTACAGTTGAGGGTTGCAATTGTTTCTTCCTGGTACCTTGTCTTACTGCTGTTTTAACACTGGGGAGTTGTTGGGAGGTGCCAGGTATCTATGGACCGGGAGGGGCTTGCTGCTTTTTTGGAGATCTCTGCAAGTGCGCCACCTAGCGGTGAGATAACCCAAGTGTAATAATTAATAAATGAAGTGGGGTGTGTGACATACTTATAATACCCATTTTACAGGTGAGTATTCACAAAATGGTATTTTTTGTTTTTTTGTCAAGGTATTGTGTGAGAAGGGTTGCTGGGGTAAGTGGACGTCGATTGTGTTATATTGTATTGTACTGTTCTAATGACATTTTTTGTTTAATAAGGTTTTTCTCCTGTTTATTTTTAGATTGGAAGAAGGATAAAAGGGGTTGTGGTTCCTCCCAGTCCCTTTGGGATTGGCATAGGCTTAGGACTATAGGTCTTTTTTTGCAAAAAACAAAAAACACCATGAGGGAGGCATCAGGGGATAATGATTCGGGCATCCCGCTTGAGCAGGGCAGCCTCTGCCCCTTATGTAAGCAGGATCCCCTGGGTAGTTTCAGCACTGTATGTTCCGCTTGCACCATAAGAATTGGTTTAGACCATAATAGATCGGTTGCCCCTGTCTCTAGCCCAGCAATTGCTTTGGGGAGCGCCATAGCTCAGCCTGCTCTAATATCCCCCGGAGAAGGGGAAGGCAGCGAGGCGCAGGCAGATATGGCACACAGGTTGGATAACTTAGAGAGACAGTTATCCTCGGTCGTCCCTAAAAAAGCTACCTATAAGATGAGGCATTTGGAGCCTATTTATGAGAGAGAGGATTTATTTGCCTCTTTTGGGTCTGAGGAGGAGGAAAAATATTTGGATGAACAGCTCTCAGAGGGTGAGTTAGGCTCCGATGAGGAGGACAGTAATTCTATTTTATTCTCTTCTGATGAGGATCCCCTTCTCTCAGACGAAACAGAATGTTTACTTTCTTCGGTTTTTGAAACTCTGAATATTACCCCCCCCAAGGTGGCAAAAAGAGGGAAGGACGACCTGTTTAGGCCGGTGAGACAAAAGCAGGTATTTCTGGAACAGCCGCATTGTTCCAGGATGGTGTTAAGAGAGTGGGAAAATCCTAACAAGTTACCGGCTGTTCCTAGTATCCTAGACGCTAGGTATCCCTTTCCGGCGGATATGATTAAGCTTTGGTCTTTTCCACCCGAGGGGGATTCTCCAGTAGCAGGCTTGTCCAATACTTCTATCATGCCGTCTGCTACTAATGCATCCTTAAGAGATCCCACAGAGAGACAAATGGACCAGTTGGCCCGCCATGCTTTTGCTATGGTAGGTTCGTTTCTTCGCCTGCTTTGAGCCACGGCCATTGTGTCCTTGGCTTCGAGGAAGAAGGTGAAGAAGCTTTTGGCCAGGGCTAAGTCGCGTAGACACTCTCAGGAGGCGGGTGGGGGAGCGGGTGGGGGGACAGCTCTTGCATTTTGCTCCTATCTAGAGACGCCATGTGGCGGATCTTTGGATCCAAGAGGTGGTGTCATCAGGCTACAAGATCGAGTTTGCAGCCAGACCGCCCACAAGGTTCCTTTGGTCAGGGGCATCCCGGAACCAGGTACAGGCAGATGCCCTGAGAGCCGCTGTTCGGCATCTTCTTCAAAAAGGGGTAGTTTGCCAGGTACCCTTTCAAGAGGAAGGTCAGGGGTTTTACTCCAACCTGTTCACAATTCCCAAGAAGGATGGGTCGGTGCGTCCTATTTTAGACTTCTCAACATGTTTATCCGGATGAAACATTTCCGCATGGAGACTTTGACGTCAGCTGTAAGATCGATTCAGCCCGGGGGTCTTATGACCACAATAGACATAAGGGACGTGTATCTTCATATCCTGATTTTTCCAGGTCATCAGAGATTCCTAAGGTTTGCCTTGGAGGGGCAACATTTCCAGTTTGTGGCACTGCCGTTCAGCATATCCTCAGCTCCAAGGGTATTCACCAAGGTCTTGGCAGGTCTCATGGCCATTCTGAGAAGCCAGGGGATATGCATAATCCCATACTTGGACGATCTCTTGATTGCTGCCGGGTCCCTTCAGGAGATCGAGAAGGACATTCAGACGGTACTATCGACCCTAGAAGAGTTCGGCTGGGTGATCAATTATCCGAAGTCCCATATCACCCCTGCGCCAGTAAGGAATTTTTTGGGGATGTCTCTGGACACTCTCCAGGTCAAAGTTTTTCTGCCAGAGCAGAAGGCTCGGTTAATTCGGAGCCAGATAGAGTCCTTACTGGTCTGTCAACAGCCGACCATCCGGTTAGGGATGAAACTGGTAGGCCTCATGGTGGCCTGCTTCGAGGCCGTGCCTTTTGCCCAGTTTCACATGAAGCCTCTTCAGTTAGATCTGTTGTCAAGCTGGGATCGAGCCCCGCAGTCGCTGGATCAGGCCTTTGTTCTGACTCCCTCAGCCAGGCAATCTCTCCTGTGGTGGTTGGACCCTCTACACCTATCAATAGGCAGGTCCTTTCTAACACCTCAGTGGCAAATCGTTTCTACGGATGCCAGTCTTACAGGCTGGGGGGGCATCTGGCAGACCCAGAAAATTCAGGGACAGTGGGGTCCAAAGGAGAATCGGCTTCCCATAAATATTTTGTTTGAGTTAGGAGCAATCTGGCTAGTGCTTCAGTATCTGACCCCCAGTTTAAAGGGACAGGCTGTCCAAGTCCAGTCAGACAATCGGACGGCGGTAGCCTATATCAACCGTCAGGGGGGTACTCGAAGCAGGAGTGCTCTAAGGGAAGTAAGCCGGATTCTGGTTTGGGCAGAGGAGAATGTTCCCTGCATCTCGGCAGTTTACATCCCGGGGATAGAGAACCAGGAGGCAGACGCATTGAGCAGGGGGTCGCTGCGTCGGGGAGAATGGTCCCTCAGAAGATTTTTCAAGCCCTTTGCCTTCGCTGGGGTTGTCCGGAGGTGGATCTCTTTGCATCCAGACACAATCACAAACGGTCGAAGTTCATGTCCCTGTCAAGGGACCATCTGGCCATAGCAACGGACGCCCTGTCAACCTCTTGGGCAAGGTTCAAGCTTCTGTACGTTTTTCTCCCGCTTCTAGGTCGTGTACTGAGGAAGATGGCTCAGGAGGGGGTACCAACCATTCTGGTGGCTCCTCGCTGGCCAAGGAGAAGCTGGTTTTCAGACATAGTAAGGATGTCGGTAGATCATTGGCGCCTGCCAGACCTTCTCACACAGGGGGCGCTTCAGCATCCGAATTTACAGATGCTGGCTTTGACGGCCTGGCTATTGAGACCTCGATCTTAGTAGAGAGAGGTTTATCGGCTAAAGTTATTCATATCATGGTTCAGGCCCGGAAAAAAAAAATCTGCCAAGATTTACTACAGGGTCTGGCGAGCGTTCATTTACTGGTGTGAGTCTAGGATATTTTCATGCAGAAAATATTCGGTTTCTAGAATTTTAGAATTTCTGCAGAATGGTTTAGAAATGGGCCTACAATTAAGCACCCTAAAGGGGCATGTATTGGCCTTATCTATATTCTAAGTATACAGTATGTCCTGCTCCAGATAGATTACTTACACTTGGGTTATCCTCCGCCAGATGATGCTGCACTGCAGAGACATGCAAAACAGGTTCCTCCCGGCCCCCTCAAATACCTGGAGACCTCCCACAAATCCCCAGATTTCTCTGCAGTGCCTACTGCGAAGACATGAAATTATCACTCTGTCGCAGGTGAGCGGGGCTATTAAAGCCTGCGGCCCTGTTGGACTGTTCCCACCCGTCCTTGATGTGATGTGCCTCCCAGCCTGGGCTGCGCTGGTCGGGTGAAGGTAGGCAGCTCCATGTGTGCTTAAGGAGCGCTGCTCCACCACAGTCCCCCACCAAAGGGTAGGCGGCATAGGCTGATGGTGAGCCTTTATGGGATGCCCCTCCCGCATTATTGTCCCATGCCCCGGTAGGGGCGGGCCCTGCACAAAGGGCCGCCATCCTCCCTCATTCTCCCCGTAGCCTTCGGGAGGAAAAGAAGGGGGGGTGTGGTTGAGCGTGTACCGTGATTCGTGTATATCGCCTGTTGGTATGTGTGTTGGGACTAGTATATGTGTGTCAACCGCCCCGCTGAATTGCTTTTTACTATTGCGAACGGCGCCACCGCGCTCGCCCTTTCCTTCATTGGATGCCCCGCGCCGGGCGGCGGCGTTGCCTCAGACGCTCCTGCGTCCTCATTGTCTTGTCTGTGGACTTCGCGCTCTTCGGGGGGGGGGGGGGCTGGCTTGGTGCGCCCTGCGTCACGGCCCATTCTGGCCCGCCCTTCGAGGTTCTATTGGCGCCTTTCCCTGTACAGTCGCGCGCGTGTGTATCGGTCCCCCCTCCCGCGGTCTGTAAGTGCCCTTGCGGGTGACTTTAAAACTCATTATTTTCTTGTATGACTCTGACACCCCTTCTTCTCATTGTGTCTTTCAGACCCGTGAATCCAGTGGCTTCTCCCGGCCCGGTGTATTTGTAGTTGGGCCTAGTATAAGTACTCCCACTTCCCTAGCGGGTCATTGGGGCATCCAGGGTTGCTTTATAGCGTCAATCCCTACTGGCACATTCTGCCTAATAATCACCATATGGAGGCATCCCAGGATATTGGGACCGGGGTTCCTTTGGGACAAGCCCGGCTGTGTGTAGCTTGTGGGGTCTCACCTATCAGCGGTGACAATGCGCGGGTCTGTGTCCCTTGCGCACAGCAGGCGCTAACGTTGCAACCCACCCTTCCGGTGGCTGGGCCTGCACCTCGCCTCACTTCACCTACTCCCCCAAGCTTGAGTCTCACCCCCATTGAATTACATACAAGCGGGGATTCTCAACCTGATGTGTCTGCCAGACTGGCCAGTGTTGAAAAATTGATTGCTAATACCGTAGCGCGTAAGGCCACCGCTAAAAAGCGTCACTTAACTCCTGATGTCACTCCGTCTCCTATGGAATCTGCGGAGTTGTTGCATCTGTGTGGCTATGCCCCATCAGATGAAGGGGAGCTGTTTTATGACTCAGGGTCATCTGATGAGAGACTAAGGGGTCATGACGATTCTGGCTCTGACCCCTGGACCCTGGATGATACTGGCAGACTGCTGGTCCAAATATTTGAGGTTTTGTCTATCTCTCCCCCGGTTGCGGCTCCCAGGCAAAGGGGGGAGCTTTTCCATACTGCTAAAGCTCGTCTGGAATTTCCTGAGCAACCCATTTCAATAACCTCGTTCTTAAGGAGTGGGAACGTCTCAGTAGACTTCCCGGCATACCTAAGAGTTGGGACAGAAAGTATCCCTTTCCTGCCGACATGGTCAAGTGCTGGTCATCGCCCCTTGAGGTCGATGCTCCTATTCTAGGGTTGTCTAACACCTCTATTATGCACTCCCCTGACACTACTACGCTGCAGGATGCTGAAGACCGGCGCATTGACCAATTAGCGTGCCATGCCTTTGCGTTTGTGGGGGAGGCGCTTCGCCTGGTTTGCGCCTCGGCCATCACGTCTGTGGTGCTCAGGACCCTGATCAGAAGTGTACTTGATGGGTCTGATGAAGGGCAACCTGATACATGTAATGCACTGTCTAACTGTGATATGTTTGTGAACTTTATCCTATCTGCCTTGGATGATGCCATTAGGATGTGTGCCAGAAACTCTGCCTTGGCGGTAGCTATACGCTGCTCGGTCTGGCTGTGCCAGTGGGCTGCTGACAACGCTGCTAAGAGGGCCCTTACTGGGCTTCCATTTAAGGGGCTACGCCTGTTTAGAGGTCGCCTAGACCTTTTTGCTAAAAGAGGTAAGTTACCCCAGCGCAGGCGGCAGTCTCGGCCCTTTCGGGGCCAGGGGCCCCCTTCACTCCCCTACCGCGGTGCTAAGCAGAGCAAAGGGGTGTCCTTCGCGGGGGCTCATACAGATTCCTGGCGCAGGAACAGTGAACGACGCCCCGGCGCCTCCTGGGGCTCTAAAACCAAAACCCTCTCCCAAGCCTCCCCATGATGGGGCCCCCTCGCCCATCGGGGTGGGGGGACGACTACAGCACTTTGCGCACGTCTGGAGGCATTACGTCTCAGACAGGTGGATTCTGGAGGTAGTGTCCTCCGGTTACAATAGTTTGCTGTGCGCCTTTTCACAGTCCCCAAAAAGATGGGACAGTCAGGCCCATTCTGGATTTAAAGATCCTCAACAAATTTGTCAGAAACAAGCGCTTTCGCATGGAAACTCTGCGCTCGGCCATTGGCTCCCTGCGCCCAGGGGATCTCATGACGTCGGTGGACATCAAAGATGCTTACCTTCACATCCCTGTGTTCCCTGGACACCAAAGGTTTCTCAGATTCGCGTTGGAAGATCAGCATTACCAATTTGTGGCCCTGCCCTTTGGTCTCACCTCAGCTCCCAGAGTGTTCACCAAAGTGCTGGCAGGGGTGATGTCTCTGGTGCGGTCAAGGGGCATACGCTTGCTACCCTACCTGGACGACATACTCATCACCTCTCGGTCTCTGCAACAGGCAGAGTTGGACACTCAGCTGGTGGTGTCCACCCTGGAGTCCTTCGGCTGGGTGATCAATCACCCCAAGTCCTCCCTGTCCCCTTCCTCGGTGACCCCATTCCTGGGAATGATTCTGGATACGATTCAGTCAAGGATATTCCTTCCTCAGCAGAAGGTGGAAGCTCTAACTGCGCAGGTGAGGTTCCTGCTAGTGTGCCCCCAGCCCTCCCTCAGGCAGGGAATGCAGTCGGTGGGCCTGATGGTGGCATGCTTCGAGGCGGTGCCCTTTGCTCAGTTCCATTTGAGGCCTCTTCAACTTCACCTTCTGTCAGTATGGGACAAGGATCCAACGTCCTTGGACGGGATCTGTGTGCTTCCCCCCTCGGTCCGACGGTCCCTTTCCTGATGGCTGGACCACAGGAACTTGATGGGAGGCAGATCCTTCCTGGCCCCCTCCTGGGAGACAGTCACCACGGATGCCAGTCTGTCAGGATGGGGGGGATTCTGGAAGTCCCTGTTGTTCCAGGGGAGGTGGGGCCCTCAGGAGGCCCACTTACCCATCAACATTCTGGAACTGCGGGCAATCAGGTTGTTACTGGAGCAGTTGACCAATCACCTGAGAGGTCTGTCTGTGGGGTGCAGGTGCGCTCAGACAACAGGACGGCGGTTGCCTATATCAACCATCAGGGAGGGACCCGGAGCAGGAGGGCCCTTCAGGAGGTATCGTGGATTCTGACATGGGCAGACATGGGCAGAGGCCAATGCTCAATGTATTTCGGCTGTGTACATCCCGGGGGCAGAGAATGTACTGGCAGACTCTCTGAGCAGGGGGACCTCTCGTCAGGGAGAGTGGTCCCTCTGCAACAGGATATTCCAGTCACCGTTGGGGTCTACCGGATGTGGATCTGTTTGCATCCCGTCACTATCACAAGCTCCAGGCTTTTGTCTCCCTGTCTCAGGATCCTCTGGCCTTGGCCACAGATGCTCTGTCCATGTCATGGCAGGAATTTCGGCTCCCATATGCCTTTCCTCCATTCCCCCTGCTGGGCAGGGTACTGCGCAAGATTGCTCTGGAAAGGGTGCCAGTGATTCTGGTGGCCCCCAGGTGGCCAAGAAGAGTGTGGTTCGCAGACGTGGTGCAGATGGCAGTAGATCAGTACTTCCTGCCAGCAGTACCAAATCTGCTCACTGAGGGCTCACTACGCCATCCCAATTTACAAACTCTGGCTTTGACGGCCTGGCTGCTGAAACCTCCATCTTGATGGAGAAAGGCTTGTCTTCCTCCGTGGTTGAGACCATGGTGAAGGCTAGGAAGAAGTCTTCATC
Source organism: Gastrophryne carolinensis (assembly GCA_027917425.1). NCBI lineage: Eukaryota > Metazoa > Chordata > Amphibia > Anura > Microhylidae > Gastrophryne > Gastrophryne carolinensis. The sequence goes on from CM051240.1 coordinate 62,201,834, forward strand.
TTCCATCTATTATAGGGTTTGGCGTGTTCTCAGTTCCCAGGGTTCTAGAGTTCTTACAGCAAGGCTTGGAGTCTGGTCTCCAACTCAGTACTTTGAAGGGTAATTTTTCTGCCCTGTCTGTTTTCTTTCAGAAGTCCTTTGCTCAACATTCCTTGGTCAATACTTTCTTTCAGGGGGTTGCTCATGTGCGTCCCCCACTAAAACCTATGGTCCCTGTTTGGGATTTGAATTTGGTCTTGTCTGCCTTGCAGGGTGCTCCCTTTGAGCCTATTCAGGATGCTGCTCTGGCTGTACTTACCCTCAAGGTTGTCTTTCTGGTGGCTATTACTTCGCTCAGGCGTCTGTCTATCCAGCCTCCATACTTTGAGATACACCAGAATAGGGTGGTGTTCCGCTTTAAGCCGGATTTCCTGCCTAAAGTGGTGTCTGCTTTTCATTTGAACCAGGATATTGTTCTTCCTTCCTTGTGCCCTAATCCTAGCAATGCTAAGGAAAGGGTTTTGCACTCCTTGGATGTGGTCAGGTCTCTGAAGTATTACCTAGTAGTCACTGCGTCCTTCAGGAAGACTGATGCTCTTTTTGTGGTCCCTTCTGGTACTAGGAAGGGTTTGGCTCCTGCCAAGTCTACCATTAGCAAATGGATCCGTCAGGCTGTGATTCAGGCCTATGCGGCTAAGGGGAAGAGTCCTCCCTTCTGCCTTACTGCTCATTCTACTCGTGCTATTGGTGCCTCTTGGGCCTTCCAGCACCAGGCTTCTGTTGAACAAGTTTGCAAGGCCACTACTTGATCTTCTGTTCATACCTTTTCAAAGTTTTACAAGGTTGACGTTAAAGCCTCAGCTGATGCTGTTTTTGGCCGCAAGGTTTTACAGGCGGCAGTGGTTTAAACTGCCTGCTGTTACCTTTTCTTGTTGGGGATCCCACCCTATTTTATGGACACTGCTATTGGATGTCCCAAGTGCAAGTAATCTATCTGGAGCAGGACGTACTGTATACTTAGAATAATACAATTCTGTGAAATACTCACCTGTAGAATTGGTATTATAAGTATACAGTATGTCCTGCTTCACCCCACCCTGTTGTTGCATTATTCTGGATCCCCTGTATGGTGATTATCATCATTGTTATAGTTACCAGTTTTTTTTTGGGTGGTTAAATTCTCCCGGTTTCTTGTTCACTGCTTTTCAATGCTGGGGATTTGTGGGAGGTCCCCGTATATTTGAGGGGCCGGGAGGAGCCTGTTTTGCATGTCTCTGCAGTGCAGCGCCATCTGGCGGAGGATAACCCAAGTGTAAGTAATCTATCTGGAGCAGGACGTACTGTATACTTATACCAATTCTACAGGTGAGTATTTCCAGAAATCTATCGCTAGTAATAGACTTGTTAGACCTTTTTTTCAGGCAGTCACTCATGTCCGACCACCGTGCAAGCCTATTTTACCGGTGTGGGACTTGAATCTGGTACTATCTGCTCTTCAGGGTGCTCCCTTCGAGCCTATGATTGACCCTCCATTGAGCATTTTGACGCTTAAGGTGATATTTTTGGTGGCAATCACTTCTGTGCGGCGAGTTTCTGAATTAGCCGCCCTATGTATGAAGTCGCCTTATTTTGAGTTACACAGAGACGAGGTAGCTTTTCGTTTTAAGCCTAATTTTTTACTTAAGGTAGTCTCTGCTTTTCACCTTCATGAGGAGGTAATTGTACCACCTCTATGCCCAGTTCCGGCTAATGCTAAGGAAAGGGCGCTTCATTCTTTGGATGTAGGCAGAGCCATAAGATATTACATGGCGGCTACGGAATCCTTCCGGAAGTCGGATTTTCTTTTTGTTATATCGGAAGGGCTGAGAAAGGGGCTTCCGCCAGCTAAATCCACTGTCAGTAAGTGGATTAGGCAGGCAGTTGAAAGAGCCAACTCGGCCAAGGGGAAGGGACCCCCTTTTCGGATCACAGCCCATTCTACTAGGGCTATTGGTGCTTCCTGGGCTTTTCAACATCAGGCCTCAGTGGAGCAGGTTTGTAAAGCTGCCACCTGGTCTTCGGTTCATACATTTACCAAATTTTACAAGGTAGATATTAGGGCCTCAGCTGACGCAGTGGTTGGTCGACAGATTCTTCAGGCGGTAGTGAAATAAACTACCTGCCGTTCTGCGCTGGGGATCCCACCCTTAGATGGCACTGCTTTTGGAGATCCCAAGTGTAAGGAGGGTCTGGAATGGATCAGAAGAAAAAACACAATTCTGTGAGTACTCACCTGTAGAATTGTTTTTTTCTGGGGATCCATTCCAGACCCTCCGGCCCACCCGTTTTGTTTTACGTCGTGATCTATCTTTTGATGCTTTTTTGATGGTGTTTAGTCCATTTATTATTTTATTGGTATTAAAAAAGAAAAAATATATATATCATAGGAAAAGAGAAGAGATTATATTTTGAGAGAATTTCAAGCGGAGTTCGGTGTGAGAGTAACATTGTCTCCTATAAGGGGGCCTCCCGGCCTGCCTCTGATTTATGTTTTACTGCTTTTTAAGTACTGATCTTGATTGGGAGGCAGCTGCTACTTATGGGGCCGGGAGGGGCCACACCTTTTTTTGTCTTGCAGTCACATCCTATTGGGGAAGGAGGTAATCCCAAGTGTAAGGAGGGTCTGGAATGGATCCCCAGAAAAAACAATTCTACAGGTGAGTACTCACAGAATTGTGTTTTTTTCCCTGGGCACCACCCTCTTGAAGATCTTGAAGAGAATGCACATAGCTGCTAGCCCCACTCTGCGTGCGACCCTGTCCGCGAATTCACTGGTGTGCACTGTTGTGCTGGATCCTCTATGAATTAAGGGTTGCTTTTTTTTTTTTTTTTAACCCACACGTCCTGCCAGTGAACGGAGGCAGGGGTTACCCGAGACTGGAATTCTGCTTGAATAAGTCTTTTTTTTTTTTTTTTTTTCTTTCCTGTTTTTTGACTGGCGGCATTAATGGATGTTCATGATTACAGCTATAGAAGCTTTCCTGCATAGATTGTAGAGCCCTCCCATGATTTATTACATATCCATCTGTATTCTCTTTAGTCTGATTCCTCCTCCCAAAACTCACTGAACATCCACTTCAATTAAAAGACATCTCGGACTCGTCTCTCCTCTCATTACACGCTGCCCCAGTGTCCCCTTGCTCGTGCTTGCTCATATATTCCCAGTTTGTCACACACCCCGCTTCCGAATATTCATGACACTTGGGTAACTGTCCTGTAGAGGGTGATCTTGAGATGACATGAAAAAAATGAACCCCTCCCGGTCCATAAATACCTGGGACCTCCCACTATTCCCCAGTCTTTCGTCTCTGCAGTCGGCGAAGCAAGTCAGAAGATGGCTGTCTCCTCCATTTTATCTTGTGTGGTGATGTGCATGTTGACACTTGTGTTCTTCCTGTGTTCCAGGTGGGATCCCTTCTTTTGATATTTAAAAAGGGGTTCTCCCGGTCCTGTGGTCCCTTTGAATTTATTTTAGGGTTCCTGAAAAATTATTAAAAATAAAAAAAAATACTCCCACTTGGGACTTGAAGGGGCATCCCCGGTAGGTTAACAGCGTAAATCCCTCTGGTCATTGCGACTACATTAAAAAATCACCATATGGAAGCTTCTCAGGATACCGGGCTTGGGCTCCCCTCGGGGCAACCCCGGCAGTGTGTGGGTTGTGGGGCATCCCTTGCGGGGGATAATGTACTTGTTTGCATACCTTGTGCTCAGCGGGCCATAACGCAGCAATCAGGGGCCCAGGTGTCTGGGTCCGGGGTCCCGGCCTCATCTTCTTCCCCACCCTGCCTTATCCATACCCCTAGTGATGTTGTCACAGGTGGGGAGTCGCAATCTGATGTGTGTGCCAGACTGGCTAATATTGAGAAATGTATTTCTGGCTCTGTTGCCAGAAAGGCCTCGGCTAAGCGAAAGCATTTGTTTCCAGCCGCGCCGGCTTTAGAGTTTGATGATTATGATTTTCTTGACTGGTCTGATTATTCCCCGCTAGAAGAGGGGGAATTATTTGAGGATTCTGAGTTTTCTGACAATCAGCAGTTTGTTGGTGCTGATACTGAGCAAGGGCAGGGGGATGCTGTGGATACCCCGAAGGTCTTGGCTCACCTTTTTGAGGTTCTGGCAATTTCTCCTCCCGAGGAGGCCGCTCCTCAGAAAGGGGAATTTTTTTGGACTTCTAAGCCACGCCTGGAGTTCCCAAATCAAAAGCGTTTTGATGGCATTATTCTTAAGGAATGGGAAAAGCCTACTCGTCTTCCCGGTATTCCTCAAGGTTGGGCTAAAAATATCCCTTTCCGGTGGACGTGGTAAAACGATGGTCGTCCCCTCCCGAGGTGGATGCCCCGGTGCTCGGGTTATCCAATACTTCTATTTTGCATTCTCCTGACTCCACCACTCTCAAAGATGGTGAGGATAAACGAATTGATGCAGATGGCTTGCCACGCTTTTGCAAGTGTCGGTTCAGCCTTGTGGCCTGTTTGTGCTTCGGCGCTTATGGCAGTGGCTACCAGGTCTGTGGTTAGAGACCTGTTGAGTACCTCCAGGCTTGACCCGGCTAGTGATGAGTTCGCCGCCCTTAAGCGGTGTGAATTATTCATGTCCTTTGTGCTTGCCACCTTGGATGACAGCATGGTCATGTGTGATAGAACCTCGGCCTTGCTTGTAGCTATTCGGCGGTCGGTGTGGTTGCGCCAGTGGGCGGCTGATTTTGTGGCCAAAAAGTCGCTTACAGCACTTCCCTTTGTGGGATTGCGACTCTTTGGAGAAAGATTAGATTCTGTCACGAAAGGAGGGAAGTTACCTCAGCATAAGAGGCAACGTCGTCCCTTTCGGGGGGGCGGCCTCCTTTAACCCTTCATTTCGTGGTGCCAGAACTGGCAGAGTTTTGGCCTTTTGTACCTTCAGAGGTGATTCCTGGGGTAGAGGCAGAGGTCATGCCCGTCCAGGTCACAATTGGAGTTCCAAACCCAGGCCTGCTGCTAAGCCAGCTCAGCAACGAGGGGGCGCCCTCACCCTGCGGGTGGGGGGCGGCAGCGGCACTTCTTCCAGGACCGGGAGGTCCCAGACAAATGGATTCTGGAAGTGGTGTCTTCCGGTTACAAGCTGGAATTCGAGATCCGGCCTCTTCCCAGATTCTTCAGGTCTCGAGTGCCTTCGGATCCACTGGCTGCACAGGGGCTCCGGGCGGCAGTAAGTTATCTGCTGGACATGGCTGTCATTTGCCCGGTGCCTTCCGCGGAAAGGGGCTTGGGATTGCATTCCAATCTATTCACGGTGCCCAAGAAGGACGGCTCCGTTCGACCCATTTTGGATCTGAAGCTCCTCAATTGGTTTATCCGCTTCAGTAAGTTTCGCATGGAACTTGCATTCAGCCGTCGATTCTGTTCGTCAGGGGGTCTTCATGACGTCCATAGACATCAAGGATGCGTATTTGCATGTACCTATCTTCCTGGCGCACCAGAGATTCCTCAGGTTCGTGGTGGAAGATCAGCATTTTCAGTTTGTGGCCCTTCCATTCGGGCTCACCTCGGCTCCAAGGGTGTTCACCAAGGTATTGGCGGGGGTGATGGCCCTCCTCAGGGTCCAGGGCATTCGCATTGTACCATACCTGGACGACCTTCTCATTTTGGCCTCCTCTCTCAGCCAAGCGGAGCTAGACACCAGAGTGGTGGTATCCACGCTGGAGTGGTTCGGCTGGGTGATCAACTATCCCAAGTCCTCCCTCTCCCCGTCCAGGGAGGTTTCATTTCTGGGCAGGACTCTGGATGCCTTTCAGGCCAGGGTGTTCCTTCCTCAGCCCAAGATTCTTCTGATCCAAGATTTGATTCGGCTTCTGCTTTGCAATCCTCGCCAGTCTATCCGGCTAGGGAGATTGGTGGGTCTGATGGTGGCTTCCTTCGAGGCAGCCCCTTTTTCTCAGTTTCACATGAGGACGCTTCAGCTACATCTTCTAGCGACTTGGGACAAGTGTCCGTTGTCATTGGATCAGTCTTGTCTGCTGTCTCCCCGGGCTCAGCAGTCCCTTCAGTGGTGGCTAGTGTCAAGCAATCTGTTGAAGGGCAGATCCTTTCTGACCCCTTGTTGGGCAACGGTCACCACGGACGCCAGCCTGTTGGGCGGGGGGGGGGGGGGGGGCGCTTCTGGAGGGAACAACAGTTCCAGGGGTTATGGGGGCCTCGGGAGGCTCATACCCCCATCAGCGTTTTGGAGCTGCGGACCATTTGGTTTTTTCTGTCTCGCTTGACTCTTCTCTTGCAGGGATTGCCAGTTCAAGTCTGATCGGACAGTCGGACGGCGGTCGCTTACATCAATCACCAAGGAGGGACTCGCAGCAGGAGTGCCCTCAGGGAGGTATCTCTGATCCTTGTTTGGGCAGAGAGCAATGTCCCATGCATCTCAGCCATTTACATCCCGGGAGTGGAGAACATGAAGGCGGACTCCCTGAGCAGGAGATCCTCTCGCAGAGGAAAATGGTCTCTCAGTTCCAAGGTATTCCAGTCCCTTTGTCACAAGTGGGGGACTCCGGAGGTGGATCTCTTTGCCTCACGTCACAATCACAAGCTTCCTGCCTTTGTGTCTCTCTCAGGATCCTCTAGCCCTGGCAGTGGATGCCATGTCCCTGGCTTGGAGGGAACTGGGGTTTCTGTACCTGTTCCCCCCTTTCTCCATGGTGGGCAAAGTGGTGCGCAAGCTGACTCTAGAAGGGGCACCAGCAATTCTGGTGGCTCCAAGGTGGCCAAGACGAGTGTGGTTCGCAGACGTCGTGCGGCTGGCAGTAGATCAGTTATTCTAAGTGTGTCATACACTCCGCTTCCACTATTCATGACATCTGGGTAGTCTCCAGATAAAAAGAAGCTCCTCCCGGTCCATAAATACCTGGGACCTCCCACTAATCCCCCAGTTCCTTCTCTGCAAGAGCGACGAGCAAGTCAGAAGATGAAGACTTCTATCCCTTGCAGGAAAGGCGGGCTCATTCTTGCCCCTATTTCTGCCTGGACCTTATTCCATTGTCCCGTATGAGCCTCCCAGCCTTGGCTGTAGGTCCTGGTGAGGGTAGGCAACACCTTTGTAGGTGTTTAAGGAGCATTGCTTCTCTGTGAGACCCCATTGCAAGGGGTAGGCGGTGTCTGGGTTGGTGACCCTGGTTTGGGATGCCCTGTCCCTTCTGCCGTATCCGTCCACCAGACTCTGGTTCCGGATCCCTTCCTTAACCCTCCAGCGGGGGGGGGGGGGGGGGGGGGCAGGCTTGTCCCTCACATTTCTTTATAGTGTGTGTGTGTATGTGTGTGTGCGCGCATGTTGCGGTGTACTGTCATTTTGCTGTAGGTCTGCGCCATGCTGTGCAGCGTTTAGCAGAGGGAGCTTCTCCCCCTCAGGCTGCGTGTTGGGGGGGCGGGGCCAGCCCCATCCCCCCCCTCGTTTTGGCGTCTTGCTGAGGCTCTGCCCACGGCCTGGATCCACGTTGCTGGACTTGCAGGAGGGGGGGCGTGGCCTAACGAGTGTGGTTCTGCGCTGACCCGCCCCTCTTCTTCTCTTCACTCCCTCCAGGCAAGGCTGTGCTGGGCTCCGGTGGCCATCTTGTTCCTGTTGCTGCTGCGGACTCCTCTGTTTTTGCGAGTGCCCTGTGGGCCTCCTCTCTTCCTGTTATGGCAGCACCCCTCTCCGCAGGGCGCTGCGCTGTCCTTTTTGTACATATTGTGTATATAGATGTATCTATATGGATATATATATTATTATAGAATTAGGTTATGTATGAGTGTTGGCTGATGGGTCCCCTTTCATTTGTGTCTTTCAGGAGGACTCCCTGTGTTCTGCATGTTAGGGGGTTCTCCCGGTCCTAGGGTCCCTAGCTTTAAATTACACCTTTTCCAAATCCTCCCACTGGGACTTTAAAGGGGCATCCCAGGGTTGCTTACCAGCTTAATTCCCTAGGGTCATTGCGACTACCCCAAAATATCACCATATAGAGGCTCCGCAGGCTACTGGGCTTGGGCTTCCTTCGGGACTATCCCGGCCGTGTGTGGGTTGTGGGGTAACCCTTATGGGGGAGAATGTGCTCATTTGTATTCCATGTGCATAAAAGGCCATATCGCGGCAGTCTGCTTCCCCGGCTTCTGGGTCAGCACCGCCCGCTTCATCACCTACCCCTCCCCGTCTTATCCGTACCCCAAGTGACATCGTCACTAGTGGGGAGTCGCACTCTGATGTTTGTGCTCGCCTGGCCAGCATTGAGAGATTTCTTTCCGGCGCAGTGGGCAAAAATGCCCATGCCAAGAACAGACATTTATCGCCGGTATGGCCGAGTTTTGGATTTTGATGAGGATGAGTGGTCGGATTATTCCCCGTTAGAGGAGGGGGGAGTTGTTTGAGGAACCAGAATCTGACGATGTGCAGTTGTGTGATAATGGTGTTGGGCAGGCGCTGGGGGATGCCATTGACACTTCTAAAGTTCTGGCCCATCTCCTGGAGGTTTTGGACATTGCCCCACCGGAGGCGGCCCATCTCAAAAAGGGGAATTTTTCGGGTCCTCTAAGCCCCGCTTGGAGTTTCCTACGCAAAGTCATTTTTGATGCATTGATCCTTAGGGATTGGGAGAAACCGAGTTGGCTTCCCGATGTTCCTCAGGGACAGGATAGGAAGTATCCTTTCCCGGTTGATGAGGTAAAGCGCTGGTCTTCCCCTCCCGAGGTCGACGCGCCTGTTTTGGGGTTGTCCAACACCTCTGTGGTCCACACCCCTGATGCCACTACCCTCAAAGATGGTGAGGATAAGCGCATTGATCAGTTGGCTTGCCATGCCTTTGCCAGTGTGGGTTCAGCCTTACGGCCTGTGTGTGCATCTGCGCTAGCGGCTGTGGCTAATAGATCCCTTGTCAGGGAGTTTTTAAATGGTGCCCATTTTGATCCGGCCAGCGCTGAGTTCGCTGCCCTTAAAAGATGTGAATTGTTTATGGATTTTGTCTTGGCTGCTATGGAAGACACTATTGTTATGTGTAGTAGAACTTCGGCCTTATTGGTGACCATGCGCCGATCGGTCTGGCTTCGCCAGTGGGCGGCGGACTTTGCAGCCAAGAAATCGCTCACCGCTCTTCCCTTCCTGGGTACGAGGCTGTTTGGAGATAAGTTGGATGGGTGGCTAAGGGTGGTAAGCTACCCCAGCGTAAGAAGCAGCGTCGCTCCTTTCGGGGGGCGAGCTCCTTCAACCCTTCCTTTTGAGGTGCCAGAGCCGTCAGAGGTTTCGCCTACTCAGGCATCAGAAGTTCCTCCTGGGGCAGAGGCAGAGGACGGGCCCATCCAGCATCTGCCTGGGGCTCCAAACCTAAGCCCCCTGCCAAACCAACTCCGCAATGAGGGGGCGCCCTCACCCGCATGGGTGGGGGGACGGCTGCGGCTCTTCTTCCAGGTCTGGACCCAGGAGGTCACAGACAGATGGATTCTGGAAGTGTCTCGTCCGGGTACAAGCTGGAGTTCGCGTAATGGCCCCCTCCAAGATTCTTAAGGTCTCGGGTGCCCATGGACTCTCAGGCTGCACAGGAGCTCCTGTTGGTAGTTCAAAATCTTCAGGACATGGGAGTCATAATGTCCTGTGCCTCCCTCGGAGAGAGGCAGGGGCTTCTACTCCAGTCTTTTCACGGTCCCCAAAAAGGATGGATCCTTAAGACCCATTCTGGATCTAAAAATTCTCAACAGGTTCATCAGAACCAAGAAGTTTCGCATGGAGACTTTGCGCTCAGCCATCGGTTCCCTTCGTCAAGGGGATTTTATGACGTCCATAGACATCAAGGATGCTTACCTGCATGTTCCAATCTTCCCAGCGCACCAGAGATTTCTCAGGTTTGCGGTGGAGGATCTTCATTTTCAGTTTGTGGCCCTCCCGTTCGGGCTGACCTTGGCACCAAGGGTTTTCACCAAGGTTCTGGCGGGCATAATGGCCCTGTTCAGGGCCCAGGGCATTCGCATTGTGCCGTATTTGGACGACCTGCTGACCTCGACCCAAGGTGCAGGGGGTTCAGGATCTGATTCGCCTTCTTCTGGCCATTCGTTGCCCCTCTATCCGGATGGGGATGAAACTGGTAGGTTTGATGGTGGCGTCCTTCGAGGCAGTCCCCTTTGCCCAGTTTCACATGAAGTTGCTCCAGCTTCATCTGTTGTTTCATTGGGACAAATGTCCGCAGTCCTTGGATCAGTCCTTCCGGATGTCTCCCAGGGTTCGGCAGTCACTTCAGTGGTGGCTGGAGCCAAGCAGAAAAATTGTCCTAGAGCTCAGAGCCATCCGGCTTGTTCTGTCAAGGCTGACACCTCACTTACAGGGATTGCCTGTTCAGGTTCAATCAGACAAACGAACGGCGGTGGCCTACATCAATCACCAAGGAGGGACTCGCAGCAGGAGTGCCCTCAGGGAAGTCTCTCTGATCTTGACTTGGGCGGAGAGCAATGTCCCTTGCATTTCGGCAGTTTACATTCCGGGAGTGAAGAACACGGAGGCGGATGCCCTGAGCAGGGGCTTCTCTCGCCGAGGGCAGTGGTCTCTCAATCTTGGGATTTTTCGGTCCCTGTGTCACAAGTGGGGGATTCCGGAGGTGGATCTCTTTGCCTCACGGCACAATCACAAGCTTCCATCCTTTGTGTCTCTGTCTCAGGATCCTCTGGCTCTGGCGGTGGATGCCTTGTCTCTTGCCTGGAGGGATCTGGGGTTCCTGTATCTGTTTCCCCCCTTCTCCATGGTGGGCAAGGTAGTTCGCAAGCTGGCTCTGGAGGGGGCGTCAGCAACTCTGGTGGCCCCAATGTGGCCAAGACAGGTTTGGTACGCAGACGTCATTAGACTGGCGGTAGAGCAGCTCAGGCTGCTCCTGGTTCCGGACCTGATATCTCAGGGTCAACTACTTTACCCCAATTTACAAACGCTGGCTTTGACGGCTTGGCTGCTGAAACCTTCATTCTGAAGGAGGAAGGTTTGTTTGAGGCTGTCGTTCAGACTTTGATTAGAGCTAGGAAGAGGTCTTCCTCTGGTATTTACTATAGGGCTTGGCGTTCCTATAGTGACTGGTGTGAGGCTAGGGCCTTGCGTTGCAGGGTGTTTTCGATTTCTAGGATTTTGGAGTTTCTACAACACGGTCTGGAGCGGGGTTTCCAGCTCAGTACTTTGAAGGGTCAGGTTGCTGCCCTGGCTGTCTTTTTTCAAAGGTCTTTTGCTTTGCATCATCTGGTCAAGACCTTTTTTCAAGGGGTCACTCATGTTCGGCCCCCTAGAAAGTCTTTGGTTCCCGTTTGGGACCTAAATTTGGTTCTGTCGGCCCTTCAGGGGCCTCCTTTTGAACCGATGCAGGATGTGGCTCTTTCTGTGCTCACTCAAAAGGTTGCCTTTTTGGTGGCTATTACCTCTGTTCGGCGTGTCTCTGAGTTGGCGGCTCTGTCTATTCATGCCCCTTACTTTGAGAGACACCAGGATAAGGTGGTTTTTCGCTTTAAACCAGATTTCCTTCCTAAGGTGGTTTCTGCTTTCCATCTTAATCAGGATGTAGTTCTCCCTTCCTTGTGTCCTAAGCCTAGCAATGACAAGGAGAGGGTTTTGCACTCTTTGGATGTGGTTCGTTGTGTGAAGTACTATTTGGATGCTACTTCTCCTTTTCGTAAGATGGACGCCTTGTTCGTGGGTGCCTTCCGGGCCCAGAAATGGTTTGGCGCCCGCCAAGTCTACTATTAGTAAATGGATACGCCAGGCCATTGTTGGGGCCTATTCTGCTAAGGGGAGGACTCCCCCTTTTAAGATCACTGCGCATTCTACTCGTTCTGTTGGTGCGTCCTGGGCTTTTCAGCACCAGGCTTCTGTTGAACAAGTTTGTAAGGCTGCTACTTGGTCTTCCGTTCATACTTTTTCCAAGTTTTACAAGGTTGATGTGCGGGCCTCAGCGGATGCTGTTTTTGGCCGCAAAGTTCTGCAAGCTGCAGTGGTTTAAGTTGGTGCATTTTTTCCTGTTTTTTTGTTGGTTCCCACCCATAACGGACACTGCTATTGGATGTCCCAGATGTCATGAATGGTGGAAGCGGGGTGTATGACACACTTAGAATAATACCAATTTGTGAGTACTCACCTTTAAAATGGGTATTATGAGTGTGTCTTACACCCTGCTTCCCCCCACCCTTGTTGTATTCCGGATCCTTTATATGGTGAACCTTTTTTATTTTTGTTATATTGGTTCTTCCATTTCCTGGGGGAGGATACCTGTATTTGATTGTCTGGTCATATTAGGCTCTTCTGTGTTTTTCTCAGTATTAATTTACTTGTTAATTTACATGCTGCTTGTAATAATGATTTGGCAATCAATGGCACCCCTCTGAGAGCTTCGTCATAATTGGGGCATTATAGCAGAACTGCACATTCTGCAATTACCCATTTCACCCTCAACTCAAATTAAATTCTAATTTAGGTTTTTTTTTTTGTACAGCATTTAGTGCTGAACTCCAAGCAGACAAGAACAACCAGTTATTACTAAGCTGAACCTCTTGTATGAATAATTATGAGATGTTTTTTCTTCATATAATTAAATAAAATGATATCGTTATTTGCAAATCTGCATAGATTAATTGAAACATGCTGCGGTATGGGAGGTGTAAGCTTTGTAGGTCCCAGGAATTACAGGGCAGGAAAATGGTTCAAGTAATTTCTATAATACACCAATCCTAAAGCACTATTGTGGAGGGTTTTGTAGCTTACTGGTGCCAGCAGACTGAACGGTTAGACTAGTGACCAGCAATGTTTCAATCCTGACTCACTCTGCCTCAAGAGTCTGAGTTTTCCTAGGTTTTTTTTTAATGTCAAAAATCCTTACAGCTACTGAAGGCAAAACCCTCCTTGTTCACACGAACTTCTCCTTCTACCCAAGCATAGTCAACAACATATGCAGATAATACAATAAATGTATTTAAATATATTTAAATTTATAATGTTAACTGTATATGTTGTTGTTGGTTGTGGGAACAAGGGATTTTTGCCCTCAGTGTCTGTAAGTAGTTTTACTACATGTTTACCTCAACCCATTCCAAACCTGACCCCCACAAGCAGTCATTTGTGGAGAAGACATTAAATGGGATGAGGTGAGAAATGGGGGAGGCTTTTATTTGGTAGTTTTTTTAAATTTTTTTATAAGAATCCTGGCAACCTCCCCAGAACGCCACTATTCACTCACCCCTTTTTGTTCCATATGGAGCCATCTGCCATGCCTGTGAATTTGGCAAACGGATCTCATTATGGTTGAAGACAGAGAGAGCTGTTTGCTGAATGACATGGTCATGGCAGACATCTCTCATTGAGCCTGCACATGCACTGTAGAAACGAAGAAGAGGTAAGTGAATAGCGGCTTTGAGTGGTTTCACACAGCTGAACATCCCAATTTAGTATGCCTTTGGGGGGGTTCAGCTGCTGGGTTTCTTTCTTCTTTAAGGCAACCAGACACTCCCCTGCCATCTTATTCCGTGAGAATGAACCAAATTAGGGTCTGCTATGCCCCCTGCTGTAGTGGATAGTGTGCAACATGGGTCTGGACCGGATCCATACACATGATTGCAAATCTGCGGGAGCATGCTCGCCACCCTCGTTTTAGTACAACCCATGGTGCTTGCCTCTGCCTGTGAGCCACATGTTGCTACCGCCACCACTAGAATGGGTCTCAGAACCCGGAGTGGGGCAATATAAAATAGGGCTCTGCAATGGGAGCTGGCTGCCATGGCATCCTTCCTCTGCACCATCTTTGATGAGGGATCTAAAGGTTTTTCCCTGTTTAGCCTTTTTCTATCTTTTAAGCAACATAACACAGAAAGAAAGATTATTTTTATGCCTTCCAGTGTCTGAAAATAACATTTGAGGCAAACTTATTTATTCCAGAATTGGATAACTAACTAAACTTTGTTTCTCTAGTCTTGAAAATATCCCTAAAGGAGCTGCTCTTGGTGGATTTATCTTTGTTTTTTTAAAGTGGACTTTATTTAAAATGATTGCCACAATAATATTATTGACCTTGCCCCTGCTGGCAGAATATCTTAAAGTTAAAAGTTATTTCCTCTCCTGTGCATTTTTCTTAGCTTTCCCTGTGCTCAGATGATAGAACTCCGAATTGTACATTTCGTTTGTATCTTTTGACAAATCTCCTTTCTACAGATCAGTTTTTGTGCCTGCAAGGGACATTTAACCACACAGTAAACAATACGTAAGTCTCTTGCCGGTACTTGGGACTTCAATAACCAAGAATGAGGGACTGGTTAGGTCAGCACCCCTGGATCGTCTCCCTTCAGTAATAGAGGCCAGGTCCTTGGCCTTCCAATAAATTGGACAACATGACGCAGAGTAGAACACAATTCATTTTATGAGCCTGAAAGTCTGAACATTATGGGCCCTTGGCTGTTTTTTTTCTAGTGCTACTGGCTTTGTTGTATACATGTGTAATTATTTGCAATTCTTCTTCCAGCCCTAAGATATTGTAGAGAGTGTATACTGTAGAGAGCAGTTGTATTTTTTGCCCTATAAGACATACTTATTTGGGGTGGGGGTTGTCAGTTGATCTTATCGGGCGAATGTAAAAAAAAAAAACTACATTCCCTAGCTCCCATGCCATAGCAGCTGTCACCTGCCGGCATAAGCACACAGAGACACACACTGAGGCTGGGTTCAGACCAGTCCGATTGCGGTGTGCTCGCGCTTTCAGCAATGTCGGCATGTGAATGGCGTTCACATCCTACACTCTCATGGAAGGAGATGGCAAGCGCTGTGCTCTCAGGACGTTACTGGCAGGGCTTTTGTGGAGCGCCCTGCATTCCCCCCGAATGACATGTGAAAGCGCCTATAGTATACTAGATGGAACTTTTGACAGGCAGATGCGGGGGGCTCACTCAAAAACGTGAGCACTTCGCATCCGCACTTGAAACAAGTTCCCAGGGCGCTGTGGCAACAGGGTGGGCATGGCCTCTGCCATCGTCCAATGATGCTGGCACATGTCACAGGCCCTGCCCATCCGGGAGCCGGAACAGACACCCTGGGAGCTTGTTTATAAGGAGGCAAGGGCTGCGGGTGGCAACAGACGCCTGTATTTGGGATGTCATGCACACTGCCTTCAATTTGGGATGCCATGCACACTGCCTGTAAAGTGGGATGCCCCACGCACTGCCTGTTAAGTGGGATGCCCCACGTGCTGCCTGTAATGTGAGGTCAGCACACCATTTGGTTCAAAATATTTATTTTTTTATTTTCCTCCTAATCCTGGGTGCATATATGGGCAGGTGCTTTTTATGGGGCTAAAAATACGGTATATCAATAAAGTATCCCTGCTCACAACCTACTTGGACCTGGACAGCAGTGTTAAAACCCTTAAAGCGGACCTTCAGCATCATTTAATGAAAAGCCCAAACCCTTAATAAACTATTTCCCAGCATCTAAAATTTATATATTTAACGTCTTTAGTCACTTATTATTCTTTCCCTCGCCGACCTGCAACTCTGTTCAGCTCTCTAGGACACGGGCGCCGCCATCCTGGCTCAGTAGCATCACATATTGAGGACAGGAGAGGGGTCAAAAGTGCAGGAGAGCAGGGTTATAGCTGTGCTTTGCACAAACACAGCAGAGCTGGGATCAGGAAAGGACAGCAATCCCAGAATGCAGAGCGGCACAGTCAGAAGACACATCCTGTTTGCAGGCCGCCTGCACCTCCATGGGCCGCCATCTGAGACCTCAAGTCTCAGAAAATGCAGTAGGTGCAGGTAGGATGATTTATTGTGAGCAATCTGTATGTACAGGGTGTGGGAAACATATAGGCTCTTATTTAGGGTGAAGGTCTGGTTTAAGACACATATTGGGGTGTAGATTTTAGTGACTAAAAGGGACTGCCTGGGCTCAGCAAAGTGTGTGTGTGGGGGGGGGGGTAAAAGTGTGCTGACCTACCTGTCTCTACATATTCCACAGCTTCACTTGCTAGCCTGTCATTAATGGTGGCATTTGATGCCTGTGTTCTATTACTAAGCAAAGTGGAGGGCAGAAGCTGAGAAACCTAGTGTGGTTCTGGCTGCTGCAAATAGAGGTAAGTCAGTACACTTCTTCACCTAACCAATTAAGACTTGTTCTAACTGCACTCCATCATTCACTGGGCCTAGCCTGCTGGACCACATGACCATCAATGGCCAATCATTATTTTGGGGTTCAGTTAGGCAGAGACGTGCTTCAGCAGTCATGGTGCCACCCCTCATGCTTGATCCAGCACTATTGAACATAGTTTTTGGCCCAAGAAGTAAGATAGGATATTTCTATCGGGGTCAACATAAGGATGCATCATAAGGTGGCAACAGGGTGGGCAGGCCTGTGTTTCACACCTACTTTACCTCCATAATCTATACTTGGAATCTTGGATTTCTTGTTCTGTCCATGTGTCCCTTAGCTTTAAAAAGTTTCATGTAACTTGCAAGGAGTTTTTCCCTCTTATTTCCCTTGTCCGAGAAATTACTGTAAATCTTGAACTAGGAAGTAAAATATGTTCTAGCCTGTAGATTACATCTGCTTCATGATTCCCCTTGGCTGTGAGGCAAGCAGATAAATGACTGAGTGAAAACCACTAGGGACTCTGTGTTGGCGCTCACAGTGTATTAAAGTGGCTGCAAAGTGTAAACAAGTTTTTGTGACTGCTTTTTCCCAGGTAAGATCATAGAAGTAATCTCCAAGGCCTGACACCATGGTGCTTGCGTTGCAGCTGCAGTAAGGTACAACCTGCTGTCGAATCCCACTAAAACACTCGATTTATAATAAATGGCCCCTTTATATGAAGGATGGCGTTGATCAGTAGGTTAAACTGGACCAACAGCCTGACACAGTTGGCAAACGTAGATAGCAGCCATTTTGGAGCTACCTCTCCCTGCATCATCAACGCTGCTGCCTGGATTCAACAGACATAACTGACTATGCCCAGTAACTGAAACCCCAGCAGCATTTCCTCTTTGCAGGCCACCTGCACATTCATGAACCGCCATTTTGTTTCTCAAATTTACCACGACAGACTTAGAGAAAGGTACATTTTCATGTGCAGTATTCTAAATTGCCTTGGGGATAGGTGCATATGAGCACTGTTTGTTTTGTTGGTCTGGTTTAAGTCATTTTTGACTGTTGGTCCACTTGAAATAACGAGAAGATAGCGTGCTCTAATTCAAGCGTCAGTTCTTACAGAGGACCCACATGGTACCGCCTGCTGATGATGGAAAGCAATGTGCGCCTCTATGTTGCACCTTTGTGTGCTACAGCTGTTGGGGGGGGGGGGGGGCTCTAGACCTAACTGACAGATGGGAGCGCCCCCCCCCCCCCCCCCCCCCAACTTTAAGGGTTAAAGCAGGATTATGCAGAGCCCTATTCCCCCTCGGCTATAGTTTTTGTTAAACATTGTAACTTATACACCTACTTTTACTAAATCACCTGTTCACTTCTGTTTGATCGAGTGCAGTGATTTGTGTGTGGGACAATTGAATGGTTAATTTAACCTGGTTAAATGCCAGTCACAGATGTTACCAATCTCTGTTGGTGAGTAATCGCGAGGGTCACCAAACAATTACATACTCTCCACATATAAGCATTAGACCAGCTCATCCCACATTTGCAATATCTGGCCCAGAATGATAGTCTGAGATCTATAGGGTTGATTTCAATACACACCTTACAGCAGAAACAATTTGTGCCGCACTTTATACTGTCCAGCCATAAAGTTTAATTATAAGCGCATCCTGGCGGCATGCATGGAACTATCTTATCTATTTAAAAATATTAAAATGTCCATTTTAGTCTCAAAGTTCTTAGGTTAATAACAATTAAAGTACATGAGCTGTAATGACTACATTGAAACGTGAATCTTATAGATTCCCGGGCCGATGAGGGGAGAGTGTTGGTCTACTTTAAAGCTGCTATAAATCCTCCTGCGTTGGCCCTCTAAATGACTCCAGGGCTTCTAGACTTCCCCCCTGGACCATCTTAACTTGAGATGCCCCACTGTGTAGGACCCCAGGGTTGTCGGTAAACTCACCTTTCCCGTGGGCCCCAACAGTGCTGCTACTGCATACCGAATGTTCAAAAAATGCCTGATGGGTCTGTCCTATGAATGGCTATATGTGGGAGTGCGCCTCTGTTATAGGGTATATAAGTCGGGGGTTCAGCCATGGGCAGCCAAAGCTCTTTAGGGGCCCCATTGAGTTAGCTTACCCCGGGGGTCTCACACAGCAGGGCATCCCTATTTGGCTTGACCCCTTCCCCCATTCAAGGTTACATGGCTCCTGTATAGATCTGTTCTTTACCTTGATTACAGCGCCACAGAATACAATGGCACTTTATCAACAAACAACAAATATAGTAATAACAATATTAGATACTATACTTAAGCATTGCACACCCAGCCATCTCTTTCTGGGCGCTTGGGTTAGCAGAAGAGATGAAAAGAGAGAATTTGCCATGGCTGCTCCTACTCACTATGTTCTGCAAGATATAATGTGGAAAATGGTAACCATTAACCTTTCTCAAACATTAGAAAAGTTGCATATAGTCAGCAGTCACCTGTTCCATATTATAAAACATGGCAACCCCGTACCTCCAAAGTGTCCCTGATTTGGAGGGACTGTCCTTTTGAGTCTGTGCCCCCCTGTCCCTTGTTCTCATTTCTCCCTCTGAATAATTTGCCTATTTAAAGCGTTTATATTGTTTTAGCTGTTACAATCTCCTATCCATCCCTCAATGAGGGTGTGGTGTGTGGACTAATTTAACAAATGTTCCTCTTTCCCAACTTGAAGAGTTAGAATATATGCAATCTAATGTTGCTCAAGGTGGTGCAAGCAAAGTTAAAGTAAGGTGCAGCCTCTAATGGGGAATAGCAATAAATTCCTTACTGCCACAGGAGCAAGTGGAGTAATATAAACTAATGAAAGTCAAACTCTATTTTGCCTTTTAGCAGTGGCTTATGAGAGTCCTTAAGACTGACCAGAGATAAGTGCTCAGCCCCATCCACAGTTTTACTTGCCCTTAGAGGTAGCCTAGTTCTGGGGCGGGGGGAGAGGTTAATTCCATGTCAATACACTGATTTATAGAAGTATAAAGAAAAATCCTTTATACTAAAGTTGTAGCATTAAAAAAAATAAATAAAAATGTAAATACCTAAAGAATAACTTTTCCTTCACATAATCTAACTTTGCTAACTTGTTTGGCTCAGCTTTATGGTCCTTTAAGTCTCAGCACAGGAGCCTGTGCATCAACCACTGCGTTGCTGAAGTCTCGTTTGGCAATAGCCGTGATGCAGTGCAGATTAAAAGGAATGCAGGAGACGTTTGGTGGAAATCCAGATCCGCAGTGTTAGAAAATGACAGATTGTAAAGCTAAGTAACACTAAAATGTTAGTAGGGCTCATTTGTTAAATAGGTCCAATCTAGGTTTAATCTATTGCCAGCGTGATCTTCGCTGGCTATAAAACAGCCTGTGTCTGGATGCGGGCCAGCAAGTATAATGTTGGAAGAAATGCTCCAGGAATGTGCTGCTGCATTCTTCAGCCTAAAACCAAACGCCAGCAACACTTATGTAGCTTTGTGTGTCTGTGTTAAGTGGAAAGGACACTTGGTGCCACGCACTATAATATCCACATGTAATATCTGACCTTACGAGTTTGGCTAGCAGGGTTTTCTTTCATAATGAAGTGTGACAGTACACAGATGATAGAGACATATATTCACTGCGTTTGTGTTTTTATAATCAACTTTATTGTTGTGCAACGAGTATTTTAGGGTTTCAGGGCACACCCCTCTCTTTTGTCAAGGAACTGCCCTTTGCATCCCTGAAAGAGGGACCCCTCATTGCATAGCAATAACGTATTGTTATAAGAAGGAACTTTCTACTTTCAGGCTCTCGTCTACATTTTATCCCTAACTTAGCGATACAAACCCAGACAGAAGTTCTGCTTTGGCTCTGAACATCTCCACCTTGGTAACCTCCTGCCACTCTCGCCTTCTAGGTTATCACGTTCCTCTGCAGTTCCCTCATTCATTTCGACACTCCACAACACTTAGGGCTCTATTCAACAAAGGTCGAAAATTGATTTTTCGTGTGTTTTGTGCTTAAAAAGTTGCGATTTTGCTATATTTTTTTTTACCAGTGATTCAGCTACCTGGAATCATTGTAAAACACGAGTCACTTGAATTAAATTCGAGTGCGATTGTAAAAGTGCGAATTAAATTAGTGGATCGAAAAATTTATTACTGCATTTTACAATTTGAAAATTTTATTACTGATTCAGGTGGACTTGATGAGCCACACACATGATATAAATTAGAGTGTTTCACACTAGTTTTTTGATGCAGCTTTCAGCAGGAGAAAACTCATTTTGCTCTCTCACAATGGAGCCCTTCTACTTTCTTTGCAATGGTAGTAAACTCTAATGGTAGTAAAAAATTCAATTCATAAGAAAAAAGCCTGAGAATTCCACTGTTTGTGAATCACTAGTTAGGAAGACAATGAAAGTCAATGGCACTTTTTTACTGAACTTTTTACCCTTTTTTACTAGTAGTAAAAAGTTCCATTGACTTTCAGTGTCTTCCTATCTGGTGATTTGGTAACAGTGAAATTCTCAGGCTTTTTTCTCATGAATTAAATTTTTTACTACCATGAGAATTTTTTTCAATGATTTGTGAATCGAGGCCATTGACTTCGAACATATTGCAGATGATGTGGCGCAGAGAAGGCGCACACTACCCATTCCCATATTTTCGGACACGTTTGGAAGTGGATTAGCTGCCATGTCAAGCACTTTTCCAGCTTACTAGGCTAAATCGTGCAGCTTTGGAATCCATATTTGGCACCATTAACTGGTAGAAGACCTTTGGGTTTTTACATTGCGGTGCACCAAAACCCAGAATAGTCCAAATCCTGGCTTTTGGTCCACGTTATAGTGTAAGCATAAGAATGGCGTACCATGGGGTTAAAGCTAGCAAAGAGCTGCTCCCTGCACCCAGGGACACGTGGTGCTATGTGAGCAAGCTTTGTATAGAAAACAATGGCCACATTTCTGCATTAAAGGAAACATTTTTAATACAGGTCCCTGGCAATCCAACCAACCCCCCCCCCCCCTAAAAAAAAAAAAAATACATATATGCCTCTTACAAATATTACTGTTTAATTAGTACTTCCACTACAGCATACCTTGCCTCTTTATTACATGTATCCACAATGTTAGCCATGTACATACAGCTACACAGGTAACTTAAAAAGTTGAAAAAAAAATTATGCATTTACATTTACCCATTAAAAAGCTTTACAACACCATGCAACAGTCAGAAAACAATACTAAACAATAGAAAAAAAATTCAAGTACATTTTCCAATAATTTTCGCTTGCGACAGCCTTTTTACGAGCATTTTGAATTTTTTTTTCGAGTGATTAGAAAATTTTCTGATTGCATTTTCGAGTGCAAGTATTTAATTCAACCCCTTTTTTGAATCACTCGAAAAAGTTAAAACTTTGTGCATGCAATCTGATTTTTCGAGTGACACGAATTTATTTCTACCTTTGTTGAATCGAGCCCTTAATCTGTAATCTAGCGATACAAACCCAGACACAATCTTTGCTCATGCTCTGACCTTCTCCTGTCCCCCAACCTGGTCACATCCTGGCTCTCTCGCCTTGAGAATGTTCCTCACTCGTTCTCTGGACCCCCCCCCCCCACACTCAATTCAATACTAAGCTTTCAAAGGTGCCCTCACATGTCCACTTTTCAGATAAGAGGTACACGCTGTCAAACTTGCTGGATACAAGCCTGCGTTGCCCTGGGCCTCGAACTTCATTCACCGGCTTTTCCATGCTTGCTCCCGCCATCAGTCACGGGGCCAACCACACTGCCTCTCCATTCACTACAATGTAGGGGGCATGTCAGGCCTCAACACACCCCTCTGTATTGCAATGAAGGAAGAGGGTGTGGCTGCAGTACTGTGATTTGATAGTAAGTCATAAGCCTGGCATACCAACACCCCAACCCCATGTTCAGGCCCCCGGCAGTGCGGGCTTGGAGCCTGCTGAAAACCAGACTAGCACCAATCAGCTGTGGGGTTTTTTATTTAGCCTCTAAGTCACATTAAAGGGCCACTCCAGCCCTTTCCTAAAAAAAAAAAAAAAAAAACTCCGCCCTGATCCCTCCTATTAGTTTTACAGCCCATGTAGTAATAGAAAAAAAAATCGCCTTCACTCTGAATCCAGCCGTCATCAGGGTCGCAAATGCGGCACCAAAACCCCTCCACCATCTTGTCAGACGTCCCAACCAGCCCACGCGCACCTGCTTGCCCATTCACGTGAATGGGCGGGAGGGCGCTCAATGCAGAGAGCGTTGGCTCCCACTGGCCGCCGGGACTTCAGGCATTGGCACCGCCGCCGACTGGTGGTGGCTGGATTTGGGGTAAAGGTGAGTGTCTTTTTTTTTTTTTTTTTTCTTTTTTCTTCTATTACATGAGCTGTAATACTGGCACCATAGGTTTACGTGGGAGACGCACATGAGTGACCCCCTAGAAAAAAGTCCTGATCAGAGGGTGCTGAGCAAAGGACTTCTTGGAAAAAAATAGCCAGGGCAGAAACCTGACCCTTCAGAGTACTGAGTTGGAGCCCCATCTCCAACCCATGCTGCAGGAACTCCAGAATCCTGGGAATAGAGAAGACACGACAGGGAAGAGACTTAGACTTACACCAGTCAATGTAGGCACGCCAAACCCTGTAATAAATGGAAGAGGAAGACTTCTTCCTAGCTTTCATCAAAGTATCCACAACTGAGGAAGACAGCCCCTTCTCCATCAAGATGGAGGTTTCAGCAGCCAAGACGTCAAAGCCAGAGTTTGTAAATTGGAATGGCGTAGAGATCCCTGAGTGATCAGATCTGGCACCAAGGGCAGAGCGTACTGATCTACTCCCAGCTGTACCACGTCTGCGAACCACACTCTTCTTGGCCACCTGAGTGCCACCAGAATTGCTGGCACCCCTTCCAGAGCAATCTTGCGCAGAACCCTGCCCAGCAGGGGAATTGGGGGGAAGACATTCAGGAACTGAAAGTCCTTCCATGACATTGCTAGCGCATCCGAGGTCAGGGCCAGAGGATCCCTGGACAGAGAGACAAAAGCTGGAAGCTTGTGATTGTGGCGGGACGCAAACAGATCCACGTCTGGTTGGCCCCAACGGTGACACAGAGATTGAAACACCCTGCTGCATAGGGACCATTCTCCCTGGCGAGAGGTCCCCCTGCTCAGAGATTCTGCCAGGCAATTTTCCACCCCCGGGATGTACACAGCTGAAATGCCTCCGCCCTAGTCAGGATCAGAGACGCTTCCTGGAGGGCCCCCTTGCTCCGGGTCCCTCCCTGATGATTGATGTAGGCAACTGCCGTCTGGTTGTCCGAGCACACCTGAACAGGCAGGCCCTGAAGATGAGTAGTCAAGCGAGCCAGAACTATCCTGATCGCTCGCAGATCCAAGACATTGATAGGAGTGTGGGCCTCCTGAGGGCCCCACCTCCCCTGGAACCGCAGGGACTTCCAGAACCCCCCCCCCCCCCAACCTGACAGACTGGCATCCGTGGTGACCGTCTCCCAGGAAGGGGCAAGAAAGGATCTGCCCCCCAACAGGTTCTTTGAGTCCATCCACCACAAAAGGGACCTCCTGACCAGGGGGGAGAGCACACAGACCCTGTCCAGGGACGCTGGGTCCTTGTCCCATACAGACAATAAGTGAAGTTGCAGAGGCCTCAGGTGGAACTGAGCATAAGGGACCGCCTCGAAGCACGCCACCATCAGGCCCACCAGCTGCATCCCCTGCCCGATGGAGGGATGGGGACAAGCTAGGAGGGACTGAGCCTGTGCAATCAGATTGTCCATCTTCTGCTGAGGAAGGAAGATCCTTGCCTGAACTGTATCCAGATTCATTCCTATGTAGAGACTGGGAAGTGATGAGGATGTCGTCCAGATAGGGAAGCATGCGGACGCCCTGACATCTGAGTAGAGACATCACGCCAGCCAGCACCAGATATGAAGCCTCCAGACGTGAGCGAAGTGCTGCAGCTTTCCTCCCACCCGGATGGGTGAGGGCGCCCCATCATGCCTGAGGTGGCTTGGGAGAGGATTTAGCTTTGGAACCCCAGGAGGAGCCAGGACGTCCACGTCCTCTGCCTCTACCCCAGAAATCTCCCCGGGCCCCAGGGAAAGATACCCCCCTTCCCTGTCTTGCACCACGGTAAGGGGTGGAGAAGGAACCCTGACCCCGAAAGGGCCGAGGTTGCCTCCTGTGCTGGGGTAACCTGCCTCCCTTAGCAAAAAGGTCCAGGCGGTTTCCAAACAGACGCAGTCCTTTAAAGGGAAGCCCAGTGAGGGCCTTCTTGGCAACATTGTCAGCAGCCCACTGGCGCAGCCAAACCGAGCGGCGTGTAGCCACCACAAGGGCAGAAGTTCTGGCACACATTCTGATGGTGTCATCCAATGCTGAGGACAAAATTTACAAAAACATCACAACTGGAGAGTGCATTAAACACCTCACAAGCCAAATCATCAGGGGCACTATCAAGCATATTTCTGATAAGGGTTCTAGTGGCCACAGCAGTAATAGCAGAGGCACAGACCGGGCGTAGTGCCGTCCCCGCACATGGGGCATCCACCTCGGGGGGGGGGGGGGGGATGACCAACATTTAACCACCTCAGCAGGAAAGGGATACTTCCTATCCCAACTCTTTGGAACCCCGGGAAGTTTACTGGGGCACTCCCATTTCTTGAGCACAAGGTTATGGAAATGTGCCTGCTCTGGAAATTCCAAACGTGATTTCGCTGTATGTAACAACTCCCCTCTTTGCCTGGGAGCCTCAACAGGGAGAGAAATAGACAGAACCTCACCTGGTGGTGTCCAGTTGTTTAACCCTTTAAATGCCAAGCACGTAGTTTCTACGTGGTTGCTTCTCCTACCGTTAAGTGCCAAGCACGTAGAAACTACGTGCCTGGCATTTCCCCCAAACAGTTAAAAAATAGAAAAAAAAAATCACTTACCTCCGGTATCCTTGTGAAGCCTGGGGTCCCCTCTTCCTTGGGGGGGCATCCGATCGCCCCCCCGTCGTCCTCCGTCTTCAGGGGGGGGCCCGAAACCAGCCGCCCCCCCCCCCCCCGTTTCCAGCGCTGATCGCCGATCGCCGCTGTAAAAAAAAAAATAAAACTGTCATTTACTCACCTCCGCGCCCGAGCCTTCTGTCCGGGTCTCCTCTTCACCAGGGGGGGGGTCCGATCCCCCCCCTGGGCTGCGCAGTCTTCAGGTGAGGACCCTCTTCCGGGTCCTCACCTCTTGTAATGGCGGCGACGGCCGCCGCCGCTTAGCCCCGCCCATTGTGGGAGGAGCGGGATGACGTCATCCCGCTCCTCCTATACCCCCTCCGAGCTCCGGCATCTGTCAGATGCCGGTGGTGATCGGAGCAGAGCGGGTGTCAGGTGAGGAGGCTCCGATCGGAGCCCCCTCACCTGTCACCCGCCCTGCGCCGATCACCACCGGCATCTGTCAGTGAAGTGACAGCGGCGAGGGACAGCGGCGAGGGACGTCGGATCGGAGGTGAGTATAGTGTAAAAAAGAAAAATAAAGATTTTTTTTTCTCTGTGTGTGTGTCATTTTTTTACTATTAACCCCTTGTGAACTGGTAAGGGGTCCATGACCCCTATACCAGTTCACAAGGCTGGGGAGATGGCAAGCCACCTGCGCTAGCGGGTGGCTTGCCATTAACCCCTGGCACCCCCATTACCTGCCTCCCCAAAGGCCAGGGGGGGGCAGAAGAGCCCGGGCCCACATGGGCTATGTGGGCTCGTAGGCTGCAGGGTGGGGGGGCCACATAAGCTGGCCCCCCCACTCTGTGCCTACAAGCCCCCATAGCTGGTCCCGGGCTGGTTACTGTGGGTAAGGGGGACCCCACGTCAATTTTTTTTTTGATTTTTAAGGGTTTTTAACCCTTAAAAATCAAAAAAAAAAGGGGTCCGCCCCCCCTGGGAGGGGGGACCCTATGTCATTTTTTTTTTTGATTAACCCTTTGTAATCTGTCATCCAGCAGCTATAAAAGGCTTCTAGCAAGTGAGCAGAAGCCAGTGATCGCCGAGGGACAGAGTGCTCCAGGATGGATGGGAGGTGAGTATAGTGTAAAAAAAAAAAAAAATTAATAAAATATTTTTTTCTTTATGTGTGTCTGTGTCATTATTTACTTTTAACCCCTTGTGAACTGGTAAGGGGTCCATGACCCCTATACCAGTTCACAAGGCTGGGGGGATGGCAAGCCACCTGCGCTAGCGGGTGGCTTGCCATTAACCCCCGGCACCCCCATTACCTGCCTCCCCAAAGGCCAGGGGGGGGCAGAAGAGCCCGGGCCCACATGGGCTATGTGGGCTCGTAGGCTGCAGGGTGGGGGGGCCACAAAAGCTGGCCCCCCCACTCTGTGCCTACAAGCCCCCATAGCTGGTCCCGGGCTGGTTACTTTGGGTAAGGGGGACCCCACGTCAATTTTTTTTTTGATTTTTAAGGGTTTTTAACCCTTAAAAATCAAAAAAAAAATGGGGTCTCCCTCCCCTGGGAGGGGGGACCCTATGTCATTTTTTTTCCCGATTTAACCCTTTGTAGTGTGGATGGTTTTTGTATTTTTTTTGTGAATGTTATAAAATACTTGTTTCAGTTAGGGGGGTCTCCTGGGCAGGAACGGGGGGCTACCAATAAATATGTGGTACCGTTCTAATCGGTAGAAATGGGGCTTTCACGTGCAATATGATTTTCCTTAATAAAATACATTTTTTATTTAAAATAAAGGAGTCAATTTTCTAAAAAAATGTTTTTATTTATTTATTTTTTTTTCACTTAATAATATTGTAAAAAAAAAAAAAAAAAAAAATACAAACAAGACATTTCATGTTAAAGTCTAAACTCTGCTGCAAAAAATATATATATAATTTTTCTGAAAGTTACAGCAAAAATGGCGCAAAACATGTCGCAAAACATGACGCAAAATGGGGAAAATGGCCTGTCAACAGAGGGTGACAAAATCTCAAGTAGGCTGGCAATTAAAAGGGTTAATAGTACCTATGCATGTTGGGTATTGTTCTGTTCGGGGGACCTTGCGCTTTCAGACTTAGCTTGTTTTTTCTGGTTTGCATATTTATATTTTAGGAAAAGGTGTTTTTTATTCAGCTTTTTTATAAATTTTTTAGGGAAACCCTGCGCAACCAAAGAATTCTTTGAGGAATTAATTCCAGAAAGATGAGCCCACTAGAACAAGCTGGGTACCCTTAAAAAGCTTAACGTGTGTACTTTCAGGGAATATATGGTTTATGGGGGATATTCCAAATGTAAAGGGTTGTTTTGG
The DNA here is from genome assembly GCA_027917425.1 of Gastrophryne carolinensis. Taxonomy (NCBI): domain Eukaryota; kingdom Metazoa; phylum Chordata; class Amphibia; order Anura; family Microhylidae; genus Gastrophryne; species Gastrophryne carolinensis. The sequence continues at coordinate 62,229,236 of CM051240.1, forward strand.
TTGAAAAATCGCAAGGTGCGCACTTTGTCTGCAGAGCTGAAATTTTCAAGTAAAATTACCGTTATGCGCATGCTTTACTTTGGGGTGTTTGGCAACTCTTCCCTTGACAGAACCTATGCATGTTGGGTGTTGTTCTGTTCGGGGGATGTTGCGTTTTCAGATTAAACTTGTTTTTTCTTGTTTGTATATAGTTTTTTTAGGAAAATGTGGCTTTGATTCTGCTTTTTTATCCTTTTTTTAGGGAAACTCTTTGCAACCAAAGATTACGTTGAGGGATTACTTCCAGAAAACTATGGCCACATCCACAAGCTTGGTACCCCTAGAAAGCCTGAGGTGTGTACTTCCAGAGAATATATAGTTTGTTGGGGGTATTTCAAATGTAAAGGGTTGTTTTTCTGGAAAAACTGCAAGGTGCGCATATTGCATAGCATAGTTGTATTTTATCTGAAAATCTCCTAAAGCGCTGTTTCAGTTTGGGGGAGTCTCCTGGGCAGGAAAGGGTGTCTACCTATACATATGTGGTACCGCTGTAACCAGGAGAAATTGGGATTTCACACGCAATAAGATTTTATTGACAAACTTACATTTTTTATTCCAAAAAAAACTACAATATGTAAAAATTTTTTTTTTTTTTTTTTGCACATATTTCACCCAAAAATATTAAGAATACACCTAACAAATGACAAACAAGACATTTCATGTTAAAGCCCAGACTCTGCTGAAAAAAACAATATATCATTTTCCTGGGAAATCCCTGGAAATCCCTTCAAAAATCACATTTGAACATGGGGAGCGCAAAATAGTGCAAAATGGTCTGGCAACAGAGTGTGACAAAAACTCCAGGTAGGCTGGCACTTAAAGGGTTAAAGCTGTGTCTTTATCCTTGGTGTGTTTTTTACTGTATACGCCTCACGCTTGTCCTGCGCTCCTCACTCACTTCAGAGCTGCCGGGCCGCTATTGGCCGGCAGGGTCACGCGCTCTTCAGGGGGGGGCGGGGCGGGCTTCGGGGATGACGATTTTGACGTCACATCTCCACGGAGCCCGCCCCTAGAGGTCTGTGGATGCCATTTTCTTTGCCATTGCTGTGTGTGCTGCCTGGCTCCCAAAGCGGTCCGTGAGTAACCCCGGTGGGGTAAAAAAAAAATTTCTGGATTCCTTGCTGTGTTCTCATGGGAATCTTATGTCTTTCAGGTGGGTTAAAACTTCAGCACTGTGGCCATCTCCCCTCATTATCTCCCACTTCCCTAGCGGGTTATTGGGGCATCCCGGGTAGCTCCTTAGCGTTAACCTTTACTGGCCTACTGTGCCATTCAAATCGCCATATGGAGGCTTCTGGGGATAATGGAACTGGGGTTCCTTCAGGACAAGCCCGGCTATGTGTTGCGTGTGGGGTATCCCCAATCGGTGATGTCAGGGTATGTGTATCCTGCGCCCAGCAGGTACTTGCACTGCAGTCTTTACCTGTTGCTGGGCCTGCACCCCCTCGGGCTTCGCCTACCCCCCCCCCCCCCCCCCCCACGCTTACGTCTGACCCCCAGCGAGAAGCATACCAGCAGGGAGTCTCAGCCTGATTTGGCTGCACGGGTGGCCAGCATTGAAAAACATATTGCTGGGTCTGCCCCGCGTAAGGCTTCTTCTAAGAAGCGGCATTTATCTCCCGCCGTTTCCCTCTTTCCTATGAAAGCTGAGGAATTTTTTGACACTACTGGTTATTCCCCCCTGGAGGAGGGGGAATTGTTCTCTGATTCAGAATCATCTGAGGAGCAGTCTAAGGTTTATGGTGGTACCGGGTCTCCCTTTATTGAAGATCCATGGTCCTCAGATGACACTGACAGGCTTTTGGCTCATATTTTTGAAGTGCTCTGTATCTCCCCTCCTGCCGTGGCTCCGCAGCAGCAGGGTGAGCTTTTTCATACGGTTAAACCACATTTTGAATTCCTGGAGCAGACTCACTTTAATAATCTGGTGCTCAAAGAATGGGAGCGGCAAGAGTTGGGACAAAAGGTATCCATTTCCTGCTGATGTGATTAAGCGTTGGTCATGTCCTCCCGAGGTGGACGCGCCCGTTCTGGGGCTGTCCAATACATCTGTCATGCATTCCCCTGACACAACTACCATGAGAGGTGGTGAGGACCGGCGCATGGACCAGCTGGCTTGCCATGCTTTTGCCTGTGTGGGAACTGCGCTACGCCCGGTTTGTGCCTCTGCCATTACAGCTATTGCTATTAAGGGTTTGCTTAAGAGTCTCTTAGATGGGGCCTCTGATGACGCGGGAGGAGAAGAGTATAGATCTCTCCTGCTTTGCTATGAATTTGTGGCATATGTTCTGTCTGCCATGGATGATGCCATTAGAATGTGTGGGAGGACTTCTGCCCTTTTGGTGGCTATACGCCGCTCTTTTTGGCTGCGTCAGTGGGTAGCTGATAATGCCCAGGGTATTTACAAGGTGCTGGCGGGCGTAATGGTTCTGCTGAGATCTCAGGGCATTCACATCCTTCCTTACTTGGACGACATTCTCATCATGTCTCAGTACTTCCAACAGGCCGAGCTGGATACCCAGCTGGTGGTGTCCACACTGGAGTCCTTCGGCTGGGTGATCAACCACCCTAAGTCTTCCCTGTCACCGTCAATGGTGAGGTCGTTTCTGGGCATGACTCTGGATACATCTCATGTCAAGATTTTTCTTCCTCAGCAGAAGGTGGAGAGTCTTCAAGCCCTAGCTAGGCTTCTTATGTCTTGCCCTCATCCCTCCATCCGGCAGGAGATGCAGCTGGTGGGCCTGATGGTGTCTTGCTTCGAGGCGGTTCCATACGCTCAGTTTCACATGAGACCTCTTCAACTTCACCTCTTGTCGGTATAGGATCGGGACCCTCGGTCCCTGGATCAGGTGTTGGTTCTGTCCCCTCTGGCCAGACGGTCTCTCTCGTGGTGGCTGGACTCGAGGAACCTGATGGTGGGCAGATACTTTCTGGCCCTGGGCTGGGAAACAGTCACCACACATACCAGTCTGACAGGTTGGGGGGGCTTCTGGAAATCCCTGAAATTACAGGGTCAGTGGGGCCCTCAGGAGGCCCATACCCCTATCAACATTCTGGAACTGAGGGCGATAATACTGGTTCTCGCCCAATTGACTCAACACCTTCGGGGTCGGGCGGTTCAGATCCCCTCGGACAACCAGACGGCGTTTGCCTACATCAATCATCAGGGAGGGACCCGGAGCAAGAGGGCCCTCAAGGAAATGTCCCTGATACTGTCTTGGGCGGAGGAGAATGTTCCACATCCTGGGGGTGGAGAATCTGGAGGCAGACTCCCTCATCAGGGGGATCTCTCATCTGGGAGAATGGTCCCTCAGCAGCAGGGTGTTTCGCTCCCTGTGCCACCGCTGGGGTCAGCCACATGTGCATCTGTTTGCGTCCCGTCACAAGCTTCCAGTCTTTGTCTCTCTGTCCCAGGATCCTCTGGCCTTGGCCATGGATGCACTAGCAATGATTTGGAAGAGCTTTCGGCTCTTCTGTGTTCCCCTTCTTTTCCTCTGCTGGGCAGGGTGCTGTGCAAGATTGCCCAGGAAGGGGTGCCAACCATTCTGGTGGCCCCCTGTTGGCCAAGAAGAGTGTGGTTCGCAGACATCGTGCAGTTGGCAGTAGATCAGTACGTCCTGGATCCAGACCTGCTCACTCGGGCAGCTACGCCATCCCAATTTACAAACGCTGGCTTTAACGGCCTGGCTGCTAAAACCTCCATCTTGATGGAAAAGGGGCTGCCTGCCTCTGTTGTTAATACCATGATTTGGGCCAGGAAGAAGTCCTCGTCATCCATCTACTATAGGGTCTGGCATGCTTACATTGGCTGGTGAGAGTCGCTTCCCTGCCGGGTGTTTTCTATCCCTAGGATTCTGGAATTTCTGCAACATGGTTTGGATTTGGGTCTTCAACTTAGTACCCTCAAAGGTCATGTTTCTGCTTTAGCCATTTTCTTCCAAAGATCCTTTGCTCACCATCGTCTGGTTAAGACCTTCTTCCAGGGGGTTACTCACGTGCGTCCTCCATAAATAAGCCTATTTTACCAGTCTGGAATTTGAACCTGGTTTTATCTGCCTTGCAGGGGGCTCCCTTTGAGCCTGTGCGTGAGGCCCCTTTGTCCATTTTGACTCTTAAGGTAGTCTTTTTGGTGACTATCACTTCTGTTAGGCGTGTTTCTGAGTTGGCGGCGCATTCCATCAAACCCCCTTACTTTGAGAGACACCAGGACAAAGTGGTGTTTCATTTTAAGCCAGATTTTCTCCCTAAGGTGGTGTCTGCTTTTCATCTCAATCAGGACATTGTTTTGCGTTCTCTGTGCCCTAATCCTTGTAACCCTAAGGAGAGGGTTTTGCACTCTTTGGATGTGGTCAGTTATCTGAATTTCTATTTGGTGGCTACTGAATCCTTCAGGAAGACTGATGCTTTTTTTGTTCTCCCTTCTGGACATAAGAAGGGTCTGGCTCCAGCTAAGTCCACTATCAGCAAGTGGATCCGTCAGGCTGTGGTACAGGCCTATTCTGCTAAGGGGAAGGAGCCTTCCTTCCTCCTTACTGCTCATTCTACTCGTGCTATTGGTGCCTCTTGGGCTTTTTAGCACCAAGCTTCTGTTGAACAAGTTTGCAAGGCCGCTACTTGGTCTTCTGTTCATACCTTTTCTAAGTTTTACAAGGTTGATGTTAGGGCCTCAGCTGATTTTGGTCGCAAAGTTCTGCAGGCGGCAGTGGTTTAAACTGCCCGCTGTTACTTTTTGGGGATCCCACCCTACCTTATGGACAATTCCTGTTGTTATTGTACTCCCGGCTTCTTGTTAACTGCTTGTCAATACCGGGGAATTTGTGGCAGGTCCCTGACTTTTATATAGGGCTGGGAGGAGCCACACGCTGTTTTCTGCAGTCCAGCGCCATCTTTTGTATGTATTTCCCAAGTGTAAGGAATATTCTGGAACAGGACGTGCTGTATACGTATAATAACAATTCTACAGGTGAGTAATCACAGAATTGTATTTTTTTAGATTAATTATCACAAGTATTTATGTAGAAAGATTAGCTTGCTCACAGTGCCCCCTGTTGGCTATTAGAGTCTTGTGTGTTTTTTAATGGTTTTTTAAACTTGCGTATATATATATATATATATATATATATATATATATATATATATATATTTATTTATATGTTGCTATAATAAATCAATTAAGTATTTTGTAAGGATAATCTTTGGGTGGTGCCTCTTTTGTCCTGGTGTCTGTTTTGGGGGGGTTGTGGGGCCCCCTTTTAGTTTAAATATTTGATTGTAAGCACCAGGTGGCACACCCTTTATTACTGGCTGGTGCGGTCATAGTGTTCTTAGTTTACTTAGACAAAAAAATTAGCTAATCAATAGATTCTTTTGAGCCATTGGTTGTAAGAAGCCAGTTCAGCGCTAAGTTGCCCATCCTGGGACTTAGTTTTGGTCCTCATCCAACTTTCTTTGCTTCTTTTTGAACCCCTGAAGAGGCAACTAGCAAGATTCTCTACCTTAAAGTGAGTTATTTTATTGCTAAATTCTCAGCCAGAAGAGTGAGTGGTTTACAGGCACTTTCTGTCCGAGACCCATGCTGTATTATCTTACCGGACAGGGCAGTGTTAAAACCAAACCCATTGCATTTACCTAAAATTTCATCCACTTTTCATTGCTCACAGGAGATCATTCTTCCTTCCTTCTTATCTGATCCCAATGTTCTGATGGATTCCTCTCATCTCCTAGATGTCCACAGAGCCCTTATCCTCTTTTTAGAACATACTAATGAATTTTGTGAGACTGATCACCTTTTTACGGAAAAATAGAGCGTCATCTGCCTCTAAGTCCACAATAACCAGGTGGATAACCAGGCCATTTATCTCACTTACATGTGTTCAGGTATCCAACTATCAAGGCCCATTCCACCATAGCAGTTGCTACTTCCTGGGCTGAGAATTCAGAGCTTCCATTGAAGACATCTGCAAGGCTGCCACCTGGTCTTCCCCACATACCTTTTTAAGACACTGCAGGGTAGATCATCTATCATGTTAGGTCCTTCAGTTTAGTTTTTGCATCATACTGAGGACTGGGGGTATTTGTAGGGCTTTTAACCTGTCCCAGTTTCTGTTTCCTCTCTATGGGGAGGAGCCACTCTCTCCGCAGGCCGTCCTGAAATACTCGTAGAAATACCATTGCCGGTAAGACTAACAGATTTTTTTTTGGCTGCTGAATCACTTTAAAGGGTTATTAAACCCCAAAAAAAGAGCACTTGCCTCCCCTCTTGTGCAGCAGCTGCAGCTTGATTTGCTGCTTGGAAACCTCACTGCACCACCCCTAACAGTGAGTGGCCACGTTTCATTTTAAAGCCCTAATCTTGAACCAGAATAAAAATAACCACTGGTGTTGTCCTTCTGGGGTGTCCCACATCAGGAATCAAAATTTGGCCCTTCACTCCCTAGTGCCAAGCATAAAATATTCACAGCAAATGGCTTTAGATGAGAGCGCCCACACATGTGCCACATATCCTGGGTGAATTCGTATGTGTGATCCAGGGGGTCTCATACAGATCTGGGTTGCCCGGGGGGCAAGGAACAAGTGCTGGGGAAGTCAAAATCCTGAGTTTTTGTTCCTGCTTTAAATATAAATTGGTGTAGGGTTATTTCCAATTTGGTGTTCTTTTTGGATATGTGGCCCACATTCTGTTGAGGTGTATCAGAAAGGGTTTTTTAGTTGTGGATAGCATGGACCTGCTTCTGAGACTGGCCCACATTACTTTGCTGTTTGTTTTTTAATAGCACAAATTGCAGGAACATCTAAGATTGCCTTATCCACTATGGTGCAATTTTCATTAGATCCATTGCAGTGCTGCGTGTCTTGATTAGCTTAGCTGGAACCATTTGTGTGCGCTTTTGTCCTTTAATTAAGCTTAAAGCGGTCCTTCACTCTGAATAAGAGTCTATCTTATATGTTTCCCACACCCTGTACATAAAGATTGCTCACATTAAATCATCCTACCTGCAAAAAAGTTTAACATGTCAAAGGGCTTGCCTTTTGGTTTCATCCTAGTCTATATGCTGCTGACCACCTGTTAGAGGGAATGAGACTCCTAATACCATTTTTTGCCATTAGTAGCTGTGAATTTGTGTTGATTGTTATTTTCTTACTAATCTGTCTTTGTACATTATTCTTCATGATTCCATTTCCAGGAACGGGAAGGCATGAGAGCAATTCTGGATTCCTATGACAGTGAGCTGACCCCCTCTGAGCATACTCCTCAGCTCAGCCGTCGTCTGCGCGAGGCAGAAGATATGTTGCAGAAGGTTCATGGGCACAATTGTGAGATGGAGGTAATTAGATAGAAACGGCTGTAACGGTAATCTTTTCTGCTGCTCAATTAGAGGCACGCACTGGGAGTTTTTGTGTTCTCCAGCCTTTTTCCTGTGCACACCCTGTATCTCATCCAAGTCACACAGATTTGTGGGTAATTATTTTTCTTTCTTTTTTTATATTACTCTAACGCAAAGGCTTGGGGTGCAATTCATGAACACCTTTCTGACCATGGTAATTATTGCACTACATTGAAATCACCTTTTTATTACCCCAGATAATTTTCAACAGTAGATAATCATTGTAGCATGTTCAGGAAAGTGCCGTTCTCCTCCTATATTTAGTACTGCCCAAAGCACACTGTGCTATCATGAGCTCCTTCTGCTTAGTTTAAAAGCTTGCTCCCTCTTCTGTTCAATATGTAATGTAACACTGGCTGTATTGATGCCAACTAAACACTAGCTGAGTAGCAAGAAATCCTGATGGTGCTGTTTACTTCAGCCCTCAGTTATGCACTCAATACTTGGTCGGGAATCCTTTTGCAGAAATGACTGCTTCAATGCGGGGTGGCATGGAGGCAATCAGCCTGTGGCACTGCTTAGGTGTTATGGAGGCCCATGATGCTTCGATAGCGGCCTTAAGCTCATCCAGAGTGTTGGGTCTTGCGTCTCTCAACTTTCTCTTCACAATATTCCACAGATTCTCTATGGGGTTCAGGTCAGGAGAGTTGGCAGGCCAATTGAGCACAGTAATACCATGGTCAGTAAACCATTCACCAGTGGTTTTGGCACTGTGAGCAGGTGCCAGGTCGTGCTGAAAAATGAAAACTTCATCTCCATAAAGCTTTTCAGCCGATGGAAGCATGAAGTGCTCCAAAATCTCCTGATAGCTAGCTGCATTGACCCTGCCCTTTATAAAACACAGTCGACCAACACCAGCAGCTGACATGGCACCCCAGACCATCACTGACTGTGGGTACTTGACACTGGACTTCAGGCATTTTGGCATTTCCTTCTCCCCAGTCTTCCTCCAGACTCTGGCACCTTGATTTCCAAATGACATGCAAAATTTGCTTTCATCTGAAAAAAGTACTTGGGACCACTGACCAACAGTCCAGTGCTGCTTCTCTGTAGCCCAGGTCAGGCGCTTCCGCCGCAGTTTCTGGTTCAAAAGTGGCTTGACTTGGGGAATGCGGCACCTGTAGCCCATTTCCTGCACACGCCTGTGCACGGTGGCTCTGGATGTTTCTACTCCAGACTCAGTCCACTGCTTCCGCAGATCCCCCAAAGTCTGGAATCGGTCCCTCTCCACAATCTTCCTCAGGGTCCGGTCACCTCTTCTCGTTGTGCAGCGTTTTCTGCCACTTTTTTTCCTTCCCACAGACTTCCCATTGAGGTGCCTTGATACAGCACTCTGGGAACAGCCTATTCAGAAATTTCTTTCTGGGTCTTACCCTCTTGCTTGAGGGTGTCAATGATGGCCTTCTGGACAGCAGTCAGGTCGGCAGTCTTATCCATGATGGCGGTTTTGAGTAATGAACCAGGCTGGGCTTTTTTTAAAAGCCTCAGGAATCTTTTACAGGTGTTTAGAGTTAATTAGTTGGTTCAGATGATTAGGTTAATTGCTCATTTAGAGAACCTTTTCATGATATGCTTTTTTTGAGATAGGATTTTGGGGTTTTCATGAGCTGTATGGCAAAATCATCAGTATTAAAACAAAAAAGATTGGTGTGCAATGAATCTCAAATATATGAAAGTTTAATTTTTATCATTTCATTATGGAAGATAATGAACTTTAGCAATATATGCTAATTTTTTGACAAGGACCTGTATATGGAAAGGGGTGCATTTTTTCTACCCAGGCCATCTTAGGATGCTACCCACTGGTGTTCTTAAGGTACCCCCCCGTATTTAGACTAGTTATAAGTTTGCCAAGGCCATAGGTGTAGACTGGGAGAAGTAGAGGGCATAGGACAGGACATTGCAGCACACCGACAGAAAGAGAACAGGAGGATGAGACCGTGTTAGAATAGGATACACTGAATGATCTGTCAGAGAGGTAAGAGGTGAGTCAAGAAAGTGCAAGACCTTGAACCCCAAGAGACGAGAGAATATCAAGAAGCAGGGAATGGTCAGAGGCTGAAGAGAGGTCAAGAAGGATGAGGATGGAGCAGTGACCTTTGCTTTTGGCAGTGAGCAGATCATTAGTGACTTTGGTGAGGGCAGTTTCAGTGGAGTGGTTACGGCGGAATCCTGAATGTAAGGGGTCAAGTAAGTTGTTGGTGGATAAATATTGTGCCAATTCTAAGTGGACATGTTGTTCAAGAAGTTTGTAGGAGAAGGGGAGTAGTGAGATAGGATGATAGCTGGAGAGGGCAGAGGGGTCCAGAGAGGGTTTCTTGATTATCGGAGTAATAACTGCATGTTTCTAGGTGGAAGGAAAGGTACCAGTGGAGAGAGAGAGGTTGAATATAGAGGTTAAGGCTGGAGTAAGGGATGGAGACAGTTGAGGAATAAAGTGGGATGGAATAGGATCGAGGGAGCAGGTAGTCAGTTGGGCCCTCCCTAGAAATGAGAGAGGCTAGTCCAAGTTCAGTTATTGGAGTGAAGAAAGTAAGAGAGTAAGGCAGGGGAGTTGTTTGAAAGTCGAATGTTGGCAATTTTTTTTTTGAGGAATGTAGAAAATTCTTCTGCTATTATTTGGGAGGTTGGAAGGGGGGGGGGGGGCGAAGTAGGGAACTGAAAGTGGTGAAGAGTTGTTTGAGATTCTGGGCTTGTGTAGAAATCAGTGAAGAGAAATATGCTTGCTTAGCAGATGAAAGGGCAGTCCTGAGTTACTGAAGGGCTTGTTTATAGAACAGAAAGTCATGATTGGTTTTGGTTTTCCTCCATTGGCGTTCAGCAGCTTGAGACAGCTGTTTCAATCTGGTTGTGCTTGCATTTAGCCAGGGTTGGCGATTTTTGGGGCGGGGAAGCTATAGGTGAGGGGGGGTGGCAGAGTCTAGAGCTGAGGAGCATGTATTATGGTAGTGTGATGATGCAGCGTCTGTCTGAAGAGGTTAAAGAGAGGCAGAAAGGGACTGAAAATCTGGGTTTATTAAGTCCCTGCGTTGAATTATTTGTGAGCGGGGGTGGGGGGTTTCCAGGAATTGGAGAGCGGGTCATAGTTAGCAGATTATGGTCAGAGAGGGGGAGCAAAGAGGATGAGAGGTTTGATACAGAGCAGAGGTTAGAGAAGAGGAGGTCAATTGTGTGGCCGTCTTTGTGGGTGGGTGCAGTAGACCAGTGCTTGAGTCCGAAAGATGAGGTTAGTGACAGTAGTCTGGTGGCAGCAGGGTTGCTAGTGTCAACAGGTATGTTGAAGTCACCCATGATGAATTGCGTGCCTGTGGACAGAAACTGAAGGAGCCAGGTAGTGGACAGAAACTGAAGGAGCCAGGTAGAAAGGTGGTCGAAGAAAAGAGTAGTAGTTCCAGGAGGGCGGTAGATAGACAGCGCTTATAAACAGACACAGTGAACTTCAAAAGATGAGAAGGATACAGATGGCAGGGCAGGGAGTGGGTTAAAGGTGCAGAGTTCGGAAAGAAGGATGCTCACACCTCCACCCTGTTTGTTGTTGGATCTGGGGGTGTGGCTGAGATGTAGTCCCCCATGTGAAAGGGCAGCATGTGAAGCTGTATCTGATGGAATCCCATGAAGGTACAAGAGAGAAACAGGTCATAAATATAGGTGAGTTTATTGCTCACTGGTCGTGCATTCCAGAGTGCGCAGGTGACAGGCAGGTTTAACACGGTTGCAGGTTTTTGGCTTTGATGAAAAGGGAATTGTTCTGGAGGAGAGGAGTGGAGAGAGTGGCCCTGATTAGGTCTAATGTCACCGGCGACAAGTAAGTGTAAAAGGAGAGAGAAGAGATGGTTGTGGTTTTTGAGGGTGGAATAACGTGTCTTGTGCTTAGAGGTGGTGAGTGATTTTGCCAGAGAAAGGAATTTGTGAGCGGAGAGGTAGGGAGCTATATAGGGACTTACCAGCAGCTGGGGAGGGATACTGTGTGTCTAGGATTCTGAGGGTAAGAGGAAGTAGTGTGATGAGATAAAAGATAATCATTTTAGTTGATGCTTGGCTAATCAGACAAGCAGAATCTGGTGCAGGTTTCCTTCAGGTTGAATTCAGGTTAAATTTGCTGCAGACTTGAAAAGATTTTGACTTGGAAAGGATTCTGAATTGCAGCCAGAGAGTGGCTTGCAGCCACTACCACTCAATATGAACCACAGGAAGACCCTGCTGTTAAGCAGATGTTTGTGTGAAGGACTGCATGGGAAAGTCCCCTGATGTTTGGCCTCTGCTAAGCTACCTTAGTTTGTAGCCTTTAACAGCCGAGTGGTTGTTAAGCTCATATGCTCCAACCTATTGGGACATTGATAATACAAGTTTTCAGTAGCTGGTCTAATTTGCCCCAGACAGCCAAAGATCATGAGGGACATATGTAGGTATTGTGTAGCATGAATGAGGATATGGAGAACCTGCAGGTTCCCAGTGATGTACAGCAAGCCGCTTATGGTGGCAGCCGGAACATTTTTTATTTTCTTCCTGACAAAAACATTGTCAACAAATTCACTGGACCTCGGACCGGCATTCTGTAACATGACAGCCTGCTCTTCCTCAGCGCCCCGCTGACATCTCTGACTGCAGAGATCTGAAGTCTCTTCCTTTTTTCCGCCAGACAATAAACCTGCACGAAGCCGGGACTGTCAAAAGCAAGCTCAGCTACCTGGAAGAGATCCCTGTAAATATAATTACATTAATAGTTGTTTCATTACATCCCCTTTTGGCTCTCTGTAAAACATTGATGAAAGGAAATGTGCTGGGAAGACACGCTGACACGTTGAATAGTTCCCCATGTTTTCTATGTTAAAGAGTGATTTACCGTAGCTGAGAACACCATATGTATTCTAATCAGCTAATTATGAGCCTGTCGGTTGTGGCGCATCAGAGTCCATATGTTCAAGCATTGTTTGCCAGTAGGACCAGGGGCGTAAGCAGAAGCTTATTAACCCGTTGACCAAAAAAATTATCACCTAATCAGTTCCACAATAATTCAAAAATGTGTCCATAGGCTTCCCTCTCTTCCTTCATAAATTCTTCAAATCTTTTACCTGGCCATTCCCAAAGCTTTGAATTCAGCAGCATGAACCCACAATAGCAACACGGTGGAGAGCTTTGATTTTGCATTAGCAGCTGTTGCAGCAGACCTGCACCCTCCTTGCTATGTAGAGTGTTTTACCAATAAAAGCCCCCAGTCCAGCAGAATTGCCTGACTCGGAACGATGTCTCCCTGTCACGAGGGACAGACAGTGAAACTCTGGCTGCGTTTATGCCAATTTCCAGACCCCTTTCAACACAGAGCCCCCTATGCTGGATGGCAAAGATGCCTAAGAGGAAGCCCACCCGCCATGACAGCATCCCACTTTAACTCTTCCTAAAAAATGATACATACACCAAGGATATAGAGCTTATAGGACTTATGAACCACAAATGCTGCCGCCTTCTGCATTAAACTGCTTTTGGCACTTTCAAGTATCATACCCTATACAGTTGTATAAATCGCCTAAAATCATGCACATATTTCAGACTAGTTTTTAGAGGTTTCCTAAAAGTTTTGACTGGGGCACCTCATCCCTATTCTATGTAACATTTTGAGTCTTTAGGGTTGGTAGCTGTGCCTTTTGATGGATACCACCTTTGGTCTCATTGTCTGTTAAAGAGGAACTATAGGCAAGTCACCACTTCCTCATTCATGGTGTATGGCACAAAATCACAGTTAATCATGTGACTGCTGGTGACTAACCTCAAATTCCCAGTGGGCTTGCACATCCAATCAAAAAAGTTGTTGGTCACTGATTAACTGCCATTTTGTGCCACACTCCATGAAAGGTGACTTGCCTGTAGTTCCTATAGTTGTGGCCTATGTCATGTGTGTCCCAGTTTTCTAAATAATGGTTTTACACGGAAAAAGATTTTCTTGCAAATCTATTCCTGGTTAAAAAAAAATTAAAAAAAAAAAAATTAAAGTATTACTTTTGCTGTTTTGATTTTACTATACAGGAAAGGAAAGCAATACAGAAGAAACAGTTACTTAGAAATGTCTGACCAGGCACTGCAAGGATGTGATAAGGAAGCTAGAGGGAGACCTTGTGACAGATATGCTCGTTCTTGCCTGACCCAACTCTAGGAAAAATATTACCATATCCATTCCAGTCTGTCTTTTTTCCATGCAGTCCCAGTCTTGTTTTGACATTTTTTCTTTTCCTGGCAAGCATAGTCTTGTCTTACTGTCTGACTAGCAAAATATATGCCTTTCATGCCAGTAAGCTGGCATTCGACAGTATGGATATCTCTGTTTTTACCCCGTCCCAGAAATTGCCAAGGATGAGTTCGATTATGGCCAGACCCAACAAAAAAAAAAACAAAATCACATTTTTACCCTCTAAATGTTACCACCATGGCTCTGCATTCTCCTAGATGCACCTTCTTTACAAGCCATATACCATTAATTACTTTCCTTTTTTTTGCGTTTTCAAAACATTTTTGTTAAATCATTATTTTCATTTTTGGGGAATCTATGAGGAGAAGTAGTTGAGCGTTTTGGTCATTCATCTTCTTAAAAATACCTCAGGGGTGGGAGACAAACAGCAAGGAAGGTCTAAAGAAGGCTCAACCAAAGCTCTTCTTTTAGAGGCAGGATGCTGTTGATTTATTCAATTTGGTAATAGGTGCTACCTTGTGTTACTCTTTCATGTTTGGGTACAGGGGCGTGGCCTAAGTAAAAGAAGATCATAGAAATTAGGTAAAAAATTATTGGTCATCCACTGTCGCCTATCCAGGACCTTAAGGGTAAAATCTTGAGCATCAGTCTAATGCATTTTGGTGATGCCTTATTTCAGATACTCCACTCAGGTCATCTGTTAAAATTGCCTTATGCAGGATTCCCAAGCTTTGTATTGTAATATATTTGATCCCTTTGCCCTTAAAGCGAAGCAAAACCTTTGATTTTGACTATCCCCCATTTACAACGGAGAAAAAAAAGCTCACCATCATTGCATGGCACGGCCTGCTTCACACATTCATTACATCTGGGTAATCTGCAAGGTGGCGCAGTGTACTGCAGAAGAGTTGTGGCTCCTCTTGGTACCATATAAAACGGAATCACCATAGACCCCGCTTCAGAATAATGATAACACTTGGGTTTTTTTCCTGGTCACCCATTGTTCCCTACAGCTAGGGGGGGTGGGGGGAAGCGCTTATTCCCGTTTTGTTTAGTTTTTTTTCTTAGATGCATGGTTTATGTGCAACATATTGTGCGTGTGTGTGTGTGTGTTTTACTTGGTCCCTTGGCCGGGCCGGCGGCAGCCTTCGGGGGAGCTTTTTCCCCTCCGGTGCGGTTTGGGGGGGGGGGCGGGGCCGGGCGCAGGGTGCGATCCTGCGGCCCGCCCCTTCCCTCCCCCCGTGCTGCTGGTGCCGCTGTGCTCGTTTGGCCCTTTCTGTTTATGTGCGCAGCATATTGTGTGTGATAGTTCCTCTTTTTGTATTCAGGCGGACCCTTGTTGGATCTTAAAGGGTCCTCCGGGTCCTAGGGTCCCTGGTTTAGTTTGGGCTCCCTATAAATCCTCCCACTCGGGACACAGAAGGGGCATCCCGGGTCGCTTATATTGCGTAATTCCCTTGGGTATTGCGACTACCGATAAAATCACCATATGGAGGCTTCCCAGGATACCGGGCTCGGGCTCCCCTCGGGGCAATCCCGGCAGTGTTTGGGGTGTGGGGTATCCCTTACTGGGGATGATGTATTCCTTTGCATACCATGTGCGCAGCAGACTATTACGCGGCAGTCCGGATCCCATGCGTCTGGTTCTGCGCCGCCGGTCCCTTCACTGACCCCTCCCCGCCTGATCCGTACCCCATGTGATGTTGTCATGGGTGGGGAGTCGCAATCTGAGGTGTGTGCCAGATTGGCTAATCTTGAAAAATTATTTTCTAGCGCTGTTGCCAGAAAGGCCCCGGCTAAGAGAAAGCACTTGTCCCCAGCCACGCCGGCTTCTGATTTTGGGGAGTTTGATTCACTGGACTGGTCTGATTACCCCCCGCTAGAAGAAGGGGAGCTATTTGAGCACTCGGATGGTTCTGACGATCAGCAGTTTGTTGGCACCGATGCCGAGCAGGGTCAGGGGGATTCTTTGGATACCCCTAAGGTCCTGGCTCATATGTTTGAGGTTCTGGCAATTTCTCCTCCTGAAGTGGCTCTTCCACAGAAGGGGGGGTTCTTTGAGGAGGCTAAGCCGCGCTTGGAATTCCCTAATCAAAAGCATTTCAATGGCATTATTCTTAAGGAATGGGAGAGGCCTACTCGGCTTCCAGGTGTTGTTCCAGGTTGGGATAAGAAATATCCCTTTCCGGTGGATGCGGTGAAGCGCTGGTCATCCCCTCCCGAGGTGGACGCCCCTGTTTTGGGGTTGTCTAGCACCTCTGTTTTGCATTCTCCTGACTGTTCTACTCTCAAGGATGGTGAGGATAAACGCATTGACCAGATGGCTTGTCACGGTTTTGCCAGTGTCGGGTCGGCCTTGCGGCCTGTTTGTGCTTCAGCGCTTTTAATAGTGGCTTCTAGGTCGGTTGTTAGGGACCTGTTGTCTACTTCCAGGCTTGACCCGGCTAGTGATGAGTTCAACGCCCTTAAGCGATGCGAATTGTTTTTGTCATTTGTGCTAGCCGCCCTGGATGACACCATGGTGATGTGTAGTAGAACTTCGGCCTTGCTGGTGGCTATTCGGCGGTCGGTTTGGTTGCGCCAGTGGGCGGCTGATTTTGTGTCCAAAAAGTCGCTTACGGCTCTTCCCTTTCTGGGCTTGCGGCTCTTTGGAGAAAAATTGGATTCGGTCGCAAAAGGAGGTAGGTTACCTCAGCGAAAGAAGCAACGTCGTCCCTTTCGGGGGGTGGCTTCCTTTACCCCTTCCTTTCGTGGGGCCAGAGCTGGCAGGGGATTGGCTGTCTTCTCCTCCCAGAGGTGATTCCTGGAACAGGGGCAGAGGACGTGCCCGTCCAGGACACAGCTGGGGCTCTAAGCCCAAGGCCGCTGCCAAGCCGGCTCAGCAATGAGGGGGCGCCCTCACCCTTGCGGGTGGGGGGACGGCTGCGACACTTCTCCCAGGTCTGGGACCAGGAGGTCTCGGACAGATGGATTCGGGAAGTGGTGTCTTCCGGTTACAAGCTGGAGTTCGAGATCCAGCCTCCTCCCAGATTCTTCAGGTCTCGGGTGCCCTTGGATCCTCTGGCCGCTCAGGGGCTCTGGGCGGCAGTTAAAGATCTCCTGGATATGGCTGTCATTTGCCCGCTGCCGTCCTCGGACCGGGGCCTGGGATACTATTCCAATCTGTTCACGTGCCCAAGAAGGATGGCTCCGTTTGTCCCATCCTGGATTTGAAGCTCCTCAACAGGTTTATCCGTCCCAGGAAGTTCCGCATGGAAACTCTGCGTTCAGCCATAAATTTGCTTCGTCAGGAGGACTTCATGACGTCCATAGACATCAAGGATGCTTATCTGCATGTTCCAATCTTCCCAGCACACCGTTTGGCCTTACCTCAGCTCCAAGGGTTTTCACCAAGGTGCTGGCAGGGGTGATGGCCCTCCTCAGAGCCCAGGGTATCCGCATCGTGCCTTATCTGGACGATCTTCTCATTATGGCATCCTCTCTCAGCCAGGTGGAGCTAGATACCAGGACTGTGGTATCCACCCTGGAGAGATTCGGCTGGCTGATCAACTATCCCAAGTCCTCCCTTTCTCCGTCCAGGGTGGTGTTATTTCTGGGAATGTCTCTGGATACTTCTCAGACCAGGGTGTTTCTTCCTCGGCCCAAGGTTCTTTTGTTTCAGGAATTGACTCAGCTTCTTCTGTCCAACCCTCGTCCGTCCATCCGGCTGGGGATGAGACTGGTGGGATTGATGGTGGCTTCTTTCGAGGTGGTTCCCTTTGCTCAGTTTCACACAAGGACGCTCCAGCTCCATCTCTTGGCGGCCTGGGACAGGTCTCCGCTGTCATTGGATCAGTCTTTTCTGATGTCCCCTCGGGTTCGGCATTCCCTTCGGTGGTGGCTGGAACCAAGCAATCTGATGAGGGGCAGATCCTTTCTGACCCCTCGTTGGGAGACGGTCACCACGGATGCCAGGCTGTCAGGTTGGGGGGGATTTTGGAAGGATCTTCAGTTTCAGGGACTGTGGGGGCCTCAGGAGGCTCACGATCCCATCAATGTTCTGGAGCTGAGAGCCATCAGGTTGGTGATGGTTCACTTGACTCATCAGTTACAGGGTTTGCCGGTTCAAGTTCGGTCGGACAATCGGGACGGCGGTCGCTTACATCAATCACCAGGGAAGGACTCGGCGCAGGAGTGCCCTCAGGGAAGTGTCCTTGATCCTTGCTTGGGCAGAGCGCAATGTCCCATGCATCTCAGCGGTGTACATTCTGGGAGTGGAGAACACGGAGGCGGACTCCCTGAGCAGGTGCTCATCTCGCCGGGGGGAATGGTCTCTCAGCCCCAAGGTTTTTCGGTCACTTTGCCACAGGTGGGGGACTCCGGAGGTGGACCTCTTTGCCTCTCGTCACAATCACAAGCTTCTGGCATTTGTGTGTCTCTCGCGGGATCCGCTGGCTCTGGCAGTGGATGCCATGTCTCTGAGCTGGAGGGATCTGGGGTTTCTGTCCCTGTTCCCTCCGTTCCCTATGGTGGGCAAGGTGGTGCACAAGCTGGCTCTAGAGGGTGTGTCAGCAATCTTGGTGGCTCCAAGATGGCCAAGGCAGGTTTGGTTCGCAGACGTGGTGCGGTTGGCAGCGGATCAGTTCGATCTGCCCCTTCTGCCGGATCTGCTCACTCAGGGTCAACTGCTCTACCCCAATTTACCAACGCTGGCTTTGACGGCTTGGCTGCTGAAACCTCCATCTTGAAAGAGGAAGGTCTTTCTGATGCTGTGATTCAGACTCTAGTTAGTGCTAGGAAGAGGTCTTCCTCTGCCATCTACTATAGGATTTGGAGGTCTTATATTGATTGGTGTGAGGTCCGGGCCTTGCCTTGCAGGGTGTTTTCTATCCCTAGGGTTTTGGAATTTCTGCAACATGGTCTGGAATTGGGGTTGCAGCTTAGTACGTTGAAAGGGCACGTTTCTGCCCTGGCGGTTTTCTTTCAAAGGTCTTTTGCGCTTCAGCCTCTGGTTAAGACCTTTTTCCAGGGGGTTACGCATGTCCGGCCTCCTAGGAAGCATTTGCTCCCAGTTTGGGATTTGAATTTGGTTCTTTCTGCTTTTCAGGGTCCTCCTTTTGAGCCTTTGCAGGATGTTGCTCTTTCTACGCTTACTCAGAAGGTTGAATTTTTGGTTGCCATCACTTCCGTTCGCCGTGTATCGGAGTTGGCGGCTTTGTCCATTAAGGCTCCTTACTTTGAGAGGCATCAGGACAAGGTTGTTTTCCACTTCAAGCCAGATTTCCTTCCTAAAGTGGTTTCTGCCTTTCATCTTAATCAGGACATTGTTCTACCCTCCTTGTATCCTAAGCCCAGCAATGACAAGGAGAGGGTCTTGCATTCTTTGGATGTGGTTCACTGTGTGAAGTACTGTTTGGTGGCTACTTCTTCTTTTCGTAAGACTGACACCTTTTTCGTGGTGCCCTCCGGGCCTAGGAAGGTTTGGTACCCGCCAAGTCTTCCATTACTAAATGGATTCGCCAGGCCACTGTTGGGGGCCTATTCTGCCAAGGGGAAGATTCCCCCTTTTCGTGTTACTGCTCATTCCACTCGTGCTGTTGGGGTGTCCTGGGCTTTCCACCATCAGGCCTCTGTTGAGCAAGTTTGTAAGGCTGCTACTTGGTCTTCCGCTCACACTTTTTCCAAGTTTTACAAGGTTGATGTGCGGGCCTCAGCGGTTGCTGTTTTTGGCCGCAAAGTTCTGCAAGCTGCAGTGGTTTAAGTTTGTGCCTTATTGCCTTGTTTTGGATCCCACCCTTTCTGGACACTGTTATTGGATGTCCCAAGTGTAATGACTATTCTGAAGCGGGGTGTGTGACTTAGAATAATACCTGTAAAATGCGTATTATAAGTATGTCACACACCCCGCTTCACCCCGCCCTTTGGTATTCTGGATCCTTTATATGGTGAACCTTTTTTTCTGTTACTGGTTATTTTGGATCTTCCTGGTCCCTTTACTGCTGTCTTAATACTGGGGAATGAGTGGGAGGTCCCAGGTATTTATGGACCGGGAGGGGCTCCCTTTTTTTTATGACATCTCTGAAAGATCGCCCTCTACAGGTCGGTATAACCCAAGTGTAATGACTATTCTGAACCCATTTTACAGGTGATTAATCACAAAATGTTATTTTTTCTCTGCAGTGATTCTGCGAAGATAGAAGATGGCTCTCTCTATTGCGCAGGTGAGCGGGGCTACCAAGTCTGCGGCCCTGCATGGCTATTTCCACCCGTTTCCGGACCCTCTGTGCCTCCCAGCCTCGACTGTCGGATCGGGTGAGGATAGCGGAGCACTAGGGTCAAGTGCTCAAAGAGCGCTGCTCCAAGCCGCAGACCGTGTACCACAAAGGGTAGCCGGCCATAAGCTTTATGGTGAGCCTACTAGGGATGCACAGTTCCTGTACTAGCTTCTGAGGGGGTGAGTGTTTTGGGGTGTTTTGGGGCTCTTCCCTTTCTGGGCTTGCGGCTCTTTGGAGAAAAATTGGATTCGGTCGCAAAAGGAGGTAGGTTACCTCAGCGAAAGAAGCAACGTCGTCCCTTTCGGGGGGTGGCTTCCTTTACCCCTTCCTTTCGTGGGGCCAGAGCTGGCAGGGGATTGGCTGTCTTCTCCTCCCAGAGGTGATTCCTGGAACAGGGGCAGAGGACGTGCCCGTCCAGGACACAGCTGGGGCTCTAAGCCCAAGGCCGCTGCCAAGCCGGCTCAGCAATGAGGGGGCGCCCTCACCCTTGCGGGTGGGGGGACGGCTGCGACACTTCTCCCAGGTCTGGGACCAGGAGGTCTCGGACAGATGGATTCGGGAAGTGGTGTCTTCCGGTTACAAGCTGGAGTTCGAGATCCAGCCTCCTCCCAGATTCTTCAGGTCTCGGGTGCCCTTGGATCCTCTGGCCGCTCAGGGGCTCTGGGCGGCAGTTAAAGATCTCCTGGATATGGCTGTCATTTGCCCGCTGCCGTCCTCGGACCGGGGCCTGGGATACTATTCCAATCTGTTCACGTGCCCAAGAAGGATGGCTCCGTTTGTCCCATCCTGGATTTGAAGCTCCTCAACAGGTTTATCCGTCCCAGGAAGTTCCGCATGGAAACTCTGCGTTCAGCCATAAATTTGCTTCGTCAGGAGGACTTCATGACGTCCATAGACATCAAGGATGCTTATCTGCATGTTCCAATCTTCCCAGCACACCGTTTGGCCTTACCTCAGCTCCAAGGGTTTTCACCAAGGTGCTGGCAGGGGTGATGGCCCTCCTCAGAGCCCAGGGTATCCGCATCGTGCCTTATCTGGACGATCTTCTCATTATGGCATCCTCTCTCAGCCAGGTGGAGCTAGATACCAGGACTGTGGTATCCACCCTGGAGAGATTCGGCTGGCTGATCAACTATCCCAAGTCCTCCCTTTCTCCGTCCAGGGTGGTGTTATTTCTGGGAATGTCTCTGGATACTTCTCAGACCAGGGTGTTTCTTCCTCGGCCCAAGGTTCTTTTGTTTCAGGAATTGACTCAGCTTCTTCTGTCCAACCCTCGTCCGTCCATCCGGCTGGGGATGAGACTGGTGGGATTGATGGTGGCTTCTTTCGAGGTGGTTCCCTTTGCTCAGTTTCACACAAGGACGCTCCAGCTCCATCTCTTGGCGGCCTGGGACAGGTCTCCGCTGTCATTGGATCAGTCTTTTCTGATGTCCCCTCGGGTTCGGCATTCCCTTCGGTGGTGGCTGGAACCAAGCAATCTGATGAGGGGCAGATCCTTTCTGACCCCTCGTTGGGAGACGGTCACCACGGATGCCAGGCTGTCAGGTTGGGGGGGATTTTGGAAGGATCTTCAGTTTCAGGGACTGTGGGGGCCTCAGGAGGCTCACGATCCCATCAATGTTCTGGAGCTGAGAGCCATCAGGTTGGTGATGGTTCACTTGACTCATCAGTTACAGGGTTTGCCGGTTCAAGTTCGGTCGGACAATCGGGACGGCGGTCGCTTACATCAATCACCAGGGAAGGACTCGGCGCAGGAGTGCCCTCAGGGAAGTGTCCTTGATCCTTGCTTGGGCAGAGCGCAATGTCCCATGCATCTCAGCGGTGTACATTCTGGGAGTGGAGAACACGGAGGCGGACTCCCTGAGCAGGTGCTCATCTCGCCGGGGGGAATGGTCTCTCAGCCCCAAGGTTTTTCGGTCACTTTGCCACAGGTGGGGGACTCCGGAGGTGGACCTCTTTGCCTCTCGTCACAATCACAAGCTTCTGGCATTTGTGTGTCTCTCGCGGGATCCGCTGGCTCTGGCAGTGGATGCCATGTCTCTGAGCTGGAGGGATCTGGGGTTTCTGTCCCTGTTCCCTCCGTTCCCTATGGTGGGCAAGGTGGTGCACAAGCTGGCTCTAGAGGGTGTGTCAGCAATCTTGGTGGCTCCAAGATGGCCAAGGCAGGTTTGGTTCGCAGACGTGGTGCGGTTGGCAGCGGATCAGTTCGATCTGCCCCTTCTGCCGGATCTGCTCACTCAGGGTCAACTGCTCTACCCCAATTTACCAACGCTGGCTTTGACGGCTTGGCTGCTGAAACCTCCATCTTGAAAGAGGAAGGTCTTTCTGATGCTGTGATTCAGACTCTAGTTAGTGCTAGGAAGAGGTCTTCCTCTGCCATCTACTATAGGATTTGGAGGTCTTATATTGATTGGTGTGAGGTCCGGGCCTTGCCTTGCAGGGTGTTTTCTATCCCTAGGGTTTTGGAATTTCTGCAACATGGTCTGGAATTGGGGTTGCAGCTTAGTACGTTGAAAGGGCACGTTTCTGCCCTGGCGGTTTTCTTTCAAAGGTCTTTTGCGCTTCAGCCTCTGGTTAAGACCTTTTTCCAGGGGGTTACGCATGTCCGGCCTCCTAGGAAGCATTTGCTCCCAGTTTGGGATTTGAATTTGGTTCTTTCTGCTTTTCAGGGTCCTCCTTTTGAGCCTTTGCAGGATGTTGCTCTTTCTACGCTTACTCAGAAGGTTGCATTTTTGGTTGCCATCACTTCCGTTCGCCGTGTATCGGAGTTGGCGGCTTTGTCCATTAAGGCTCCTTACTTTGAGAGGCATCAGGACAAGGTTGTTTTCCACTTCAAGCCAGATTTCCTTCCTAAAGTGGTTTCTGCCTTTCATCTTAATCAGGACATTGTTCTACCCTCCTTGTATCCTAAGCCCAGCAATGACAAGGAGAGGGTCTTGCATTCTTTGGATGTGGTTCACTGTGTGAAGTACTGTTTGGTGGCTACTTCTTCTTTTCGTAAGACTGACACCTTTTTCGTGGTGCCCTCCGGGCCTAGGAAGGTTTGGTACCCGCCAAGTCTTCCATTACTAAATGGATTCGCCAGGCCACTGTTGGGGGCCTATTCTGCCAAGGGGAAGATTCCCCCTTTTCGTGTTACTGCTCATTCCACTCGTGCTGTTGGGGTGTCCTGGGCTTTCCACCATCAGGCCTCTGTTGAGCAAGTTTGTAAGGCTGCTACTTGGTCTTCCGCTCACACTTTTTCCAAGTTTTACAAGGTTGATGTGCGGGCCTCAGCGGTTGCTGTTTTTGGCCGCAAAGTTCTGCAAGCTGCAGTGGTTTAAGTTTGTGCCTTATTGCCTTGTTTTGGATCCCACCCTTTCTGGACACTGTTATTGGATGTCCCAAGTGTAATGACTATTCTGAAGCGGGGTGTGTGACTTAGAATAATACCTGTAAAATGCGTATTATAAGTATGTCACACACCCCGCTTCACCCCGCCCTTTGGTATTCTGGATCCTTTATATGGTGAACCTTTTTTTCTGTTACTGGTTATTTTGGATCTTCCTGGTCCCTTTACTGCTGTCTTAATACTGGGGAATGAGTGGGAGGTCCCAGGTATTTATGGACCGGGAGGGGCTCCCTTTTTTTTATGACATCTCTGAAAGATCGCCCTCTACAGGTCGGTATAACCCAAGTGTAATGACTATTCTGAACCCATTTTACAGGTGATTAATCACAAAATGTTATTTTTTCTCTGCAGTGATTCTGCGAAGATAGAAGATGGCTCTCTCTATTGCGCAGGTGAGCGGGGCTACCAAGTCTGCGGCCCTGCATGGCTATTTCCACCCGTTTCCGGACCCTCTGTGCCTCCCAGCCTCGACTGTCGGATCGGGTGAGGATAGCGGAGCACTAGGGTCAAGTGCTCAAAGAGCGCTGCTCCAAGCCGCAGACCGTGTACCACAAAGGGTAGCCGGCCATAAGCTTTATGGTGAGCCTACTAGGGATGCACAGTTCCTGTACTAGCTTCTGAGGGGGTGAGTGTTTTGGGGTTTATGTGTCTTGTTCTGCCGTTTGGGCCCCCCCCGGGCTTCGCAGTTGCCTGCTTGCTCTCTTCCCCCCCGAGGATGGTAGGCTGCCTCAACGTAGGAGGCAGCCTCGGCCCTTTCGGGGACATCCGCTTCCTACTTCTTCTTTCGTGCCCCCAGAGGAGGTCGAGGCCCCCTCTTTTCAGGTATCCGCAGGGGTTCTTGGGGCTGTGGCAGATCCCGTGGTCGTCCCGGGCTCTAATGGGACCCCAAGCCCCCTCAGGCATGAGGAGGCGCCCTCACCCATCCGGGTGGGGGGACGGCTTCAGCTCTTTGCTCATGTCTGGAGGCTCCGCGTCTCAGACCTGTGGATTCAGGAGGTGGTGTCCTCCGGTTACAAGATAGAGTTTGCAGCCTGGCCGCCCCCCAAATTCATCAGATCCCGGATGTCTCACAACCCTCTGTCAGCTCAGGGGTTGCGCCTTGCGGTTCATCGTCTGTTGGAGTCAGGAGTCATTTGCCTGGTGCCTCCCCAGGAACGGGATCAGGGTTTCTACTCCAATCTGTTCACGGTCCCCAAAAAGGACGGGCCCTTGAGGCCCATCCTGGACCTGAAGGGTCTCAACAGTTTTGTCAGGTTCAAGCACTTTCGCATGAAGACCTTTCGCTCGGCTGTCGGTACCCTTCGTCCGGGCGACTTCATGACCTCCGTGGACATCAAGGATGCTTATCTTCATGTGCCAATCTTCCCAGGTCATCAGAGATTTCTCAGATTTGCTCTAGAGGATCAGCATTACCAGTTTTGCCCTTACCATTCGGTATCACCTCGGCGCCTCGGGTGTTCACCAAGGTGCTGGCGGGCGTGATGGCTCTGCTGCGGCATCAGGGCATTTGCATCCTTCCTTATCTGGACGGCATTCTGATTGCGGCTCAGTCTCTTCATCAGGCCGAGAGGGATACTCAGGTGGTGACCTCCACTCTCGAGTCCTTCGGCTGGGTGATCAACTACCCCAAGTCTTTACTGTTTCCGCCTTTGGTGAGGTCTTTTCTGGGCATGACTCTGGATACCTCTCAGGTCAAGGTATTCCTGCCTCAGCAGAAGGTGGAGGGTCTTCATAAGCAGGCACGGGCTCTGCTCTTGTGTCCCCATCCCCCCATCCGGCAAGAGATGCAGTTAGTGGGCCTGATGGTGTCCTGCTTCGAGGCAGTCCCCTTTGCTCAGTTTCACATGAGACCTCTTCAGTTGCACCTCTTGTCGTTTTGGGATCGGGACTCTGTGTCCCTGGATCAGGAATATTCTCTGTCCCCCCTGGCCAGACAGTCCCTCTCGTGGTGGCTGGACTCCAGGAACCTTCTAGTGGGCAGGACCTGTCTGACCGGTTGGGGGGGGCTTTTGGAAGTCTCTGCAGTTTCAGGGTCAGTGGTGCCCCCAGGAGGCCCATGCTCCCATCAATGTCCTGGACCTGAGGGCGATCAGGTTGGTTTTTTCTCAGCTGACCTCACACTTTCGGGGTCGGGCTGTTCAGATCCGCTCGGACAACCAGACGGCGGTTGCCTACATCAATCATCAAGGAGGGACTCGGAGCAAGCGAGCCCTCAAGGAAGTGTCTCTGATACTGTCTTGGGCGGAAGAGAATGTCCCTTGCATCTCGGCAGTTTACATTCCGGGGGTGGAGAACCAGGAGGCAGACTCCCTGAGCAGGGGGACGTCTCGGCTGGGGGAATGGTCCCTCAGCAACAAGGTATTTCACTCCCTGTGTCACCGCTGGGGTCAGCCGGATGTGGACCTGTTTGCGTCCCACCACAAGCTTCCCAGATTTGTCTCCCTGTCACAGGACCCTCTGGCCTTCGCCACGGATGCGCTAGCAATGCCTTGGACTGAGTTTCGGCTCCTCTGTGTTCCCTCCCTTTCCTCTGCTGGGCAGGGTGCTGTGCAAGATAGCCCAGAAAGGGGTACCAGCTATTCTGGTGGCCCCCTATTGGCCAAGGAGGGTGTGGTTCACAGACGTCGTGCAGTTGGCAGTAGATCCGTTTGCACTGCCCAAGGATCCAGATCTGCTCACTCAGGGACAACTGTCCATCCCAATTTACAAACGCTGGCTTTAACTGCTTGGCTGCTGAAACCTCCATCTTGATAGATAAGGGTTTGCCAGCTTCTGTTGTTACCATGATTAGGGCTAGGAAGAAGTCCTCGTCCTTTATCTTCTACAGGATCTGGCATGCTTACATTGCCTGGTGTGAGTCCAAGTCTTCCTTGTCGGGTGTTTTCTATGCCCAGAATTCTGGACTTTTTGCAACATGGTTTGGATTCGGGCCTTCAACTTTTTGGTGATCATTACTTCTGTCAGGCGAGTTTCTGAGCTGGCGGCGCTTTCCATCAAACCTCCTTATTTTGAACGGCATCAGGCTAAGGTGGTGTTTAGGCTTAAGCCGGATTTCTTGCCTAAGGTTGTGTCTGCTTTTCATCTCAATCAGGACATTGTTTTGCCTTCTTTGTGTCCTAATCCTGCTAATTCCAAGGAGTGGACCCTTCACTCTTTGGATGTTGTCAGGGCTCTGAAGTTTTATTTGGTTGCTACTGAGTCTTTCAGGAAATCTTACGCTCTTTTTTGTTCTTCCTGCTGGACCTAGGAAGGGTTTGCCTCCGGCTAAATCCACTATCAGCAAGTGGAGCCGTCAGGCGTTGGAGCAGGCCTATTCTGCTATGGGGAAGTTTCCTCCTTTAGGGTTACTGCTCATTCCACTCGTGCTGTTGGTGCCTCTTGGGCTTTCCAGCACCAAGCTTCTGTTGAACAAGTTTGTAAGGCCGCTGTTTGGTCTTCTGTTCATACTTTTTCCAAGTTTTACAAGGTTGATGTTAAGGCCTCAGCTGGTGCTGCTTTTGGCCGCAAGGTACTTCAGGCGGTAGTGGTTTGAACTGCCTGTTGTTACTCTTTGGGGATCCCACCCTACTTTATGGACACTGCTTTTGGATGTCCCAGATGTAATGAATGTGTGAAGCAGGCCGTGCCATGCAATGGGAAAAAGACAATTCTGTGAGTACTCACCTGTACTATTGCTTTTACCATGCATGGCACAGCCTGCTTCACCCCACCCTTGTTATCGTTATTCTTGGTTGCCTCTTTATGGTGATGTTCCAAGTTAGTTGGGGGTTTTTGTTACCTTTTTTGCCTTAATTAGCTCCCGGTTTCTTGAATAACTGCTTGTCAACACTGGATAAGTCTATGGTGATTCCGTTTTTATATGGCACTGGGAGGAGCCACAACTCTTCTGCAGTACACTGCGCCACCTTGTGGCGGATTACCCAGATGTAATGAATGTGTGAAGCAGGCCGTGCCATGCATGGTAAAAGCAATTCTACAGGTGAGTACTCACAGAATTGTCTTTTTAGATTCACCTGTCCTGGGTTTTCAGTGGGGCAGAAAACTGCAATCCTCGGCCACCCGTGCATCGGCTTTTGATGGCTTCTTCCTCCTCTGCAGGGAGTGTCCTGTTACACCAGCGATGGAGATGACTTTAGTGCATTTCTCTGCTATAAAAGGCTCCTTCCGGCAGTGGGAACTGGTAGTATGGAAGAAAACTCAGATCCTCTGCCCTGCTCCGGCTGTCGGAAGCAGCAATGGTCAATAGACGGCTGATGGAAATAGCGAAGTGGTAAAAAAATTAAAATAACAGACTTTTTAATTAGCTTTTTTTTCACTTCCTTTGTCCTTGATTGAGACCCCTCTACCAGTTCACATGGCATAAGGATATGACAAGTCACCTGCCATATAGTTAACATCAACATTTTTTTAAATAAACCAGTGTCAACATTGTCACACTGTAACAGTTGCCATGTTTTATGCCTGAAAATGCAGTTCTTTTGCCAGCTGAGCACTATGCCCAGCAATATTTTTGAACTGTGTATGGCTGCACAGACTTTACATTCTAGTGTCCTACATACAAGTAAGGTAAACTCTTTGAATGGATTTGGTCAAAAGTAAAAAAGGTTTGCCCTATGTTTTGGGTTTTACTTTGTAGATGGCTTTTTTTTTTTAAGATGTATTAGGCTTGGTGAGATTAGTTGACCTCTCCGAATTTGCCATTTTAAGTCTTTAACCCTTTCGCTGCCAGCCTACCTGGAGTTTTTGTCACCCTTTGTTGCCAGACCATTTTGCACTATTATGCGCTCCCCATGTTCAAATGTGATTTTTGAAGGGATTTCCAGGGATTTCCCAGGAAAATGATATATTGTTTTTTTCAGCAGAGTCTGGGCTTTAACATGAAATGTCTTGTTTGTAATTTTTTAGGTGTATTCTCAATACTTTTGGATGAAATATGTGCAAAAAAATTAAAAAAAATCTATTTTTTGCAATTTGTAGTGTTTTTTTGTAATAAAAAATGTAAGTTTGTCAATAAAATCTTATTGCATGTGAAACCCCAATTAATCCCGGTCACAGCGTTACCACATATGTATAGGTAGACACCCTTTCCTGCCCAGGAGACTCCCCCAAACTGAAACAGCGCTTTAGGAGATTTTCAGATAAAATACAACTATGCACCGCGCTAAGCGCACCTTGCGGTCTTTCCAGAAAAAGAACCCTTTAAATCTGAAATACCCCCCCAAAAACTATATATTCTCTGGAAGTATACACCTCAGGCTTTCTAGGCATACCAGGTTTGTTGACATGGGCGCAATTTTCTGGAAGTAATCCCTCAATCAATTCTTTGGTTTCACAGAGTTTCCCTAAAAAAGAATAAAAAAGAAGAATCAAAGCCACATTTTCCTAAAAAAACTATATGCAAACCAGAAAATCTGAAAAAGCAACATGCCCCGAACAGAACAATACCCAATATGCATAGGTTCTGTCAAGGGAAGAGTTGCCAAACACCCCAAAGTCAAGCATGCGCATAACGGTAATTTTACTTAAAAATTTCAGCTCTGCAGACAAAGTGCGCACCTTGCGATTTTTCAACCAAAACAACCCTTTAAATTTAGAATATCCCCACAAACCATATATTCCCTGAAAGTACACATGTTAAGCTTTCTAAGAGTACTGAGCTTGTTGTAGTGGGCTCATCTTTCTGGAAGTAATCCATTGAAGAATTCTTAGGTTGCACAGGGTTTCCCTAAAAACAATTATAAAAAAGCAGAATAAAAACCATGTTTTCCTAAAATATCAATATGTAAACAAGAAAAAACAAGCTAAATCTGAAAGCGCAAGGTCCCCCGAGCAGAACAATACCCAACATGCATAGGTACTATTAACCCTTTTAATTGTCAGCCTACTTGAAGTTTTGTCACCCTCTGTTGACAGGTCATTTTTCCCCATTTTGCGGCATGATTAACCGTGATTTTTGCTGGAATTTCCAGAAAAATTATATACATTACATATACATTTTTTGCAGCAGAGTTTAGGCTTTAACATGAAATGTCTTGTTTGTAATTTTTCCACTGTTTTTTGAATATTTCTGCTTAAAAAAACAAAAAAAAAAAACAAAAAATATATATTTTTTAAACAATTGTTTCCTTTATTTTAAATAAAACCTTTTTTTTTTAATGAAAACCATATTGCATGTGATAGCCCCATTTCTCCCGATTACAACGGTACCACATATGTATCGGTAGCCCCCCCATTCTTGCCCTGGAGACCCCCCAAACTGAAAAGAGCACTTTATTACATTTACAAATAAAATACAACTACTATCCACACTATAAACATAAGGGGTTAATTAAAAAAAAAATGACATAGGGTCCCCCCTTCCAAAGGGGGGGGGGCATTTTTTGGGGTAATTTTAAGGGTTTAGGGTTAGGCTAATAAATATAAATAAATAAATATAAATAAAAATATACAAAAATAAAAATTCCCCCTCAAAAATACCCCAAAAAATGACATAGGGTCCCCCCTTTTTGGGAGGAATTTTAAGGGTTAGGGTTAGGCTAACCCATAAAAATAAAAAAATATACAAAAATAAAAATCCCCCCCCCCAAAAAAAATGGGGACCCCCCCATGTCATTTTTTTTTTAAGGGTTAGGGTTAGCCTAACCCTCACCCTTGAAAAAAATGTTTTAATTTTTTTTTTTAATTTTAAGGGTTAGGGTTAGGCTAAACCTAACCCGTAAAAATAAAAAAAAATACAAAAATAAAAATTCCCCCCCAATAAATGGGGACCCCCCCATGTCATTTTTTTTTTTTTTTTGTACCCTTTTTTTTTTTTATTTTAAGGGTTAGGGTTAGGCTAACCCTAACCCTAACCCTTAAAATAAAAAAAAATGACGTAGGGTCCAACTTACCCGTCATAACCAGCCCGGGACCAGCTATGGGGGCTTGTAGGAACAGAGTGGGGGGCCAGCTTTTGTGGCCCCCCACCCTGCAGCCTACGAGCCCACATACCCTGTGTAGGCCCGGGCTCTTCTGCCCCCCCCCCTGGGCTTTGGGGAGGCAGGTAATTGGGGGTGCGGGGGTTAATGGCAAGCCACCCGCTAGTTGCAGGTGGCTTGCCAGACCCCAGCCTTGTGAACTGGTATAAGGGGTCTCATGGACCCCTTACCAGTTCACAAAGGGTTAACATAAAAAAAAAACACACGCACAAAAATGTCATTTATTAAAAAAAAAAAAAAAACAATTTTTTTTACTTCACTCACCTCACCCGATTGTCAGCTCCTGTGTTGATCAGCTGTCAGATGCCCTGGTGATCGCTGGCCAGAAGAGGGGGGGCAGGGGATCAGAGCATCCCCTGCCCCTCCACTACTCTGCCCAGCGATCACCAGGGCATCTGACAGCTCAGCCGAGGAGAGGCAGCAAGAGGCCCGGGAGTGACGCCATAAGCCCCACCCCCAAAGGGGCGGGGCTTAACAGCAAGATGGCGGCGCCCGTCGGGAGAGGAGGGGGAGAGCCCTTTCAGGCTCTCCCCTGAAGCTGAAGAGGCTGGGGGGGGGGGGGGGATCGGAGGCCCCCCCAGTGAAGAGGAGACCCGGAGGGAGGCAGCGCGACTGCAGGTAAGTAAATGTCATTTTTATTTTTTTTATTTTTTTTACAGTTAGCAGCTGCTGCTGCCAAACGGGGGGGGGGGGGGCTATTCCGGGGGCTCTCCTGGAGCCATCCGACCCCCCACGGGGGATCGGATGGCACCAAATTAAAGAGGAGACCCAGCCGGATCCAACGAGGGGTCAGGTGAGTATTTTTGATGTTTATTTTTTTTACTAGCGGGGGGGAAAGTCAAGCCCGTAGATTCTACGTGCTTGGCACTTAAGTGGAGTAGAAGCAAGCACGTAGAATCTACGGGCTTGGCACTGAAAGCCTTAAAGAATTACAATATCAACATTTTATTTCTATGGTCCTAATGGACATTTATATATAGGCACTGTGTGTGGGTACCTCACTGTGACAATAAATAGCACTTACACATTGATTTATTAGGCCTCTGATTTGATGCCTGATGGCAAATTGACATGATACCGATGATCAGGATCTGTAGTTAAGCTGTAACACCAAGGGCTAGTACTGGTGGTGCTGATGATTTTGTTTGCATGTCATTGGTGGCTCTTATTAATAATTGATGTGTTGGTTAGTACAGACATAGATTAATTGATTCACCAGTCAGTAGTAGCACCACTGAATCACTTTGTATCCCTGTATTTCAGTATGATGGATTGATCTGCATCTTTCTGGTGGCTATGATAAATGAGTCTGCATCACGGTGGTGGCGAGAATGAGGCCATGGGTAAAGAGTGCCAGCTTATTAATGGTTGTTGGGGGTGCAGTTGAATGGAACTGTCTACAAATGGACACTGGGGGGGGCCAAGGCATACTGTAGATGGACGTGATAATAGCCAGATCTTGCTGCTGTAATAGAGTTATTGGAACCCCCAACCCTGTGAATACTACTGAGAAAATATTCTCTAAAAAATTGTATACATAGAGCTCAGAAACTCGTTTGTGTCCCTTATCATGGATGCACAGCAGCTTCTCTTGTGGAGATTTACAAAAAGGCTTGTGAAACACTGCTGTGGATCAGAATTTATATAGAGCTGTGTATATGTTGCCCATGGCTGGCATTGAAGCTAGGGTCAATGGAATATGCTTGTTACTCTTGGCTATACCCACTGAGCAATCTAGTTTCTATGGCTACTGCCTAAAGGTCCTTTTCACTTTGGGGCATCCTGATTTGGGTTGGCTCTACAGTTAGGGATCCTTAGAAAGCCAAATTATGTATCTCTGGAAGTAAAATAGCTGCACACTGCCATTCTACATGCATGTGCAGCTGTTTCCTGACCTGGTTTCCCATATGGCCATGAGGAATAGGGAGCTATCTCTTATACTAGGATTATTGATGGTGGAGGAAAGTTAACGTAGGTTAGTTTAGTCATCTTAAACTATGACCGTCTCTGGCATAGAGTTGCCAATAAAGTTCTGAACAATGAAAAACAAATAATTCACTTAGAAATTTCATTCAGGTATTTCTGATGCATAAAATGGACGAGGATTATTCCCCCATACAAATCACCATCTTCTGCTCTAGATTTT
The DNA here is from genome assembly GCA_027917425.1 of Gastrophryne carolinensis. Classification (NCBI taxonomy): domain Eukaryota; kingdom Metazoa; phylum Chordata; class Amphibia; order Anura; family Microhylidae; genus Gastrophryne; species Gastrophryne carolinensis. Next base: position 62,261,609 of record CM051240.1, read on the forward strand.
TATTTTAAATAAATCAAAACCTCTTGGCCCAAATACTGCTGATGCTGACAATCCATACTGGAATGTTTTTTCCCGTTTGGTCTTTTTAATTCCATTTCATATCAGCTTTCATTGTCCGGTATATTGCACAAGATGTTGAAAGGTAGAATCCGCATAATAAAACTGCTGAATCATGGACAAATTTTATTTGTGTTTGCAGGAAGCCTACTTTTACTGGTGTGTTTCTGGGGGATAAACCTTTACGTTTTATCCAGTGTTTATTTGTATTTCTTTACAGCAATGTTGTTTTCATCTCCCCAATTTTAAATTACTCTTACTTGTTCTCCAAGATTACAAGTTTATTATTCAGTAAGGTGGTTTAACAATAAAGTTACAGAAATTTAACATGTAGGGCAATTGAAAAGACAATAACAGGTTCATAGTCTATGAGCTATATGGCCGTGTTCTCTACATCGTATATGGATTTTATCTACTAACATAGCATTCAAGTAACTATAAGATAGGGGGTGATAGCAGTCTAACCTTTCTGTTAAAATAGAACAAAAAAGCTCAGTAAATCTTATATACTAGCTCATTGTGCTTTGTGTACCTTGGGGGAGAGGTCTCAGGGGTGGAAAGTGGATAAAGAAGGTGCATGGGGGTGCCACCCCCTCAGAGTCCATGGGGGGTGGTTTTGGATGTGTGTATCTGCTTTACTGCTTGGCACAACTTCTGTATCTTTCTTTATTTTGGAATACCAGCCAGGGAAGCCAGGTCTGTGTGTAGCTAGCTGTTATGTCGTACAGCAAGTACGTGAGGTCTTCCATCACCCTCACATTGTTAACCTCGCAGAACCAATCTGACTGGGTCGGGGAGTAGTGATGCTTCCTATATTTGGGGATATTCATTTTAGCTGCATTAATTGCTTTTCCAAGGATCTGCTTAAATTATCTTTAGTGTGGTACAATAATAGGAGGGCTGCATCTTGGGGAAAAACCTTCCCAAGTATTTCTCCCATTGTTTTTACCACCTTCCCCGCCCCAGAAACTAGCTATCATGGGGCAGCTCCCAAAAATATTGAAAATGTACCTCCCCCCACGAGACATCGCCAACATTCAGATGAGAAGTCAGGAAACATTAGCTTGAGTCGCAATGGGGTATAGTAACATCTTGTAAACCCTGGAAGATAAGGAAGCTTTATGCCTCAAATGAAAAATTTTTGTTTGTCACGAAGGGTCGTTCACAGGGCTTTTTCCCAGTCTTTGCTGATAAAGCAAAGAGATCAAATGCTGGGTATGGGGAGGGGGGATCCGTATCAATGATGAGGTTCTCTGCCTCACTTCTCTGGCTCACTTTTGCCTACTAGAAATACACATCAAAAAATGTTTGAAGGCCAGATGACTCCAGGGCCCTCGGGATCTAGTGCTAGGAACTTGGAAAGTCTGGGTCGTTAATCAGGGGGATTAGGGGGAAGGGCCTGGGGGAGATGATCCATCCCTTTTTCTCCCTTCATCCTTCAGGACAGCCACTTGAAAGAGATGCCCCTCCCCCTGAAGGGGAAACGCACACCCCTTCCCCCTCGTCCTCAGTATCTTCCAAGTATATAGCACATCCTGTTTCACAAGTATTCTTTACGCTTGGGATATCCGCCACAAGGTGGTGCAGTGGACTGCAGAAGAGACTTGTGTCTCCCGACCCTATAAAAGGGCAGGAACCTCCCACAAATTCCCAGTTTCCTTCTGCAGTCTGGACTGCGAAGATAGCTCTCTATATTACGCAGGCGAGCGGGGCTTACCAGCCTGCGGCCCTGCAGGACTATTCCCACCTGTTCTGGACCCACTGCCTCCCAGCCTCGGCTGCCTGGTTCGGGTGAAGGTAGGACAGCGCCAGGGTCAGGAGCGCCGCTCCAACCGCAAATCCCTGTACCTACAAAGGTAGGCGGTACAGGCTTATGGTGAGCCTTGTGGGATGCCCCTTCCTGCCTTATTGTGGGCCTTTTCCCTGCCCCCCCCCTCCTCCCTAGCTATGCATGCCTTTGGTGCGCCTACCGCTGCTCTTCCCCGCCTCGCTCTCTCCCTGGGGAGCTCTCGGGGGGGAGGGGGGCGGTTGTAGGCGGTGTGGTTGCACATTTTATTTTGTCTATTTTTTACTTGTATCGTCCGCGCTCGCCGCCGCACCATTTGTACGGCGCTCCGTGGCTGGTGGCGACAGTCGCTTCATGTGTTGCTGCGATGTCATTGGCGCTGGGAGGTCATGTGGAGCACTCTTCGGGGGGGGGTCCCGCGGATGACGCTTTTTGCGTCATACCTCCGCGGCCCGCCCCTCAAGGTCCTTGTGGGCGCCATTTTGTTTGAAGTTTGTCTTCTCCTGACCTGCGGTACTGCGGCGCGCTGCTGGCTGCCTGGTTGTGTGATCGGCTTCTTGGTCCGTGAGTCCGCTTCGGGGTTGTGTTGTGCGCTTGTCACCACTTAATGGGAATCTTATGTGTGGTTTTCTTGTGTCTTTCAGGCAGGATTAACATGACTGTGGTTTCTCCCGGCCCTCTTCCCCTTTGCATCCCCCACCTTCCCTAGCAGGTTTTGGGGCATCCCGGGTGGCTCTTGTTAGCCCTAACCCTATACTGGCCAGTGTGCCCACTCTAATTACCATATGGAGGCTTCCGGGGGATAATGTGCTTGGGGTTCCTTCGGGACAAGCCCAGCTGTGTGCCGCGTGTGGGGTATCCCCTGTGAGTGACGGTGTCAGGGTATGTGTGCCCTGCGCCCAGAAGGTATTTGCGCTGCAGTCTGGGTTGCCTGCTACGCTGCTCAGCTCTGCGCCCCCTTCTACATCACCTACCCCCCCGCGCCTGCATTTGACCCCTAGTGAGGGGCTTGCTAGTGGGGAATCAAACTATGACTTGGCCTTGCGGGTGGCCAGCCTGGAAAGGCATATTTTTGGGCCGGTCCCCTGTAAGGCTTCTGGCAAGAAGCGGCATTTAACTCCCGCTGTTTCCCTTTTTTCTTCCAATCCATTCCAGGCACTCCTTATGCTTGGGATTACCTCCTTGCTGATCACGTGACTGCAAGAAAGAAAACAGGTGCGGCCCCTCCCGGCCCATAAGTAGCAGCTGCCTCCTCACCAAGATCAGTTTTTCTTTCTTGCAGTGGCAAGTGACTGTGAAGGTTGTTCAAGAAATTAGCTCTCAAGGATTGGCAGCAAGCGGGGGACTGAACCCTGTCGTCTCTCTGTGTAGCCTTATTCCCATGCATCCCTTAAGACAGCGTTGGCTGTTTTGGGGTCCGTGAAGGTAAGGTGGAAGCGCCGGGGTCTTGGGGCGCTTACAGAGTGTATATGCTCTGGGCTGCAGGCTTTTGAAAAGCAAGTCAGCCACAGGTTTTTTCTCTGGTGTACCTGCTGAGGAATGTTTTTTTTATTTTTTACCCAACCCTTCCTTCTTCCAGTTAGGTAGGTTTTTATCATTAAAAAAAAAAAAAAAAAATAATTATGTATGCCTTTAAGGGACGTGGCTGACGTCACGCAGGGGGCAGAGTTTAACCCGGAACCACAAGGCAGTGTATTCAGTTGACTCTCTCCCCTGGTCCCCTGGCGAGGAAATATATATATATATATATATATATATATATATATATATATATATATATATATATATATCGGCCAGATAGCAGTGCGATTGCAGCGGCGGCCGGTTGGGCCAAGGTGCTGGCCTAGAAATGCCTTGTGATTAGGATGGCTTTCGGGGGTTCCGCTGGTTTATTCATATTGCTGCCTCAGGGCAAGCTGATTTTGCCATTGTTTGCACTTAGCTATGGTATGTATATATATATATATATATATATATATATATATATATATATATATATATATATATATATTTATGTGTTTGATAATTTCTTTTGTATAGCGGTAAAGAGAAGAGCGGTGGTGGAGAGTGGACATAGCCATTATCAATTTTTATATCAATTTCTTTGATTAATTGCATTATCAATTTCATATTTCAGTTAGTTTATATTATTTATATTAATATTGTTATTATATATTTTTATATGTTTATAATAGTAAAAATAATATATATATATATATATATATCGGTATGAATATATCTTTTTTTATCAGTTAAAAAAAAAAAAGAGGGAGATTATTAATGCTCTTTTTTTCTCCTGTTTTATTTTTTAGAATTTGGAAGAAGGATAGAAAAGGGTTTGGGATTGGATTTAGGCTTAGAGCCTTTTAGGTCTGATTGCCAAATTAAAAAAAAGAAAAAAAAACATGGAGGCGGCATCAGGGGATAGTTATTCGGGCATCCCATTGGTGCGGGGCGGGCTCTGCCCCTTATGTAAGTGGGATCCCCTGGGTAGTTTCAGCACGGTTTGTTCCGCTTGCGCCATGAGGATTGGTTAGACCATAATAGATCGGCAGCTCAGGTCTTTAGTCCAGTTATTGCTGGTGTGAGCGCAACGGCTCACCCATCCCTTCCTTCCCCTAGGAGAGGGGGAAGGCAGCGAGGCGCAGTCAGATGTGGTGCACAGGTTGGATAACCTGGAGAGACAGTTATCCTTGGTTATTCCAAAGAAGGCCACCTATAAGAGGAGGCATTGGAACCTGTTGCGGAGGAAGAGATTTATTTGCCTCTTTTGGAGAGTGGGAGGAAGAAGAGTATATAGATGAGCAGCTCTCAGAAGGCGAGTTACGCTCTGGTGAGGAAGATAGTAACTCTATTTTTTTTTTCTCTTCTGATGAGGACCCCCTCCTCGCAGGCAAAACAGTGTCTGCTCTCTTCGGTTTTTTAAACTTTGAATATCACTCTCTCCCCTATTGTATCTTGTACTCAGAATATCCACTGTCAAATCTGTAAAACTGCATTTGAAATAGTGTATGTACTGTATGTTCTACCCTGTCTGTAATCACTACTTTGTAAAGCGCTACGGAAGATGATGGCGCTATATAAATGAACAATAATAATAATATCACCCCTCCTGAGGTGGAAAAAGAGGGAAGGATGGTCTGTTTAAGCCAGTAAGGCAAAGGCAGATGTTCCCGGAGCAGCTGCACTTTTCTAAAATGGTGTTAAAGGACTGGGAAAATCCTAACAAATTACCGGCTGATCCTAGGATACTAGACTCTAGGTATCCCTTTCCGGCGGACATGATTAAGCTTTGGTCTTACCCACCTGAGGTGGATTCTCCAGTAGCAAGCTTGTCTAATACTTCCATCATGCCGTCTGCTACTATGGGATCTTTAAGAGATCCCACGGAGAGACGAATGGATCAATTGGCCCACCATGCTTTTGCTATGAAAGGATCCTTTCTACGTCCTGTTTGTGCCATGGCCATTGTGTCCCTGGCTTCAAGGAAGAAGATGAAGAAAAAGTTTAGTCAGGGCCAAGTCTCGCAGGCTTATTCAAAAGTCCAACGATTTTAAGGATTGTTGGGACTTTTAACTCGTTCGTTATCACTGCGATGGATGATGCAGTCAGGCTAGCTGCTAGAACTTCTGCTCTGCTTGTGGCCTTGCGCCGTTCCTTATGGCTAAGACAATGGTTGGCGGTTGCCGCTGCTAAGAAAGCTCTTATAGATCTACCTTTTTTAGGGAGCAGATTTTTTGGAGAAAAACTGGACGGTATGGTGAAGGATGGCAAACTGCCTCAGAGGAAGAGGACGACTCGGCCTTTTCAGAGGACTTCATCATATCGACTCTTTTGGACATGCAGAGGTTTCGTCCTTGCTCCCGTAGAGATTTTTGAGGTAGAGACAGAGCGCGTAATATGGCAGGAGGGGCCTGGAGAAGGGGGCCTAATCCTCCAGCCAAGCCCACTCCAGCATAAGGGGGCGCCCTCACCCGAGCGGGTGGGGGGACGGCTTTTGCATTTTGGTCATATCTGGAGGCGCCACGTGGCGGATCTTTGGATCCTAGAGGTAGTGTCATCAGGCTACAAGATCGAGTTTGCAGCCAGACCACCCGCAAGGTTCCTTCGCTCAGGGGAATCCCGGAACCAGTCAAAGATAGATTCCCTGAGATCCGCAGTTCAGCATCTCCTTCAAAAAGGGGTAATTTGTCGGGTACCCTTTCAGGAGGAAGGTCAGGGGTTTTACTCCAACCTGTTCACAATCCCCAAAAAGGACGGGTCGATGCATCCCATTTTTAGACTTAAAGGGTCTCAACAGGTATATCCGCGTGAAACCTTTCCGCATGGAGACGCTAAGGTCAGCGGTAAGAGTAGTTCGGCCCGGGGATCTTATGACTACTGTAGACTTAAGGGACGCGTATCTGCATGTTCCATGAGGTTTGCCCTGGAAGACCAGCACTTCCAGTTTGTGGCACTCCCATTCGGGATATCCTCGGCTCCAAGAATGTTCACCAAAGTTTCGGCGGGTCTCATGGCCATTTTCAGGAGCCAGGGGATATGTATCATTCCATATTTGGACGATCTTTTACTTTCAGCGGGTCTCTTCAGCGGATCATGAAAGATACCCTATCAACTCTGGAAAAGTTCGGCTGGGTGATCAATTACCCAAAGTCCCATATCACTCCGGCGCCAGTAAGGAACTTTTTAGGAATGATTCTGGACACGGTTTAAGTCAAAGGGTTTCTACCAGAGCAGAAGGCTCTGCTAATTCGAAATCAAATAGAGTACTTACTGGCTTGCCGGCAGCCGACCATTCGGCTAGGGATGAAGCTAGTAGGCCTTATAGTAGCCTGCTTCGAGGCCGTACCTTTTTTCCAGTTTCACATGAGGCTTCTTCAGTGGAATCTGTTGGCAAACTAGGATCGGGCCCCGCAGTCTCTGGATCAAGTTTTTTGTTCTGATGCCCTCGGCCAGGCAATCTCTTCTGTGGTGCATGGACCCTCTTCATCTGTTTGTAGGCAGGTCCTTTCTGACACCACAGTGGCAGATCGTTGCCCCGGATGCCAGTCTCACAGGTTGGGGGGGGGGGGGCATCTGGCAGACACAGAAGATCCAGGGACAATGGGGGCCGAAGGAGTATCAGCTTCTCATAAATATATTGGAATTAAGAGCAATCCGACTAGTGCTTCAGTATCTGCATTGGGGACAATGGTCCCTCAGTCGGAAGGTCTTTCAAGCCCTTTGTGTTCGCTGGGGGTGTCTGGAAGTGGATATATTCTCAGTGTGTCACACACCCCGCTTCCCCTTTAATTCTTACGATCGGGTTACTCCACCAGCAGGTGGCGACGTTGCAGAGAGAAGTCTTGAAAACGAGCCCTTTCCGGCCTATATATACACCTGGGACCTCCCACTCAATACCCAGTATTTTCTCTCTGCATGAGGCGACAAGACAGAAGAAAGAAGTCTCCTGCTTGCAGGTAGCCGGGGTCAAACCCGGCACCCCCTTTTGGTCTATTTCTGCCCAGTCTATTGTGGTGTTTTATGTCTATATAACGGAAGCCTCCCAGCCTAGGCTGCTGGCTGGGCAAAGGTAGATGGCACTTTAGGTGCCTAGGAGCTCATCTCCTCCGCTCGACCCCACGCGTGGGGCAATGCGGCTATCCGGCATGGTGATCCGGATGTGGGATGCCCCTGTCCCGAGGTTCCCCTTGGCCACCTTCTCCCGCTCGGTCCCTTCTCCCTTCGCTAAATGGGGGGGGGGGGGGGATGCGTGTTGCATGAGGTGCTTTACTTAGTGTTATGTGTGGAAGTGCTTTGGCAGGGCAGCGCTGCGGTGGCGGCACGTGGCTTGGGCTGCTGGGGCCTTTGTTTGTGTTGCACTTTCAAATTTCCCCCCTTTTTTGCTGTGTCCGGGCCCGCCCTTCACTTCCCCTGTCTCATTAGAGACAGGTGTGCTGAAGCCGGTGGGGGAAAAGGTCCAGTGCGGCCTGAGCTGTCCTTGTACTTTATTTTTTTCCTGGGGCACTTCTGCTTATGTATGGGTCAAATGCCTGTATTTGGGTATGTGTGGTTATATATATATATATATATATATATATATATATATATATATATATATATATTAGGCAAGGTATATACTCTTATTTTTTATTGATGCACTCTCTGGCTTTGCCTTGAAATAGCGTGTCATGTATATTTTATTCATGATGTTTAAACTATTCATATATGTTTGCCTTGTTGGTTATGTATGAATGTGGTGCATTCTGGTTGGGGGACTGACTGTGGTCTATTTTCCCACACAGATTCTGGGATCCCCTCACTGCAGGTCTGTTATACCTGGCTAGTCTTAGTCTCTAAATTGGGATTTTCCTAGGCTTAAAAAAAAAAAAAAAAAATCCTCCCACTTCCGGGACTTTAATTACAAAGGGGCATCCCGGGTTGCTTAATGCGTAAAACCCTGGGTTGTTGTGAATACCACAAATTCACCATATGGAGGTTTCCAACGTTACCGGAAATGGCTCTTCGGGGCTATCCAGGCTGTGTGGGGGTTGTGGGGCTCCGCTCCCAGGCGATGATGTCATATTATGCATTCCATGTGCAAGGCAGAACACTGCGCGCCAGTCCGTTGCTCCGGCTTCTGGCTCCTCGCAACTTCCGTCATCTCCTTTCCCCCCCAACCTATTCCGGACCCCGTGTGACATTGTCAAAAATGGGGATTCGCATTCCGGGGTGCATGCGCGGTTAGCCAACCTCGAGAAAATAATTTCCGCTTCAGTGGCTCAGAAGGCTACGGCAAAGCGGAAGCACCTTTCTCCGGCAGTGCCTGCTTCGGAGGGTGAGGTACCTGAATTTTTGGATTGGTCCGATTGTCCCCCTGATGAGGAGGGGGAACTCCTTGAGGAGTCGGATGAGCCTGCAGACCAGCTATTGTTTGACACTGCTGGTGATCAGGCTGTGGGGGTGTCCATTGACACTCCTTCCATTTTGGCTCAAATGTTTAAAGTTTTGGCCTTGGATCCGCCTGCGGTGGTCCCTCTGCCAAAGGGTGAGTTGTTTGACGTACCCCAGCCGCGTTTGGTGTTTCCCAGGCAACAGCACTTTGAGAGGGTTGTCCTTAAGGAATTGGAACAACCCGCGCACCTGGTTGGAACTCCTCCTAATTGGTATAAGCGTTATCCCTTTCCGGAGGACTTGGTGAAGCTTTGGTCAGTGCCCCCCGACGTCGATACCCCTGTGTTAGGGCTGACAGGCTCGGCTACGTTGCACTTTTCTGACACCACTACCATTAAGGATGGTGAGGATCGTCGGATTGATCAATTGGCTCGCCATGGTTTTATCAGTGCCGGGTCGACACTCCTGCCAATTTGTGCTTCGACGCTTCTTCTGCTGGCAGTTAGATCCATTATTAGGGGTCTGCACGCAGATCTTGATCCCGCTTGTGATATGTTTAGTTCTCTCAAGCAGTGTGAGTCGTTTGTTTCTTTTGTCCTGACCACTCAGGACGATGCTCTTGCGATGAGTAGCAGGACAGCAGCATTGCTGGTGGCTATTCGTCGGTCTATATGGCTGCGCCAGTGGACGGCGGACCTTAACTCTAAAAGGGCGCTTACAGCGCTACCTTTCTTAGGTTTACGCCTTTTTGGCGAGAAATTGGATGCTGTTACCAAGGATGGTAAGTTGCCTCAATTCAAGAAGCCTTGTCGCTCCTTTCGGGGTGCGAGTTCCTTTAGTCCCTCCTTTCGAGGAGCCAGAGCGGGCAGAGGGGCTTCCCTTCCCGTTACCGGGGGTGTAGGTTGGTCCCGGGGAAGAGGTCGTGGCCGTCTCGGTCAGTCCTGGGGCACCAAGCCCAAACCTACTGCTAAGCCCGCTCAGCAATGAGGGGCTGCCCTCACCCGTGCGGGTGGGGGGACGATTGTGACACTTCTCCCTGGTTTAAGGCCGCGAGATTCCGGACACATGGATTTGGGAGGGGGTATCGCCCGGTTACAAACCAGAGTTCGAGTCTCGCCCTCCTTCACGGTTTTTCCTGGAAATGGCGGGCATCCGGCCGATGCCGCGCTTAGAGGTGGGCCTCGGTTTTTTGCTCCATTCTCTTCGCAGCCCCCAAGAAGGATGGGTCGGCTTGCCCCGTCCTGCATCTGAAGTTTTTCAACCTTCCCAGGTCCTCCCTTGCTCCGGCCAGGGTGGTGTCCTTTCTGGGAATGCGGTCGGATTCCGGTCAACACAGGGTGTTTCTCACTCAGCCCAAAATTTGTCTGATTCAGGAGTTGGCTTGGGTCCTTCTTTCCTACCCTTGGCCGTCTGTTCTGGAGCCTTCCGTCTGGTTCTTGCTCTTTTGTCTCATCAGGGTTTGGGCCTTCTGGTTCAGCTTCGCTCGGACAATCAAACAGCGGTTGCTTACATCAGTCATCAGGGAGGGACTTGCAGTCTGGGTGCCCTCAGAGTGGTGTCCCTGATCCTGATCTGGGTGAAGGCACATGTTCCTTGTCTCTCGGCAGTCTGCTCCGGTGGGGGACACCGGAGGTGGTCCTGTTTCCCTTTCGTCACAATTGCAGGCTCCCGATCTTTGTGTCGCTCTCCCAGGATCCTCTTGCTCTGGCGGCGGAAGCCATATCCCTGAGCTGGGGGGACCCAGGGTTTCTGTACCTGTTTCCTCCGATACCCATGCTAGGCTGGGTGGTACGGAAGCTGGTTCTGGAAAGGGTGTCCACCATTCTCGTGGCCCCAAGATGGCCAAGACGAGTATGGTGCGCAGACATCGTTTGGCTGACAGTGAATCAGCTCATTCTGCCTCTTCGGCCCGATCTGCTCACTCAGGGTCGGCTGTCTTACCCCAGTTTACCAACGCTGGTTTTGATGGCTGAGACCTCCATCTTGAAGGAGGAGGGTCTTTCTGACTCGGTTATTAAGACTCTGATCGGTGCCCGAAAGAGGTCTTTTTCTATCACCTACTATAGGACTTGGAAAGCCTATATCGCTTGGTGTGAGGTTAGGTCCTTGCCTTGTAGGGTCTTTTCGGTCTCCAGGATTCTGGAGTTTTTACAATCAGGGCTGGACTCCGGTCTTCAGCTGAGTACTTTGAAAGGGCAGGTTTCTGCCTTATCTATCTTTTTTCAGAAGCGTTTTGCGCTTCTTCCTTTAGTTAAAACTTTTTTCCAGGGGGTTACGCATGTGTGGCCTCCCAGGAAACCATTACTCCCTGTTTGGGACTTGAATTTGGTTCTTTCTGCTCTTCAGGCTCCTCCCTTTGAGCCTTTGCAAGATATTGCTTTGTCTACCCTGACTCAGAAGATTGTCTTCTTGGTAGCTATCACTTCGGTTCGGCGTGTCTCGGAGTTGGCGGCCTTGTCTATTCAGGCGCCCTACTTTGAGAGGCATCAGGAGAAAGTGGTCTTTCGGTTCAAACCGGACTTTCTTCCTAAGGTTGTTTCTAAGAATGACAAGGAGAGGGTTTTGCATTGTTTGGATGTAGTACGCTGTGTTAAGTACTATTTGATTATTACTTCTCCTTTTCGTAAAACTGATGGCTTTTTTGTTGTGCCCTATGGGCCTAGGAAGGGTTTGGCGCCGGCCAAATCTTCCATTAGCAAATGGATACGTCAGGCCATTATTGCGGCCTATTCTGCTAAGGGGAAAGTTCCCCCTTTTCGTATCACTGCTCATTCTACTCGCGCCGTTGGAGCTTCTTGGGCTTTTCAGCACCAAGCTTCTGTTGAACAAGTTTGTAAGGCCGCTACTTGGTCTTCTGTTCGTACTTTTTCTAAGTTTTACAAGGTTGATGTGCGGGCCTCAGCGGATGCTGTGTTTGGCCGCAAAGTTCTGCAGACTGCAGTCATTTAAGTTATGCTTCACTTTGCCTTCGGATACCCATCCCTTGTGGACACTGCTTTTGGATATCCCTATCGTAAGAATTAAAGGGGAAGCGGGGTGTGTGGCACACTGAGAATAATACCATTTTGTGAGTACTCACCTGAAAAATGGATATTGTCAGTGTGCCACACACCCCGCTTCACCCGCCCTTTTTGGTATGCTGGATCCTTTATATGGTGAAGCTTTTCTTTATTTTGAGGTTACCGTTGGATTTCCTGGTACCTTGTCTTTCTGCTTTTTAAATCACTGGTGTTAAGTGGGAGGTCCCAGGTATATGTAGGTCGGAAGGGGCTCGTTTTCAAGACTTCTCCCGGCAACGTCGCCACCTGCTGGTGGAGTAACCCGATCGTAAGAATTAAAGGGGAAGCGGGGTGTGTGGCACACTGACAATATCCATTTTTCAGGTGAGTACTCACAAAATGGTATTTTTGGCCAGGGCTAAGTCTCACAGACATACTCAAGAGTCCGAGGAATTTAGGACTTGCTTGGATTTTAACGCATTTGCTGTCACTGCTATGGATGATGCTGTCAGGCTAGGCGCAAGAACTTCTGCTCTTCTTGTTGCCTTGCACCGCTCTTTATGGCTAAAATAATGGTCGGCTGATGCTGCCGTTAAAAAATCTCTTATAGATTTGCCCTTTTTGGGGAGCAGACTCTTGGGGGAGCGGCTTGACCTCATGGTCAAGGATGGCAAGCTTCCTCAGAGAAGAAGGTCGGCTCGTCCCTTTCAGAGGCCTTCATCATATTGGCCCTTTCGGAGCGGCAGAGGCTCCTTCATATCATGTTCCCGTAGGGATTTTTGGGGCAGAGGCAGGGCCCGTAACACGGGTGGCACTTAGAGAAGCAGCCTCCAGCCAAGTCCACTCCGGCATGAAGGGGCGCCCTCACCCGGGCGGGTGGGGGGGACTGCTCTTGCAGTTTGCTCCAGTCTGGAGACGCCACATGGCGGATCTTTGGATCCAGGAGGTGGTGTCATCAGGCTACAAGATCAAGTTTGCAGCCAGACCGCCCACAAGGTTCCTTTGGTCAGGGGCATTCCGGAACCAGTTAAAGGCAGATGCCCTGAGAGCCTCTGTTCGGCATCTTCTTCAGAAAGGGGTAATTTGTCAGGTACCCTTTCAGGAAGAAGGTCAGGGGTTTTACTCCAACCTGTTCACGATTCCCAAGAAGGATGGGTCGGTGCGTCCTATCCTAGACCTAAAGGGTCTCAACAAGTTTATCCGGGTGAAACCTTTTTCGTATGGAAACTTTGAGATCAGCAGTAAGTTCGATTCAGCCCGGAGGTCTTATGACCACAATAGACATAAGGGACGTGTATCTGCACATTCCGATCTTTCCAGAGCATTAGAAATTTTTAAGGTTTACCCTGGAAGGCCAACATTTCCAGTTTGTGGCGCTTCCTTTCGGCTTATCCTCGGCTCCAAGGGTATTCATTAAGGTTTTGGCAGGTCTCATGGCCATCCTGAGGAGCCATATGCATTATCCCATACCTGGACGATCTTTTGAGTTCTGCTCTGTCCCTTCAGGAGATCAAGAAGGACACGCAAACTGTATTGTCAACCCTAGAGGAGTTTGGCTGGGTGATCAATTAACCAAAGTCGCATATCACCCCATCGCCAGTAAGGTCCTTTTTGGGAATGACTCTGGACACAGTTCAGGTCAGAGTTTTTCTGCCAGAGCAGAAGGCTTGGTTGCTCCAGAGCCAGATAGAGACCTTACTGGCCTGTCAGCAGCCAACTATTCGGCTAGGGATGAGACTAGTAGGCCTAATGGTGGCCTGCTTCGAACCAGTGCCTTTTGCCCAGTTCCACATGAGGCCTCTTCAGTTAAATCTATTGTCAAGCTGGGATCGAGCCCCGCAATCTCTGGATCAGTCGTTTGTTCTGACTCCCTCAGCCAGACAATATCTCCTGTGGTGGTTGGATCCTCTACACCCATCATTAGACAGGTCCTTTTTAACACCTCAGTGGCAAATCGTTTCCACGGATGCCAGTCTTACAGGCTGGGGGGCATCTGGCAGACCCAGAAGATCCAGGGGCAGTGGGTTCCGAAGGAGAACCAGTTTCCCATAAATATCTTGGAGTTAAGAGCAGTCTGGCTAGTGCTCCAGCATCTGACCTCCAGTTTAAAAGGCCAGGCTGTCCAAGTCCAGTCAGACAATTGGACGGAGGTAGTCTATATCAACCATCAGGGGGGTACTCGGAACAAGAGTGCGCTAAGAGAAGTAAGCCGGATTCTGGTTTGGGCGGAGGAGAATGTTCCCTGCATCTCGGCAGTTTACATCCTGGGGGTAGAGAACCAGGAGGCAGACTCCTTGAGCAGGGGGTCGCTGCATCGGGGAGAATGGTCTCTCAGTCAGAAGATCTTTCAAGCCCTTTGCCTTCGCTGGGGTTGTCCAGAGGTGGATCTCTTTGTGTCCAGACACAATCACAAACGGCCAAGGTTTATGTCTCTTTCGAGAGATCCTCTGGCCATAGCAGCGGACGCTTTGGCAGCCCCATGGACAAGGTTCAATCACCTGTTTGCATTTCCCCGCTCCCGCTTCTGAGCCGTGTACTAAGGAAGGTAGCTCAGGAGGGGGTACCAACCATCCTGGTGGCTCCTCGCTGGCCAAGGAGATGCTGGTTTTCAGACATAGTAAGGATGTCAGTAGATCATTGGCGCCTGCCAGACGATCCAGAGCTTCTCACACAGGGGACGTTTCGGCATCCGAGTTTACAGATGCTGGCTTTGACGGCCTGGCTATTGAAACCTCGATCTTAGCAGAGAAAGGTTTATCGACCAAGGTTATTCATACCATGATTCAGGCCCGGAAGAAGACCTCTTCCAAGATATACTACAGGGTCTGGCGGACGTTCCTGGTGTGAGTCCAGGAAGTTTTCATGCAGAAGATATTCTGTTTCTAGAATTTTAGAATTTCTGCAGAATGGTTTAGAGTTGGGTCTCCAATTTAGCACCCTCAAGGGGCATGTTTCAGCCTTATCTATTTTTTTTCCAGAAGTCTATCGCTAACAATAGACTCATTAGAACTTTCTTTCAGAGAGTCACTCATGTCCGACCATCATGTCCGTGCAAGCCTATTTTACCGGTGTGGGACTTAAATCTCGTGCTATCTGCTCTCCAGGGGGCTCCTTTTGAACCTTTGATGCTCCATTAAGCATTTTGACGCTCAAGGTGATATTCTTGGTGGCAATCACCTCTGTGCGTCGAGTTTCCGAATTAGCCGCTTTATGTATGAAGTCTCCTTATTTTGAGTTACACAGAGACAAGGTAGTTTTTCGGTTTAAGCCTGATTTTCTACCTAAGGTTGTTTCTCCTTTTCACCTTAATGAGGAGGTAATTCTACCTTCTTTTTGCCCAGTTCCGGCTAATGCCAAGGAAAGGGCTCTTCATTCTTTGGATGTAGTCAGAGCCATAAGATATTACATGGCGGCTACAGAATCCTTCCGGAAGTCGTATTTTCTTTTTGTTATATCAGAGGGCTCTAGAAAGGGGCTCCCACCTGCTAAATCCACTGTCAGTAAGTGTATTAGACAGGCAGTGGTAAGAGCTTACTCGGCCAAGGGGAAGGAACCCCCTTTTCAGATCACGGCCTATTCCACTAGGGCCATTGGTGCTTCCTGGGCTTTTCAGCATCAGGCTTCGGTGGAACAGGTTTGTAAAGCTGCCACCTGGTCTTCGGTTCATACATTTACCAAATTTATAAGGTAGATGTTAGGGCCTCAGCTGACGCTGTGGTTGGTCGAAAGATTCTTTAGGCGGTAGTGAAATAAACTACCTGTTGTTCAGCGCTGGGGATCCCGCCCATAGATGGCACTGGCATTAAAAAAAAAAAAAAAAAAAAAGAGATAAATACATAAGAGAAAGTATATTTTAAAATAATTCAAGCCGAGTTCGGTGTGAGGTAACATTATCTCCTATAAGGGGGCCTCCCGGCCTGCCTCTGGTTATATGATTTACTGCTTTTTAAGTACTGGTTTTGATTAGGAGGCAGCTGCTACTTATGGGCCGGGAGGGGCCACATCTTTTTTGTCTTGCAGTCACACCCTTCGGGCAAGGAAGTAATCCCAAGTGTATGGAAGGTCTGGAATGGATCACCAGAAAAACCAATTCTACAGGTGAGTTTCACAGAATTGTGTTTTTTTGTCTGTGTTTTGGATCAATCTATATGGTTCATTGATGTTCCCTCTATTTAACTCCCAGTCCCAGATTTTATGAGCATTTCAGGAATTTTGCTGTGCCTGTCCCCTTTTTTGGAGGCATGATCTCATTTTCCTTTTGGTCACCAATGACAAAGTCTAATCCTGTCCAGGTCAGTGCCCTGGTGTTGTGGTGTTCTAATCCCTGGCCCAGACATTATATAGACCCAATTTTTTTTTTTTTTTTTTTTATAACTGACCAGTGCCACTGTTTGGCCCATGGGTTCAATTATTTTATCAGCTGAGCTGTATTATTCACCAAGTCATCTGAAAGTGTACCCTTGGTAGAAAGATTGGCTGGGTTAAATTTGAGCTTCATGTGGTAGATTTCTTGCTGCATTGAATATCTATTCTTATGTAACTTTTAAGGTGTGCAGCATAGGTTTTTATGAATGTTACACACCCTGAAGAGCATTATGCCACTGCAAGTCTAAATTCCACTGCAGTCAACCTTGCTTACATTGGACAACATGGGGTGTTTTGCCCCTGAGCCACTACAAGACCCAGAGATAAAACACGAAGGTAACAGACTGTCTAGGATGACTGCTCTCATGGCAGCTAGGAAGAAGCGAAGTACATCCTTCTTAGCACTGGCTAGAGAGCAGGGAAACAGCGATAAGAGCGCCAGTTGGGGCGTATTCGAAATGGCTCTACCCGGCACTTGTCCGTAAATGCAGATGATTTCGTCCCACAGGGATTTTATGCTTGGGCAGCTCCACCAGATGTGGGTCATGTTCCCCTCCTCCTTCTGACACCTCCAGCAGGTATTGGGGGTAGTTTTGTCAAATCTATGAATGTCTGCAGGGCACCTATACCAGGGGGAAAGGATTTTAAAATTACATTCATTAATGGACGTGGCTATAGATGAGCTATGAGTGCAGGCATAGATTTTTGTGGGCAAGGCACCTTTGTTGGTTTTAGCATGGGTGTCTTGATTCCAAGTTACACTAGACATTCTGGAGAACTTAAGACAATTACCATCAACGGTTTGCAGACAGTTTCTGAATAAGCAAAGGTCTGCATGGCATTTGGGGTTAGGGGTCAAGTCATATCTAGTTAAAAGTATCAGACTTTCCAATTTCTGGGTCTAAAATCAATTAATTAGTTCCAGCAGACAGGTTTTGTTTTTACTTACACTTACCTCCCTTTTTAACCTTATGGGTAGGGGCAGAACTATTGTTGCCCAGTCTAGTTGATTCATCTTATTGTGGACTTTAATGGTCGAATGATTAGGTGCTAGCCTGTAGTTTAAAGGTCATTTTTAAATATCCAGACCCGCTTAAATGTGTCCCATTTAAATACAGCTACACCGGTGTTTGTGCTGGCGAAATGATCCGGTACCACTTAAATGTGGGTGGTGTCTTTAAACATGCCTATTATTGACCAAAGACATCCTGACCTGATGGGTTGAATAAAGAGGGACATTCCCTCATTCCTCTATCTAAATAATTGGTAATGACATAAAAAATGTTTATGCCATTAGAATTCCGTAAGCTTTGTTTCCTGCTGGACTTTTGCAAGTAATAAAAATTGTTTCTCTGGTTATTTTTCTTCAGCCTCTGCGTTTCCCGTCTCCATTTGCCTCATTTTAGCTGAAGCTCTGGCGAAATTCCCCCATCATATTTGTTCAATTACTGAGTGTGATTTATATGGGAATTATGGACGCAGTTACCAATTGCATGGCCATCGTACAAATGCAGTGTTATTAAAAATTTGACTATGCAATATCACCTCGGGTAGATCTGCACATACTGAGGCATATTAAAAAGCACTCAAAAATGAAATGTTAAACACTACTTCCAAATTGCGATGTACCAAGGGGAGCCATGTTTTCTTCCTTTTAGCAATTACACAAAAGGTCCTCTCGAGTGTATCTTCTACTGAAACTGAACTTGGATGTTTTTTCTCGGCTTCCCCTTTTTGACACAGACCAGTCTTACACTGTATTTTTTTTTTTTTTTTTTATTACTGAGACTTTTATATGTCCTCTTGGCTTTAGAAAGTATTCCATTATAAACAATGTATTATTTTCAGATAAAGGATGCCAGAGGCTTAAAACAGAACAAGCATTTTTCGGGTCCCCCACACAACCCCCCGGCCCTCACACCTCGAGTACTTTGGGCTGTACGGGCAACCCAGCGTTTGCTTGATTGGGTTTTCCTATTGCTGAGGTCGCACCCACCCAGCACATTTGTGATCATTTATTGGCTGATGTGCACAAGCCCATTGGCTGCATCCTCCATTTCCCTGTAGTCTTGGGAGTGATCCCACCCCCAGCCTTTCTGAATGACTGGGTGCTGGAGAGCACCTCAGATACAGGGAAGCCTTGGTTGCGGCTGTTGGTAAAGACATTGCTGTAGAAACTGCCGGTAAGAGTTTACCTGTGAACCTGAGTCTTTTAGACATTAGGACACAGCCTTATAGCAACTTTAACATCTGCAGGGTTTCTAATTCGGTTTCACTATTGCTTTATGCCTTTCTTTGGCTCACTAGAAAACTTTTTTTTATTTTAGCAGATAGAGAAGGTAATTGGCTCCAGTGTGATTTTGTACTGCATTCTGGTCATTTTGTGGAACCAATGGATCCTTTGTAGGATCGACTATTTTCGCCTTAAAGCGGACCTTCACTCTAAATAAGAGTCTATCTTATATGTTTCCCACACCCTGTACATACAGATTGCTCACATTAAAAATCATCCTACCTGCATCTACTGCATTTTATAAGGCTTTAAACATCCAAGATGGCGGCTTATGGAAGCTGCCATTTTTGCAGGCAGCCTGCAAACAGGAAGTGCCTGCAAACAGGAAGTGACTGTGCTGCTCTGCATTCTGGGACTGCTGACCTTTCCCTGACCCCAGCTCTGCTCTGTCTGAGCAAAGCACAGCTATAACCCGCCCCCCTGTACCTTATCCCACTCTCCTCTCCTCAGTAAGTGTGATGCTTCTGAGTCAAGATGGCGGCGCCCGTATCCTAAATTCCCGAACAGAGTTGCAGCCCAGTGGGGGAAAGTATAATAAATTAGTGACTAAACATGTAAAATATATTAATTTTAGATGCTGAGGAATTGTTTTTTAAGAGTTTGGGCTTTTCATTAAATCATGGTGAAGGTCCGGTTTAAATACAGTAAATAGGGCTAAATCTCCCTTTTTGGGGGTCACACAGCAACACCAAAACCTTGTTTCTAGATTTCACCACTGTTATTAAAAAACAAAAAGTAGTACTTGGCTGCCATCCTACATTACTGGGTTCTTAATTTTTCCGCATCCTTTTTTATATTTCTCCTTTGATAATATATGCAGAGGGTTGTGATTAAGTTAAGGTTTGGAAGAAATAATAGTATTTTTCTGCTCAACAATGCTGAAGATGGACCTGTACTCCAACCTGAGCTGACCTTAATACTTAACCTAAATCTGATTTACTCCATTAGTACAAAACTGTTCCTAAAGTTTTATGTGCAACACTTGTGCGTTTTATGCACGTTTTAGTGATTCCACGGGGGGGGGGGGGGGGGGGGGGGACGAGGGTTGGGGGTGGTAACACAATGAAAGTGAATGGACTATGCTTTAGAGGAAGTGCTTAAACCCAGCTGCCGTCCTGAACTTCAGAAAGATAGCGGCAAGCATCAGACAGAATCTGCGGTACTGCATGACTTCACCAACGAATTTGGGGTGCTGGTGTTACCCTTGCACTGCTTGGGGGAGGGGGGGGTTCAAATCCAAAATCCTAGGCTAGAGTGGCCTTTGAAGGGACTCTGCAGGCAGAGTGCATAAACTATTATTCAGCAGCTCACCTCATCATGCCTGCATCCTCCCTTCCTTCCGGACAGGTCACAGCTGCTCCTGGAAGTAGAAACAAGGCAAGGAGTAATGGCACACCCCCTGAATTCCTTTGCTATAGATCACCAATCATAGCCCACTCCGCTTTATCAGCTCAGGAAATGCGAGCACAGTACTGTTCTCCACCCAGCACAGCCTTGTGCTTTCCACCCTGAGCTGAGAGACTCATTTGCATATGAATAGCAGTCATGTCTAATTAATGCTTCAATCACTGCTGCACCTAATTAGCGCTTCAATCACCCGTGGCTACCTGTATGTTTGTGGTTGTCACAAGAACAGCTTTTGAACAATGCAATAGCCTGCGCCATTGAGGATTAGAAATGGCTGCTGATGTGACTGACTCTAACCAATGTATATGAACACTGGTGATATTATAGGCATATCTGTCTATTATTTGCCTTATGCACAATACCTATACATATGTGGTACCATCGTAACCAGGAGAACTTGGGATTTCACACGCAATAACATTTTATTGATACAGTTTTATTTTCCAAGTATACGGCACGTCCTGTTCCAATAATTCCTTACGTCTGGGTTGTTCCGCCACAATGTGGCGCGGTGGACTGCAGAAAGACTTGTGGCCACTCCCTGCCGCATAAATAGCGAGGTACCTCCCACCAATTTCCGTGTTTCTCTGCAGTCTGGACTGCGAAGATAGAAGATGGCTCTCTACTGCGCAGGGAGTGGGGCTTTTCAAGCCTAGGGCCCTGCAGGCTTAATTCCACCCGTTCTGGACCCACTGCCTCCCAGCCTCGGCTGACGGTTCGGATGAAGGTAGGATAGCACTAGGGTCAGGTGCTGAAGGAGCTCGGCTCCGGGCCGCAAGACCCTGTACCAAAGGGTAGCCGGCGACAGGCCTTCTATGGTGAGCCTTATTGGGATGCCCCAGCCTCGTATCTTGGGTCCTTGTTCCCTCTCCCCGTCTCCCCTCCCCTCTAGAAGGTTGTGCGCGACCCCTTTGTTGTGGCCGCTCGGCTGGCAGGGGGCGCATGGGGGGTCCGTGGTTTGTGTGTGTGTTATTTTTACTATTGTAGTGTGTGCGGGCCGCTGTACGGCGCTCCGCGGTGGTTGGCGCTATGCATTTTTTAGTTCTGTCATGGCGCCGGCGCCTCACGTGATCTTAGTTTTGCGCTCTTCGGGGGGGGGGGGGTGTGGCTGGAACCGCGGATTGACGCGTTATGCGTCATGCGCTCGTGGTCCGCCCCTCTAGATGCTGCTGCCGGCGCAATTTTGTGGCCTCGTCCTTGCGGTGCTGCGACGCGGTCTGGTCTCTGAGCGATCTGTCCTATGTATACGCTGGGGATGTTTATTGTGTACCTATTGTGTCTTGCAGGCGGGTCACCTCTGACTGTGGTTCTCCCGGCCCTGCCCCTTACCATTCTCCCACATTCCCTAGCGGGCTTTGGGGGGCATCCCAAAAAGGGTGGCTATTGCTAACTGTGTCCCTGTTCTGGCCGTTACGCCTGCATCTGAATCCCCATATGGAGGCTTCCGGGGACTATGTGCTTGGGGTTCCTTTGGGACAAGCCCAGCTGTGAGTTGTGTGTGGGGTATCCCCTGTTAGTGACGGTGTCAGGGTGTGTTTGACCTGTGCCCAACATGTACTTGTACTGCAGCCTGGGTCCTCTGCTACGGGTCCCAGTGCTGCACCCCCTTCTGCTTCGCCTACCCCCCCCATGCTTGCATCTGACCCCCAGTGAGGGGCACATTGGCGGGGAGTCTTAATATGACTTGGCTTCACGGGTAGCCAGCATTGAAAAGCATATTGCTGGGTTAGCCCCGCGTAAGGCTTCTGTTAAGAAGCAGCATTTATCTCCCGCTGCTTCCCTCTTTCCTGTGGAGGATGAGGGACTTTACTCATTGTCTGACCTTTACCCCCTCGAGGAGGGGGAATTATTCTCTGATTCAGAATCCTCTGAGGAACAATCTAAGTTATATGGTGGTACCGGGTCTCCTTTTGGAGAAGACCCATGGTCCTCAGATGACACTGACAGGTTATTGACTCACATTTTTGAAGTGCTTTGTGTTTCCCCTCCTGCTGTGGCTCCGCAGCAGCAGGGTGAGCTTTTCCATTCTGTTAAACCACGCTTGGAGTTCCCTGAGCAGAATCACTTTAATAAGCTGGTGCTCAAAGAGTGGGAACGCCCTAGTAAGCTACCTGGGGTGCCAAGAGTTGGGACAGGAGGTATCCCTTTCCTGCTGATGTAATTAAGCGTTGGTCCTGTCCTCCCGAGGTGCACACGCCCGTTCTAGGGTTGTCTAATACATCTCTCATGCATTCACCTGACACTACTACCCTGCGGGATGGTGAGGACCGGCGCTTGGACCAGCTGTCCTGTCATGCTTTTGTCTGTGTGGGGATTGCACTGCGCCCGGTTTGTGCCTCTACCATAACGGCCATTGCTATTAAAGGGTTGCTTAAGTGTCCCCTAGATGGGGCCTCTGAAGACGCGGGAGGTGAGGATTATAGATCTCTCCTACTTTGCTATGAATTTATTGCATATATCCTTTCTTCCATGGATGATGCCATTCTGCCCTGTTGGTGGCTATACGACACTCTGTCTGGCTACGTCAGTGGGTGGCTGATAATGCTGCTAAAAAGGCCCTTACTGGTTTTCCCTTTAAGGGGCTGCAGCTCTTTGGGGAACGCTTGGACCTATTTGCCAGGGGTGGTAGGCTGCCTCAACGTAGGAGGCTGTCTCGGCCCTTTCGGGGGACCGGTGCTTCTCTTCCCTCCTTCCGCGCTTCAAGGGCTGGTCGAGGAGTTTCCTTTGCTGGGGCACGCGGAGACCATTGGGGCAGGGGTAGAGGACGGGGCCGTCCTGGGCTCTCATGGGGTCCCAAGCCCAAATCCTCCCCCAAGCCCCCTGAGGCATGAGGAGGTGCCCTAACCCATCCGGGTGGGGGTACAGCTTCGGATCTTTGCTCACGTCTGGAGGCTACGTGTAGCAGACAGATGGATTCAGGAGATGGTGTCCTCTGGATACAAGATAGAGTTTGCAGCCTGGCTGCCCCAAGATTTATCAGATCCCGGATGGCTTAAAACCCCCTGTCAGTTCAGGGCTTGTGGCTTGCGGTCCGAAATCTTTTGGGGTTGGGGGTCATCTGCCCTGTGCCTCTCAGGGAATGGGGCAGAGGCTTCTACTCCAATCTATTCACTGTTACCAAAAAGGATGGGTCCCTCAGGCCCATCTTGGATTTAAAGCACCTCAACGAGTTTGTCAGATTCAAGCATTTTCACATGGAGACACTACGCTCAGCAGTCGCTACTCTGCACCCGGGCGACTTCATGACATCCGTAGATATCAAGGACGCTTACCTTCATGTACCAATCTTCACAGGTCATCAGAATTTTTTCAGGTTTGCTCTGGAGGATCAGCACTACCAGTTTGTGGCCTTACCTCTTGATATCACCTCAGCTCCCGGGGTATTCACCAAGGTGCTGGCGGGTGTGATGGCTCTGTTGAGATCTCAGGGCATTCACATTCTTCCTTATTTGGACGACATTCTGATCTCGTCTCAGTCCTTCCATCAGGCAGAACTGGATACCCAGATGGTGGTGTCCACACTAGAGTCCTTCAGCTGGGTGATCAACCATCCCAAGTCCTTTCTGTCCCCATCACTGGTGAGGTCCTTTCTGGGCATAACTCTGGATACATCTCAGGTCTAGGTTTTTCTCCCTCAACAGAAGGTGGAGAGTCTTCAGGCACAGCCCAGTTTCTTCTTTCTTGTCCTCATCCCTCCATCTGGCAGGGGATGCAACTGGTGGGCCTGATGGTGTCTTGCTTCGAGGCGGTACCCTATGCTCAGTTTCACATGAGACCTCTTCAGCTACACCTTTTGTCAGTATGGGATCGGGAACCTGTGTCCCTGGATCAAGTACTTGTAATGTCCCCCCTGGCCAAACGTTCCCTCTCGTGGTGTCTGGACTCAAGGAGCCTCTTGGTGGGCAGGACCTTTCTGTCCCCTTGCTGGGAGACTTTCACCACAGATGCCAGTCTGACAGGTTGGGGGGGGCTTCTGGAAGTCCTTGAAATTCCAGGGTCAGTGGTGCCCCCAGGAGGCCCACACTCCTATCAACATTCTGGAACTGAGGGCGGTAAGGTTGGTTCTCGGCCAATTGACCCCACACCTTCGGGGTCGGCCTGTTCAGATCTGCTCGGACAACCAGACGGCAGTTGCCTACATCAATCATCAGGGAGGGACTCGGAGCAAGCAAGCCCTCAAGGAAGTGTCCCTGATACTGTCCTGGGCGGAAGAGAATGTCCCCTGTATATCGGCAGTTTACATCCCGGGAGTGGAAAACCTGGAGGCTGCTTGAGCAGGGGGATGTCTCGGCTGGGGAAGTGGTCCCTCAGCAACAGGGTGTTTCACTCCCTGTGCCACCACTGGGGTCTGTCGGATGTGGACCTGTTTGCTTCACGTCACAATCACAAACTTCACAGATTTGTGTCTCTGTCTCCGGATCCTCTGGCCTTTGCCACGGATGCGCTAGCAATGCCTTGGCAGGGGTTTTGGCTCCTCTGTGTTCCCTCCGTTCCCTCTGTTGAGCAGGGTGCTGTGCAAGGAAGGGGTGCCAACCATTCTGGTGGCCCCCTGTTGGCCAAGAAGGGTGTGGTTTTCAGACATCGTGCAATTGGCAGTAGATCAGTACGTCCTGCCCAAGGATCCAGACCTCCTCACTCCGGGGCAGCTGTGCCATCCCAATTTACAAACGTTGGCTTTGACCGCTTGGCTGTTGAAACCTCCATCTTGAGGGAAAAGGGTTTGCCTGCCTCTGTTGATACCATGATTAGGGCTAGGAAGAAGTCCTCGTCCTTTATCTACTACAGGGTCTGGCATGCTTACATTGCCTGGTGTGAGTCCAAATCTCTTCCCTGTCGGGTGTTTTCTATGCCTAGGATTCTGGAATTTTTGCAACATGGTTTGGATTTGGGCCTTCAACTTAGTACCCTCAAAGGTCATGTTTCAGCTCTGGCAATTTTTTTTCCAAAGATCTTTTGCCAATCGCTGTTTGGTTAAGACTTTTTTCCAGGGGGTGTCTCACGTGCGTCCGCCATGTAAGCCTATGTAACCAGTTGGGGATCTGAATCTGGTATTAGCTGTTCTGCAGGGTTGTCCTTTTGAGCCTCTTTGTGAGGCCGCTTTGCCCATTTTGACTCTTAAGGTAACCTTTTTGGTGGCTATCACTTCTGTTAGGCGTGTTTCTGAGTTGGCGGCGCTTTCCATCAAACCTCCTTATTTTGAACGACACCAGGACAAGGTGGTATTTGGGTCAAGCCAGATTTCTTGCCTAAGGTTGTGTCTGCTTTTCATTTCAATTAGGACATTGTCTTGCCTTCCTTGTGTCCTAATCCTGCTAATTCCAAGGAGAGGACTCTGCATTCTTCGGATGTGGTCAGGGTTCTGAAGTTTTACTTGGTAGCTACTGAATCTTTCAGGAAGACCGATGCTCTTTGTTCTTCCTTCTGGCCCTAGGAAGGTCCACTATCCGCAAGTCAGGCGGTGGTGCAAGCCTATTCTGCTAAGGGGAAGGAACCTCCCTTCCGCCTTACTGCTCATTCCACTCGTGCTATTGGTGCCTCTTGGGCCTTTCAGCACCAGGCTTCTGTTGAACAAGTTTGTAAGGCCGCAACTTGGTCTTCTGTTTTGCAAGGTTGATGTTAGGGCCTCAGCTGACGCTGCTTTTGGCCGCAAAGTTCTGCAGGTGGCAGTGGTTTAAACTGCTCGCCGTTGCTTTTGGGATCCCACCATACTTTACGGACACTGCTTTGGATGTCCCAGACGTAAGGAATTCTTGGAACAGGACGTGCTGTATACTTGGAAAAATACAATTCTGTGAGTACTCACATGTAGAGTTGATTTTATAGTATGCAGCACGTCCTGTTCCACCTCTCCTTTGTTATTATTTTTCCTGGTTACCCCTGTATGGTGATTGTTCTAAAGTTCTTTTGGGATTTTTATCCATTTTTTTGATTCTCCTAGGTTCTTGTATAACTACTTGTCAACACTGGAAATTGGTGGGAGGTACCTGGCTATTTATGGGGCCGGGAGTGGCCACAAGTCTTTCTGCAGTCTACTGCGCCACCTTGTGGCGGAATAACCCAGACGTAGGGAATTATTGGAACAGGACATGGTGTATACTATAAAATCAATTCTACAGGTGAGTACTCACAGAATTGTATTTTTTTATTGGAAAAAAAATACTACAAATTGTAAAAAATAGATTTTTTACATTTGTTTGCACATATTTCACCTAAAAGTATTAATAATATACAAAATAAGCCCAGACTCAAAAACAATATTACATTTTCCTGGGAAATCCCTGGAAATCCCTTCATAAATCACAGTTGAACATGTGGAGTGCAAAATAGTGAAACATGGTCTGGCAACA
The DNA here is from genome assembly GCA_027917425.1 of Gastrophryne carolinensis. Classification (NCBI taxonomy): domain Eukaryota; kingdom Metazoa; phylum Chordata; class Amphibia; order Anura; family Microhylidae; genus Gastrophryne; species Gastrophryne carolinensis. Next base: position 62,287,736 of record CM051240.1, read on the forward strand.
GATGACAAAAACTCTAGGAAGGCTGGCACTTAAAGGGTTAAAGTATTAATATTTCAGTGACCCATAAATATATGCATATGTGTGGAAGTGTGCGCATGTTAGTGACAATGCCTGTGTCACAAGCAAGATATCTTGAGCTCTGACATTCCCTGCCCATTATGCTGATTATTATGCGGCATCACAGAGCCAGGGGCCATGCCCACTGAAAAAATGTAATAAAAATACCATGAAACTGTAAACCTTGATATCTCAACTATTTCTTCTTTGATTTAAAAAATGAAAACATCATTTGGGATAATGCCAAATGCAGACAGACACAATGGTCTAGCAATTGCCTTTTCCTGCTGTATATCTTTAATTATCAGGTGCTCTTATGAACTTGATCTTTTCCAGAATCTTACTTTTTGATAGAGCCAACTAGGGTTTAATCTACTTTGGTGCTATTTGGTGTTGTTGCGATCAGAGACCCTATTAGGACAATATAGCTACACATTCTTTTTACTAAAGACAGGAGGTTCATTTACCAGAACTACATGGATCAAAACCATAGGGTGTTAAGGAGTGCCAGGTGCCTCCCCCGCTGCTCACAAAGAATACCCTAAAGTACTGGTAAACATTTATCTTATTTGTAAATGGGACCAAGTTTCTGCAATTGTCTCGTACGTGACTTTGGCCCATTTACAATAGAGAGAAAAGTTTTAATAGAAATTAAAATGCCTACTCTGTTTTCATTTATCCTCCGTAATAACAGCTTGTCATTTTTCTGAAGTTTTCACACAAACAGCTTAGTTTGTTTGCAGGCGCCAAAGTACCTGCTAGACTTCTCGGTGGTGACTTATTTTACTTTGAAGCTGCAGATGTGCGGCGCCCAGAACATTTTCATGTGCAAATATTAGTTTCAGATTTGTGTGGCTGTTGAAGAGAATAATAGATCCATAGGAAATGTCTCGTTTTCTGCGCCAGCCCTATTTTTGTGGATATTAGCTTCCCTCCCACGTCCAATCAGACTTCACTTGTTTCCTCCTTCCCAGTTCATAAAAATGGTTCAGACTCTGGATGCAATTAAAAAAAGAAAAAAAAAATGTCACAAAAAGAATGAGATTCTAAAAGGATGTGTGAAAATTGATAGGTAGACGTCATTTGTGAACTTAGTGTACGGATGTTTGTCGCATCACAATGATTGTATCTTATGCCGCCATTATTAACCTCTAATTGAGTGTATTGTTGTTTTTGTAGAAGAGAGAGCTTACTTTTGTGTCTTTATATATTTTTATAGTTTAACAAGTTGAGAACATCCATTGGTGTGTCAATTTACATTTATATATTTTGAATTGCATTAAAGTAAGCCTGAATCCAATGGGCAGATTCAGCAACAGATATATATATATATATATATATATATATATATATATATATATATATATATTTGCTTGAGTGGGGCGTGACCTAAGTGGGCAGACATGGCCTATGAACAGCCGGCGTCCCATCACAGATATGGCCTGTGAATAGGCTACACCCACCCATCGCATGAAGGAAAGCAGCCCACCCGTGGGAACCTTATAGGGGTGTGTGTGTTTCTTTGTCTATGTGCATCAGTCTGTGTTTGTGTGTCTCTCTCTCTGTCTGTGCATGTGTGTGTATGTATGTGTGGAGAGAAAGCACTCACTGGCTGTAATGAGAGATGCCACACACTTCCTGCAATGAGAAATGCTGCTCACCCGTAATGGGGGGGATGCTGCACACTGGCTGTAATGGGGGGGGATGCTGTACACTGACTGTAAGGGGGGGGGGATGCCGCACACTGGCTGTAAGGGGAGGATGCCGCACATTGGCTGTAATGGGGGGGATGCCGCACACTGGCTGTAATGGGGGGGATGCCGCACACTGGCTGTAATGGGGGGGATGCCGCACACTGGCTCCAATGGGGGGGATGCCGCACACTGGCTGTAATGGGGGGGGATGCCGCACACTGGCTGTAATGGGGGGGATGCCGCACACTGGCTGTAATGGGGGGGGGGATGCCGCACACTGGCTGTAATGGGGGGGATGCCGCACACTGGCTGTAATGGGGGGGATGCCGCACACTGGCTGTAATGGGGGGGTGCCGCACACTGGCTGTAATGGGGGGGATGCCGCACACTGGCTGTAATGGGGGGGATGCCGCACACTGGCTGTAATGGGGGGGATGCCGCACACTGGCTGTAATGGGGGGGATGCCGCACACTGGCTGTAATGGGGGGGATGCCGCACACTGGCTGTAATGGGGGGGATGCCGCACACTGGCTGTAATGGGGGGATGCCGCACACTGGCTGTAATGGGGGGGGATGCCACACACTGGCTGTAATGGGGGGGGTGCCGCACACTGGCTGTAATGGGGGGAATACCGCACCCTGGCTGTAAGGGGGGGGATGCCCCACACTGGCTGTTATGGGGGGGTTGCCGCACACTGGCTGTAATGGGAGGGATGCCGCACACCGGCTGTAATGGGGGGGATGCCGCACACCGGCTGTAATGGGGGGGATGCCGCACACCGGCTGTAATGGGGGGGGGGGGGATGTCGTTGTGGAATACAATGATAGGCTAATCATTTGTAGATCTCCCAATTATCAGACTATTGGGTCAATTCTGAGCCTGGTGAGAAAACCCACTTCTTTTTTAGGAGAGAAAATTGCCATTCACTTTCATTACCTTACCTTAGCCCTTTTAGTGCTGGGTACACGAGACTCGCATAGCTGACATTTCACTTCATATAAAAAAAAAAAGCCGGTCTCTTCACCTACATCCGCCCAGGATCTTCCTCCATCGGAAGAGTTCCCGAAACAGGTTAAAACGAGGTGGATGATGTCATCCTGCTCCTCTGGCACCAAGAGATGCTGGTAGTGAGTGTGTGGGGCAGGAGACTCCCAGCTGGCAGTTATCTAGTGTCCTTGATAACATGGAAGCCAACATGGCATCCACCTTGGAAGTTTGCAGGGCGTACCTCCGGTTCCTGTACCCCTATTGTCCCAGCTATTCCTGCAACGGCAGACAGGCACAAGTTGAGGATAGTGATGGTCAGGCTTCTTCGGGGGTAGATTCGATTAACTGGGATTTTCAGACGACAAATGAGCATCGAGCTCTAGTAGAAGAAACGTCTGTCTTGCTTCAGGACACTTATAATGCAATTCATATTGATTCTGTGGAGAAGCCACTTTCAGTGCAGGACACATTGGATCATAAATTGTGAAGAAAAAGGTTGTCCCAGTTCATTCATCTTTGCTTGATGTATTGAAAAAGAAATGGCCTTTTCAAGAACAGGATATATATATATATATATATATATATATATATATATATATATATACCGGTATATTATATATATATATTTTTTTACTCAATTCTCTTAAGAGGAAGTTTTTCTTCTTTTTTTTATTGATGAGGCAGAAGCCCATTCGTGGACCAAATGTCTCAAACCGGATGCTCCAAGTGCTCAGGCTTCTAGGTCCTCTGATCTGAGCTTTGGGGATGCAGGTACTTTCCGGGATCCTATGGATTGTCAGATGGCATCCTTAAAGGAGCACTATTGGGAAAATTGCTCAATGATAAAAATCCATATGAATATGCTGGATGGTGGGAGGGAGGGGTCACTTATACATCCGGCATCAATAAATATCCCGCCAGGCTTGTTTTCCGTTCTTTTAATGTAATGAAAACGACATTCCGGGTGACAAGGTCTATCACCACTGATAGAATAAACCAGTCATCTGTAAACCACAAGCTTGGCGGGAGTTTTATTCAGTTCGGGTGTATACGTGACCCCTCCACTCATTAGCCAACATGTTTATATGGATGTTTAATATTACAGAATTTCGTGATAGTGCTCCTTTAAGAGAGCCTGGGACACTACTGCTTTTTCCTTCATACCAGCTCTCGCTTCAGACTGTGATGCAGAAATTTGGAGGCATGGCTAAACAATTTGAAGGGTTACATTGAGAAAGTCTCCCCAAAACAGACATACTTCTGGTTATGTTCATAGCAGTTTCATCATTTGAAGATTCTTCCACGATGGCATTTAGATCTATGGACAAAGGCCTGTTTTATGTATTCATTTATTATTATTATTATTATTATTATTATTGTTATTACTACTGCTTTATGCATTACACTTTTTAAAAAATTATGCACTCTTTTTCTTTAAGGGGGGGGGGGGTACTTGGCAAGGGGGGCAGAGTCGGACGGCAGAGGGGAAAGACGCTGGACGTGCAGGTGCCACATTCTTCGTTTAGCCGCTGCAGCATTGGGTCTGTCTCCTGCCGGCGTAGCTTCGCTTTGTGGCCCCCAAGGACGCATTGGAGAAGAGGAAACATTCAGGTTCCCCTGAGTCCGAAAGATTTGTTTGTGTCAGTAGTCTCTGAAGAAGAGTAAGAGTTGTCTGAGGGTGAGCTTCCTTCCAGTAGGGAAGACAGTTATTTAGACTCAGAAACTTCTACTCATGAGGGTTCTTTTGCAAGGATCAGATGGAAGGCCTCATTGGTCCTCTTTAGAGGTTCTGCACATTTCACCTCCAAAAGCTCCCAAAATAAAAAATGGAGACTTATTCAAGGCAAGGCAGCAGTTCCCTGACCAAACTTATTTTTCTAATATTGTTTGCAAGGAATGGGAGAGGCCAGATAAAGCTCCCTCCCATTCCTAAGGTCTTGGTTACCAAATATACTTTTCCCTCAGATCTGGTTAATTTATGTTCTCTTCCTCCTGTGGTGGACGCTCGAGTTTCGGGTCTTTCTAATGCTGCTGTTATGCCTTCCTCTTATGCTTGTTTAAAGGATCCAGCAGAGAAGTGCATACATCAGGTGGCGCGCCAGGCCTTCTCTATTGTAGGTTTGACTTTACGGCCAGCTTGTGCCATATCCATAGCATCTTTGGTGAGCAGAAGGTTGTTAAAACGGCTGGTTTTTAAGACTTGGAGTCACTCACAAGATTCATGCTTTCAGCTGATTAAGACCAGTTTGGAGATTAATAAATGTCATATCTGCTATGGATGATTTGGTTAAGTTGCTAGTGGTGGTAAAATGTTCCTTATGGCTAAATTAATGTCCGGCAGACGCGGCCTCCAAGAAGTCCCAGACGGGACTTCCCTTCCAAGGGCGGTAATTGTTCGGAGAACATCTGGATGACATGGTAAAGGAGGCGGCAGGTGTCTACTAAACTTCCGCAAAAAAGGAAGCTAACCCCGTTTTTTTTACATTTTCTTACGAAATTCTCGTCTCTCTTGTGGTGGCAAAGGTTCTGCCTCTTCGGGTTACCACAGGGAGTTCTGGAATAGACCCAAGTTCCAGAGTAAGGCAAGATCATTTTGCTGGAACAAGACAAAGCTCTCTCAAGAATGAAGCATCGCCCTCACCCTTGCTGGTGGGGGGACAGCTTCTGCAGTTTGGAGACGCCATGTGTCAGATCTATAGATACAAGAGGTGGGTTTGATTGAGTTAGGAGTCAGACCTCCCCAGAGGTTTGTTTGGTCAGGGATATCCCAGAATCCGGGGAAAGCAGAAGCCTTGAGAACGCACCTTTTGTGGATGGGAGTAATCCGCCAGGTTCCCTTCTTAGAGAGGGACCAGTCTGATCACAATCCCCAAGAGGGACAGTTATTTGTGCCCAATATTGGATCTGAAGGGCCTCAACAGCTTCGTCCGTCTGAAGCATTTTCACATGGAGTCACTAAGGTCCACAGTGATGTCACTTCAGCCTGCCCTCAGCCCTGAGGGTGTTCACCAAGGTTTTGGAACAGAAGAGAAAAGAACAGAAGAGACTCTTGCTTCAGGCCAGAATACAGACTCCCTGATGTCCCTTGGCCGATGCTCTATCAGAGGTGGCAACTGGTAGGCCTGATGGTGCCCTTGGCTTTTCGTGGCAATGCCCTTTGCTCAGTTTTACACAAGGCCACTGCAGATGGAGTTGCTCTCACTCTGGGATCATCCTCTGAGTCTCTGGATCACCCCTTTTTTATGACACAATCAGCCTGGTGGCTGGATCCCCAGCATTTTCTGGTGGGCCGGTCCGTCGGTTCTGTAGGAGATAGTCACCACGGATTCTAGCCTAATGGGTTGGGGAGGATGTCTGGAAATCACAGGCGATACCAGGGACAGAGTTCGGGGGATAACAAACTCCCCATAAACATCCTAGAGCGATTCTCTTAGTCCTCACACATTGGACTTTTTTTTTCAGAAGCCCATTGCCAAGAATAAACTTATTAAAACAGTCACTCGTGTGCTCTCCACATAAGCCTATTCTGCCTGTTTGAGACTTGAACTTTGTATTGTTGCCCTACAGAATGCTTCCTTTGAAGCTCTGGCAGAAGCTTCTCTGAGCTTGATGACACTTAAGGTAATTTTTCTAGTGGTTATACGCCAAGTTTCTGAAATAGCAGCTTTATCGGTTAAACCTCCTTATTTAGAGTTGCATAAGGACAAGACCAACTTCTGTTTTAAGCAGGGTTTTCTGCCCAAGGTGGTTTCTCATTTTTATCTTAATGGTGGTTTTCCCTCCTTATGTCCGGCTCCAGTTTGCCATAAGGAGAGGGTCCATCATTCTTTTAAATTAAAATATTAAAATATTTTCTCTGCTACACAAGCCTTCCATAAGTCGGACTCCTTATTTGTTTTAACTGAAGAGCCATGGACGGGTCTTCTGCCAGCTAAATCTAAATCAGCCAATGGATTAGAAGATCTGGATAAGAATCCTCCTTTTCAGATTACAGCTCATTCTTCTCGTGCTATCGGAGCATCTGGGGCATTTCAGCACCAGTCCTCGGTGGAACAGGTAGGCAAAGCGGCTACTTTGTCTTCAGTTCATACTTTTAACAAGTTCTATAAGGTAGATTTTAGAGCTTCCGGGGATGCCGTATTTGGTATGAAGGTTTTACAGACATTAGTCAGCTAAGTTGTTTTTTGATTTTTTCAGTAGCTTACCCTTTATTATTTCTTGGGATCTCACCCTGAAGTTAAGGGCACTGCTTTTGGAGGTCCCATTCATCTTTGAATGCGGACTGCCTGGAGTGGATTGGGGGAGAAAATACAATTCTGTGATTCTCACCTGTAGAATGGTTTTCTCTTCTACATCCACTCCAGTCCATCAGGCCCTCCCTTCTGCTGGGTTACTGTATCTACTCCTTAGATGCCTAGTCCTAGTGGATTTATATATATATATATGTAAATTGTTTTTCAGCATTAAAAAATGAGAGAGAAAATAAGCTGAGAAGGGCCTACATATCCAGAGGAGTTCCTTCACCATAGGTCTCAGCCCATTTAACATGTCTGCTTCATGGGCAGAGAGGACAAGTGCCTCTATAGAAGAGATCTGTAAAACAGCAATGTGGTCTTTGAACCACACCGTGCTCAAGCACTTTAGACTAGATCTCCTGCCTGCAAAACATCAGTCCTTTGGTAGAAGGGTCTTACTAGCAGCTTCCCACCTGCAAGGTATACGTACTTGCTAATCCTCTCCATGGGTCATGCAGATGGATGAAGGGAGAAAATCCCTGTTAGACTTACCGGTAGTGTTTTTTCCACTAGTCCTTCAGGATGACCCCTTAGTTTTCTCCTATTGTCCTATGGTATACCTTTTGCTACTTAAGACTGAGGTGGAGAGGAAAGGATGGGGTGTTTCCTCCCAGGGGGTGCAACTGCTCTCTCCATCTGTTACCGGTAAGTGTAACAGGTTTATTCTAAGTATGTCACACACCCCGCTTCAAGACATTCATTACATGTGGGTATACTGACCTGTAGATGGCGATCTTGCAGAGATGTCAATAAAAAAAGGCCCTCCCGGCCCATAAATACCTGGGACCTCCCACTCATTCCCCAGTTTTTAATCTCTGCAGAGGCGAGCAAGTCAGAAGATGATGTCTCCTCCTTGCAGGTAGCCGGGATGACGCCCGGCCCTCTATTGTTCTATTCCTGCCCGGATCCCTTTATTTACATCACTTGCCTCCCAACCTAGGCTGCTGGTCCGGGCAACAGTAGATGGCACCCTAGGTGCTCAGGAGCCGTGAGACCCCATAACAAGGGGTAGGCGGCTAACCGGGTTGGTGACCACGGTTTGGGATGCCCTGTCCCTTGGCCCCTACCCTAGCATGGATTCCCCCTCTCCCGGATACCCTTAGAGGGGGGGGGTCCTTATGGATTCATCTTTTTATTATATTGTGTTTGTGTGTGTGTTGTGCATGTTTACCACTCAGGCTGGCGCCGGCCTCCGGCGTTTTAAAAAAAAAAAAAACATCAGTTTCACTGTGGCCCATCATTTTTACTTATTGATTATGCCCCTCCCTGGGGTTGCTGGGCAATGCTCTGCTATTAACTCTTTGGTCATTTGCTAGCATCTGATTGTGTGTGTGTGTGTTTCAGGTGGACCATTGATCCTATTAAAGGGGGATTCTCCCGGTCCTAGGGTCCCTGGTTAAAATTTAGTTGGCTTAAAATTCCTCCCACTCGGGACTTAAAAGGGCATCCCGGGTTGCATTACTGCGTAATTCCCTCTGGGCATTATATATATGTATCCATTTTGGGGGATGATGTATTTCTTTGTGTACCCTGTGCGCAACGGTCTATTACGCGGCAGACCGGATCTCAGGCGTCTGGTCCTGCTCCGCCAGTCTCCTCTCCATCTCCCCCTCGCTTGACACGTACCCCATGTGATGTGGTCATTGGAGGGGAGTCGCAATCTGAGGTGTGTGCCAGATTGGCCAATCTTGAAAAATTGCTTTCCAGTGCCATTGCTAAAAAGGCCACGGCAAAGCAAAAACGTGTATACAGCCAGGCAGACCCTTGATATGGAGGAGTTTGACTCCCTGGATTGGTCTGATTGTTCCCCGCGTGAGGAAGGGGAGCTGTATGAGGAGTCTGAGGGCTCCGATTATTAGCAGTTTGTGGGCGCTGATACCGAGCAGGGCCAGGGGGATTCCTTGGATACCCCTAGGGTCCTACCTCATATGTTTGAGGTCCTGGCTATCTCTCCCCCCGAGGCGGCTCCTCCGCTGAAGGGGGAGCTCTTTGAGATGACCAAGGAATGGGAGAGGCCGACTCCGGGTGTCCCTCCGGGTTGGGACAAAAATATCCCTTTTCGGCGGACGCGGTGAAGCACTGGTCGTCCCCCCGGCGCCCCCCCCGAAGTGGATGCTCCTGTTTTGGGGTTGTCCAGCTCCTCAATCCTGCATTCTCCGGAGTGCACTACTCTCAAGGATGGTGAGGATAAACGCATTGACCAGATGGCTTGTCATGGTTTTGCCAGTGTTGGGTCGGCCTTGCGGCCGGTTTGTGCTTCTGCGCTTTTATTGGTAGCTGCCAGGTCAGTTGTTAGAGGACTGTTGACCTCTTCCGGGCTTGACTCGGCTAGTGAGGAGTTTGCCGACCTTAAGCGCTGTGAGTTATTTTTGTCCTTTGTGCTGTCCGCCCTGGACGACACATTGGTGATGTGTAGCAGAGCTTCGGCCTTGCTTGTGGCTATCCGGCGGTCGGTTTGGTTACGCCAGTGGGCGTAAGCCTAGAGCCGCTGCCAAGCCGGCTCAGCAATGAGGGGGCGCCCTCACCCTTGCAGGTGGGGGGACGGCTGCAACTCTTCTCCCGGGTCTGGGTCCAAGAGGTCTCGGACAGGTGGATTCAGGATGTGGTGTCTTCCGGTTACAAGCTGGAGTTCGAGTTCCGGCCCCCCTCCCAGACTCTTCAGTTCTCGGGCGGCGTCAGATCCTCTGGCCGCCCAGGGGCTTCGGGCGGCAGTAGCAAGTCTCTCGGACATGGCTGTCATCTGTCCGGTGCCTCACTCAGACCGGGGCCTGGGCTTCTATTCCAATTTGTTCACGGTGCCCAAGAAGGACGGATCCGTTCGTCCCATTCTGGATCTGAACTTGCTCAACAGGTTTGTTTGTCCCCGGAAGTTCCGTATGGAAACTCTGCTCTCTGCCATCCACTCACTTCGTCAGGGGGACTTCATGACGTCCATAGACATCAAGGATGCTTACCTGCATATTCCAATATTTCCGGCACACCAGAGATTCCTCAGGTTTGTTGTGGACAATCGACATTTTCAGTTTGTGGCTCTTCCGTTTGGCCTTACCTCGGCTCCAAGGGTTTTTACCAAGGTGTTGGCAGGAGTGATGGCCATCCTCAGAGCCAGGGCTATCTGCATCATGCCCTATCTGGACGATCTTCTCATGGCGTCTTCCCTCAGTCAGGCGCAGCTGGATACCAGGACCGTGGTGTCCACTCTGGAGAGTTTCGGTTGGGTGATCAACTATCCCAAGTCCTGCCTCACTCCCTCCAGGGTGGTGGAGTTCCTGGGAATGTCTCTGGATACTTCTCAGGCCAGGGTCTTCCTCCCCCGAGCCAAGGTTCTTCTGATTCAGGAATTGACTCAGCGTTTCCTATCCTTCCCTCCGCCCGTCCATCTGGCTTGGGATGCGTCTGGTGGGATTGATGGTGGCATCGTTCGAGGCGGTTCCCTTTGCCCAGTTTCACACGGGGACGCTCCATCTCTTGGCGGCCTGGGACGGGTCCCCACTGTCATTGGATCAGTCCTTTCTGATGTCCCCTCGGGTGCGGCGTTCCCTTCGGTGGTGGCTTAAACCAAGCAATCTGACGAGGGGCAGGTCTTTTCTGACTCCTCGTTGGGAGACGGTCACCACGGATGCCAGCCTGTCAGGTTGGGGGGATTTTGGAAGGATCTTCAGTTTCAGGGACTGTGGGGGCCTCAGGAGGCTCACGATCCCATCAATGTTCTGGAGCTGAGAGCCATCAGTTTGGTTCTGGCTCACTTGACTCATCAGTTATGGGGACTACCGGTTCAAGTTCGGTCGGACAATCGGACGGCGGTCGCCTACATCAATCACCAGGGAGGTACTCGCATCAGGCGTGCCCTCAGGGAAGTGTCTTTGATCCTGGATTGGGCAGAGGGCAATGTCCCATGCATCACGGCAGTGTACGTTCCGGGAGTGGAAAACACGGAGGCGGACTCCCTGAGCAGAGGGTCATCTTGCCGGGGAAAATGGTCGCTCTGCCCCAAGGTGTTTCGGTCGCTTTGCCACCAGTGGGGGACCCCGGAGGAGGACCTCTTTGCCTCTCGTCACAATCACAAGCTTCTGGCATTTGTGTCTCTCTCACGGGATTAGCTGGCTCTGGCAGCGGATGCCATGTCTCTGAAATGGAGGTATCTGGGGTTTCTATACCTGTTCCCTCAGTTTCCCATGGTGGGCAAGCTGGCCCTAGAGGGCGCGTCAGCAATCCTGGGTGCTCCAAGGTGGCCAAGACAGGTTTGGTTCGCAGACGTGGTAAGGTTGGCAGAGGATCAGTTAGTTCTGCCCCTTCTGCCGGATCTACTCACTCAGGGTCCACTGCTCTACCCCAATTTACCAACGCTGGCTTTGACGGCGTGGCTGCTGAAACCTCCATCTTGAAGGAGGAAGGTCTTTCTGATGCTGTCATTCAGACTCTGGTTAGGGCTAGAAAGAAGTCTTCCTCTGCCATCTACTATAGGATTTGGAGGTCTTATATTGATTGGTGTGAGGTCAGGGCCTTGCCTTGCAGGGCGTTATCTATCCCTAGGGTCTTTGAATTTCTGCAACATGGACTGGACCTAGGTTTGCAGCTTAGTACGCTGAAAGGGCATGTTTCTGCCCTGGCGGGTTTCTTTCAAAGGTCTTTTGCTCTTCATCCTCTGGTTAAGACTTTTTTCCAGGGGGTTACGCATTTGCGGCCTCCTAGGAAGCCTTTGCTCCCAGTTTGGGATTTGAACTTGGTTCTTTTTGCCTTGCAGGGTCCTCCTTTTGAACCTTTGCAGGATATTGCGCTTTCTGCGCTTACTCAGAAGGTTGTTTTTCTGGTTGCCATCACTTCTGTTCTGCGTGTTTCGGAGTTGGCGGCCTTGTCCATTAAGGCTCCTTACTTTGAGACGCATCAGGACAAGGTTGTTTTCCACTTCAAGACAGATTTCCTTCCTAAGGTGGTCTCTGCTTTTCATCTTAATCAGGATATTGTTCTACCCTCCTTGTGTCCTAAGCCTAGCAATGACAAAGAGAGGGTTTTGCATTCTTTGGATGTGGTTCGCTGTGTGAAGTACTATTTGGTGGCTACTTCCCCTTTTCGTAGGACTGACACTCTTTTTGTGGTGCCCTCTGGGCCTAGGAAAGGTTTGGCTCCCGCCAAGTCTTCCATTAGTAAATGGATTCACCAGGGGCCTATTCTGCTAAGGGGAAGATTCCCCCTTTTCGTGTTACTGCTCATTATACTCGTGCTGTTGGGGCGTCCTGGGCCGCCTTCCAGCACCAGGCTTCTGTTGAGCAGGTTTGTAAGGCTGCTACTTGGTCTTCGGTTCACACTTTTTCCAAGTTTTACAAAGTTGATGTGCGGGCCTCAGCGGATGCTGTTTTTGGCGCAAAGTTCTGCAAGCTGCAGTGGTTTTAAGTTTGTGCCTCGGTTGCCTTGTTTTTGGATCCCCGCCCTTTATGGACACTGCTATTGGATGTCTCACATGTAATGAATGTCTTGAAGTGGGGTGTGTGACATACTTAGAATAATACCATTTTGTGAATACTCACCTGTAAAATGGGTATTATAAGTATGTCACACACCCCGCTTCACCCTGCCCTTTTGTATTCTGGATCCTTTATATGGTGAACCTTTGTTAGTTTTTAATTGGCTTTCCTGGTCCCTTTACCTTACTGCTATCTTTATACTGGGGAATGAGCCGGGAGGGTCTTACCTTTTTTTATTGACATCTCTGCAAGATCGCCATCTACAGGTCAGTATACCCACATGTAATGAATGTCTTGAAGCGGGGTGTGTGACATACTTATAATTCCGTGTATACTCGAGTATAAGCCGAGTTTTTCAGCCCACTTTTTGGGCTGAAAAAAGCCGCCTCGGCTTATACTCGAGTCAGTGGCCGCTCTCACACACACTGACACTTACTGGCTGTTGCGCGCAGGTTGGTGGGAGGCATCCATTGTTTCTATTGGACGGAGACCACATGGGCCACGCCCACCAACTGGCGCAACAACCAGGAAGTTCCTGCGCGCGTTTGTGAGAGCGGCGGTGGAGGGAACGGAGGTGGCCAGCGCGCGTTTGTGATAGCGGCGGCGGAGGCAGTCGCGGCGGCAGAGGGAACGGAGGTGGCCAGCGCGCAACAACAGGTAAGTGTGGGGGGGACCACTGGGTTTTTTTTATTTTTAATTGTTGTTAACTGTTAATGATGCCAAATGAGCACACATATGATATCCAGGGCCAACCTGAGGAGAAGAAAAGATGGGAAAAAGAGTAATACTTCCAGAAGTTGGAACAAGAGATGGACAGAATGTGGAAAAGAGAAAAGTAGTAAAGTAGTAAAGAGTGAATTTAGAAAAGGGAGAGAGGGGTAATGAGGAAACATGAAGGAAGAGAAGGTGATAGAAACCTATGTGTGATGGCTTGGCCCCTAGTTTGAATTGGGCCCCAGCGCAAACCAGCCTGGGGGGGAGGGGGGCAGGCACTCTCATTTATAAGCAACACCAGCAGTAATAGTGTGGCAACCTGCATGTCTCAGGTCAGAGTGGCCATTATTAGGGCCACCTAGCCGGGCCCCCTTTTCATCCCTTGGACCCCTATACCTGAGTCCCTAATGGCTGCTGTCATCACATCCACAGCCTGCATTTCCCACCCTAGGCTTATACTCGAGTCAATAACTTTTTCCAGTTTTTTGTGGTAAAATTAGGTGCCTCGGCTTATATTCGGGTCGACCTATACTCGAGTATATACGGTACCCATTTTGCAGGTGAGTATTCACAAAATGGTATTTTTTTTTTTGTTTTAATGGAACACAGAGTGGTTACGTTTTATCTTCTAGTACACATGGAGGGAAGCAGCTCGGTTGCGATTCCCTTCTAATTAGACAAGGAAGCATCTGAAGATGGTTTGTGTTTTCCGTTGCGCACAGTAATCAAAATGCTGAAATGTCATAAAACAAGTTCTGTGCGGATTTCCCTTGAGATAACCTTCAGAGGTGCTTTTCAAGTTTGAAATTGATAAGGCTGTTAAATGATCTAGTTTGCAAAAAAAAAAGAAAATAAATGAACACAAATCTTGCTGCTCTGTTCGGTGGAGGAGGGGGTGCTTGTTTTTGCTTTTAGGGGAACTGCCGTAACCCATGACCCGGTGATAAATATGATAAAATAAATAAAAAATTGAGAGAGGGACTACTATTAGAATATTAGATTCTTTTGCCAGCTGTTTAGGTAGATCTTAATGCGTCACATGATAAACAGCCGACTATAGGAAAATAATCTTTTTGAGTTAACAGTTTAATTGGGTGACATTCAGGAGCAAGTCAATGATCATCAACTGATTATAAATTTGATTTTGAAAGATATTTTGTTCACGAGGACTATGCAAAGCATTCCCACATAGAAAAGATTAGTTCATGCCCAATGAGAACACATAAGAGTACATTTCAGCACAACTTTTCACTTGTACTAAAAGGATTAGAGCAAATTGACTGTTCATCAAAACTAACAATGCAATAAATTATTCCTGTGTATCCTGGAATTGTCAGAGAGGTTGTGTGAGTATTTGCCACCAGAACAAGTGTACAGAGCTGCTGGTTATGTTGGCGCTTTATAAAGAAATATAGAGAGGTTGTTCTCTGCTCTCAAAATAGTTAGATTGATTAAGGAGGATCTGATTGAGACAATATTTTTTCTGTGGATAAAATCATAGATTTCTGTTACTGCATATTTGCTTACAGGAATTTATAGAGGAAGTCCATGCATTTTTAAACACTCCACCCACCTCTCCCTAGACCTGTGCGAAGTCCAATTTGGGCAATAACATAAAAAAAAACACTGCACTGGGGAGCCGACAATATGTATGGAAGTTAAATCTGGGTCTGTGAGTGACCAGGCAGTCGCCCAAACCCCCCAGCAGTTTGACTGTACTGATCTGTCTCTCAAGACTACTCCATGTGGGAGATCTTTAAAGGGGTGCTGCCCAGAGACACCACTACAGGCTCTCATGTAAGCACTTTTACTGTGTCGCTGAGTCCCTTGAACTTCTAATGTCTTTGATAATTTAAGGCCATAACTCCCATTGGGATTTATTTATTTTGCTGCTTCAACCCTAGTGAGTCAGAGCCTGGCCAGAATTTATGCTATTCAGTACTCTATTCTACCTCATGAAGGGGCAACCATGGGAAGAAATACACCTTTGTAGTGACTTTTGCCAGGGCTTGCTTCTCTGGGAGGCAGTTGTTGGGGGATTTATGTCTGTTTTAACTTCTAGAAAAAACAGTGGAATATTGGACACCTATACTAACAAAATGTTAATACAGGAATCCCATATTGCTTGTCACCCTCTTTCAGTTCCAATAAGATTTTTGTGTGCCAGAAGGACATGCACAAGGTTCTGAGCTTATCTAGTACTTTCTATGTCAAGCTGTCCATACAGGGATACCACTTAATTATGGTTGGGTATTGCTTAGGACCGGAGGCAGGACTAGAGCAGTAGAACTGCTACTCCTTCCTCATGTGCAAGTAAAAGACTCAGCAGGCCATTAGGTTTTCCAGTTCTGCTTTAGTTTCCATTGGTACAGGAGCTGTACTTTGCTTTCCCCTTTTTTGTGATTTCACAGTAGGGCAGTGCAGCACCTGTGCCCAGGTCCTCTCAACCACTGCTCTTCGGGGTAAAAGAAATACCAGAAATCGAACCATGGAGGTTCCAGTTGTGGGGGGGCGATTTGCGACCTTTCTCTTAAGACCCATACTAGTCTGGCAGCAGTTAGGGCTGCTGGACTAAAAAATCAAAGGCTAAGAGCACGTGGCTTGAGGGGATCCGCTATCCTATTTTATTTTCTTCACTAAACTTGCACAATGGGAGTTCTGCAGCCTTTCTGGTTTCTCTCCCCCCGTTGTCCCCCCTTTCATACAGTTATTATGCTTCCCCAGGGAGTATAGATGTTCTGTGTGGTGCTTTACAGTATATTTAATGAGGAGCCCTTATGTAATATGCAGCAGCCCAGCTAGCCCAAGCCACTGCTATCACTGCCTAACCGGATCATGGGGGAACACTCTCTGCTATAGCAGCTCAGAGCATACAGGCCACTACTTTTATCTGGTCTTTATAGACTGCACCCAACTATCCTCCAGAGGCCATCATATTTCTGGTTTAAATTTTTCTAATGTTATCAAATGTGTTTTATGGCAGCAGATTTCACTGCCTTCAATCAGTTGCTATTGGCAACATTACACCAAGCCTGTAACACCAAGATCTACTGCACACACAAAACACTGCTGCTATTAATGCTTCTGAGGTGAGGGAGTTCACTCACGCTTACACATGTCCACCCTCAGTGTTTTGGTGGGCAGGGCTCGCTTTATTCATCTTGTAGTTCTTTTTGGTTCAGACACTTGCTGTACAGTTGCCAATAGCAACACATTGTTTCAATTAGGCTTTTACAATGAATCCATTTTACAGCCCATCATATTTTTGCAGGGTTAAATGAATATGGTCTGACGAGATACATTTTAAATCCCTTCCTCCCCTTTTTATTTTGCAATGCTTCTGCGGCCAGCCATGGTGATCTGTACCTTTTTAATGACTGTTTATTTTCTATATATAAAAATGTTCCCTTGTCTCCTATTATATGAAACTGAAAAATAAGAGGCAAAGGTTGACCGGCAGAAGAGATGGGTTAATAACGGCATCATTACAGCCGCATCACAGCAATGACTTGTAACTGCAAAACCTCAGCATCTCCTCGCTCTGTCGTCTCAGGCTGTTATTGCCGACTCGGCCTGCAACACGGTAATTGCTGTGTTTGCTGGGGATTTCGATAGAACACGTTATGCTACAGATAAAGGCTTTTGTTTGGTCCATTTTTAAATATTTTGCAGTAGAGTCAGGCATGTGTATAGATTTCATGTGTGTGGTTTTTTTTTTTTTTCCCGAGTGCCTCCAAAGTATATGAATCCATGGAAATTGGCATGTGTGAATATCTGCGGGGTGCACTAGCATAATGTATGCTGCTTTAAATGTTCATGCATTCTGTGTAGAGGCAGGACCAAGGACAGCTGCATCTTACTTGAGGAAAAGAAATAAAAGCTTCTCTGTGAGGCAGCTTTATACAGTATAAAGTAGTTACTTAAAGAGGACCTCAACACTAGCCTGGACCAACACACATTACACTGCAGAGGAAGTACTCGGCAGTTTAGTTATAGTGTGTGTAAGACAGGATCAATTTCTTCCTATCTAGGTTTTTCTCGAAATAGTTTTTGTCCTTTTTGTTGTGGCAGTCACTTGCATTATTTTGGCATTGAGTGGGACGTGTTGGATTATCTGAAGGATACGGTTTCCCAAGTCCATGTTGCAGAGTTTGCTGTATGCTACTCAACTATTCTTCTCCTTGCGACCAGTTAGAGGGCTTGTGGTCTGTCCTGGTTTTCCTGTCCTATCTCTCCTTTTTTTTCCTCTCCTCTCTTTTGTATTTTCTTCCTTCAGTTTTCTTGAGCACTCTGACCAGACCTGGGTAGAAACCCTGAGGCTATCAATCCCTTGGTCGGTGCTTGTCGGTTTTGTCAGCCTTTGTCGTTGCTTATGTATTAGTGCCATTTTCCTGTAGTCAATATTACAGCAGTGATTAGGGGATGGTAAGTCTATACATCAGAATTTTATTTCTCACACTATACCAATTAGGGCTGCGTTGTGGTTAACTGACATTTTCCTGTCTCAAGAGTCTACTCTCCAGGGCGGTAAAGGGAGCAAAGATGGTGCAGCCATAGGTTAGTGAATGCATCTATGCTTCCTGCCCCCCCCCCCCCCAAAAAAAAAAAAAAAAAAAAAAAAAAAAGTCACCACCTAAACAAATAGGTGAAATCATTACATTGGATAATTACTGCATGGATGGTTGTTTCAGTCTGCAACAAATGTTTGCTGTCCTGTGGGAGTGGAAGACGTTAATCTGTTTCAGAAGAACCTCTAGGGAGACTTCTGAAGTAAAGTCAAGTTAAGAGCTGTCCAACGCAATTTTGAAAATTTAAAGGACAGTGAGGAACAATCTTCAAGGATGAAATGTGGTTGGAAAATCTTGAATGATTGTTAATTGTTGAAAAACAATTGAGGGATATGTTTAATAATGAAAGCAAGTGTATTTTCACCAGCACAATGTAAAGGGAGCGCAAGAGATTGGTACTAAACAGCTATGTAGCCTTAAGACCAAAAACTATTTGCTAGTGAGGCAGTCAGGTACAACCGAATTCCTAATCATGCTAGAATAAGACTAGAGAATTTTGTCCCAAAGCTATAGTAGTTCCATTACCAGTTAGAGAGATCATGAACTACTTAGAGATTATTATAACTTAATGCACAATATGCAGCTACAGTGTCCCCCCCCCCCCCCCCATGTCTGGCACTAATTGTCAGGGCTGAAAAACCTAAATTGAATTAGAAAATGTTTTGAACCAGAACATGTATTTAATATTTAGATTCTATGGAATTCATTGATGCAACCTATCACTTAATATTAAGGCACAGCATTTTTAAATTGTTGAAATCATCTTGTAACACCACTGTACGGCAGTTAAAGATGAACAGCACCCAAGATCTTTTCTTTGGTTTTGTTTCTCTCTGGTGGGGCATCCCATAAACTCAAAACTTTTCTAGTTCCCACAGTGTATGGACGAGCCAATCAGGGGTGCTTGTTACATTCATATTTCCTTTGCCACTGTGAGCTCAGCCTCTAGGGCGTGACACAGGTGTGTGCCTATCTAGAGGTACTGTGCGCTGAGCATCCTGTCATCAGAATTCTTTGTACAGCTGCAGTTGTTTGGATGGATGTATACTCTTAAGATACATTAGATTAGGTCTTATTAATGTCCTAAATTAAGAAGATAGCGACTCTAAACCCAAGAATAGTTTGATACCTCATCCTTTGTACTCCAGCAGCCAGAATGTAGCATCTCCCAGCTGATAGAGCGGCAAACTTACACCAGTGCTAACGTGAAATGTTTAAGAAAAAAACAAAGCAGAAACTGTAGCTCACATACAGAAAATGACAGCCAGCATCCGCTATATCATAGCAGTCTTTCTTTATGTGAATTTACCCCCTTTGTCCATGTACTGTTGGTCTATAGAAAACGCTTACATCTATGGATGTCTTCATGCGCAGATGCACCAAAATCTGAGATTTAGGGCTTTTAAAAGTTTAGTGATAGTCCAAGGATTATTGTTATTGTGGCAGTTAATTAGCAAATAGAATAATTAACATTGTAATTAAGTAATTAAGTGCTAATTACATTCATACATGAAGGTAATCACTTTCATTTAGTGCTGATGTCATTTCCTGACTGGCTGTGAAATCCCGGCGTTCAGCCCCAAGCTGGGGGGGAGGGGGGTTGCTCACTGTTTGTTCAGGCACTCCGAGTGATTGGTGACTTCCCACAACAAATGAAACTTTACTTAATGACTACAATACCCTCTATGAAATCAATTAAATGGTTCTCTTTAAGCATCCCCTTAAATTAATATGTATTCAATTACCAACGCAACTAATGCACTGTAATGTGAAATTTATTATCACCAAGAAGTCACTCTGGTGCAATTCTTTGTCATAAGTGGATTGGTTTTACAGATCGCAGTGTCACAGATAATTTTTAATTCATTGCCTGGCATCTTGAAGCGGCACTATTCTCCTTCCTCATTCATGGTGTATGGCACCAAATAGCAGTTAATTTACGCGTTTGCCAACCACTTGTGAAAGAGTAACTAACTGGTTAACATACGTGTATAGGATTGCTTTAAGCAGTTTAGGGAGATAATGTTCAAATAAAGGGAACATCTTCTAAATTGTACACAGTTCATGGTCCCTAGTGGTGGATTCTGATGTCAAGGAATGGTCAGGTCAGGGGTCTGGGACCCCTTCTGCTTGGTCTACTCTCCTCTACAAACAGAAGTACAGTACATTGTACTCTGCTCTGCTTCTTGCTACTTTATTAGCAGTGCGTCACTTCTGTCACATAAATGTACTTTTGGAGACATAGCTGATTTTGTTTTAACTTTCAAGCAAACCTTGGCTTCCAGTGTACAAAAGTTCAAGCATTTTCAATGACAGCACCAAAGAGTGGAATAGGCTGGGGCTGCAGAATAGTTTCCTGAAGACTTCATATGCTCCCTCTTGTGAAAGAACAAGAGGGGAGTGGCAGCTGCTCAGACCATTTTATAACTAACCTGGGAGGTGCAAGTCAGCAGGGCAATTACTAAAGACTAAAGGAGCCGCAGCACTCAACCCTGTTAGCTTGCAGACCAACCTATAATCTGTCTCTAAATCTGGTAAAAACAGAGGCTCGGTCACACACATCTGCAGAAGTATGCTAAGCTGCACCACCACGCCAAGGTGCCTCTATGGGTGCAGTCCTAACTCTAATCTATGAGAGCCCCATTTGGGGCATACAATGCAAGAGATAAAATGGGAGCAGCTTACCTGAGGTTGCCCTAAACCTCATGTGCAAGCCATAGGGTGGAAGGGTCAAGACCTTGCAATACAGCCTAGACCCCACACCCCATGTGCTTGCACAAATTCAAAGTGAACCACTTTGCTTGTGCAGGGACTACGCTGCGCCCTGTGTGCGCTTCTGCCTTCACGGCTCTTGCTATTAAAGGGATTCTCAAGTGCCTTCTGGATAATGCCTCGGATGCCAATAGGGGGGAGGAGTATAGATCCCTCCTGCTTTGCTATGAATTTGTGGCATTTATTCTTTCTGCTATGGATGATGCGGTCAGGATGTGTGGTAAGACTTCTGCCCTTTTGGTGGCTATACGCCGCTCTGTTTGGCTGCGTCAGTGGGCGGCTGATAATGCTGCTAAGAAGGCTCTCACTGGCTTCCCCTTTCCTGGGCTACGGCTCTTTGGGGAGCATCTGGATCTGTTTGCTAAGGATGGTAGGCTGCCTCAATGCAGGAGGCAGCCGCGGCCTTTTTGGGGGGCTGGTTCTTCCTTCCCCTCCTTCCGGGGTCCACCATTTGCGGGGGCACGTAGAGACCCTTACGGCCGGGGTAGAGGCCGTGGTCTCCCCGGTCTCTCATGGGGTCCCAAGTCCAAATCTTCCCCCAAGCCCCCTCAGGCATGAGGAGGCGCCCTCACCCATCCGGGTGGGGGGACGGTTGCAGCTCTTTGCTCACGTTTGGAGACTGTGCGTCTTAGACCGGTGGATTCAGGAGGTGGTGTCCTCCGGGTACAAGATAGAGTTTGCAGCCTGGCCGCCCCCAAAATTCATCAGATCCCGGATGGTTCAAAATCCCTTGTCAGCTCAGGGCTTGCGGCTTACGGTCCAAAGCCTTTTGGATTTGGGGGATCATTTGCCTGGTGCCCTTCCAGGAAAGAGGCAGAGGTTTCTATTCCAATCTGTTCACTGTTCCCAAAAAGGATGGGTCCCTGAGGCCCATCCTGGATTTGAAGCGCCTCAACAAATTTGTCAGGTTCAAGCATTTTCGCATGGAGACTCTGCACTCGGCGGTCAGTACCTTGCGCCCTGGCGACTTCATGACTTCTGTGGACATCAAAGTTACTTACCTTCATGTTCCTTTTCAGGTCATCATAGATTTCTCAGGTTCCCTCTGGAGGATCAGCACTACCAATTTGTGGCATCACCGTTCGGTCTTACCTCAGCCCCTCGGGTCTTCACCAAGGTGCTGGCGGGGGTGATGGCTCTGTTGAGATCTCAGGGCATTCGCATCCCTTCTTATCTGGACGACATTCTGATTGCGTCTCAGTCCTTCCATCAAGCCGAGCTGGATACCAGATGGTGGTCTCCACGCTCGAGTCCTTTGGTTGGGTGATCAACTACCCCAAGTCTTCTCTGTCTCCGTCCTTGGTGACGTCCTTTCTGGGCATGACTCTGGATACATCACAGATCAAGGTTTTTCTGCCTCAGCAGAAGGTGGAGAGCCTGCAGATGCAGGCACTGTGTCTGATTTCTTGCCCTCATCCCTCCATCCGGCAGGAGATGCAGCTGGTGGGCCTGATGGTGTCATGCTTCGAGGCCGTTCCCTATGCTCAGTTTCACATGAGACCTCTTCAGTTGCACCTCTTGTCAGTTTGGGATCGGGACCCTATGTCCCTGGATCAGACATTTGTTCTGTCCCCTCTGGTCAGTCAGTCCCTCTCGTGGTGGCTGGACTCAAGGAATCTCCTAGTGGGCAGGACCTTTCTGCCTCCGTGCTGGGAGACTGTCACCACAGATGCCAGTCTGACAGGTTGGGCGGGTTTTTGTAAGTCTCTGAAGTTCCAGAGTCAGTGGGGCCCTGAGGAGGCTCATGCACCCATCAACATTCTGGAACTGCGGGCTATAAGATTGGTCCTTTACCAGTTGACCCCACACCTTCGGGGTCGGGCGGTTCAAATCCGCTCGGACAACCAGACGGCGGTCGCCTACATCAATCATCAGGGAGGGACTCGGAGCAAGCTAGCCCTCAAGGAAGTGTCCCTGATACTGTCCTGGGCAGAGGAGAATGTCCCCTGCATCTCGGCAGTTTACATCCTGGGGGTGGAGAACCTGGGGGCAGACTCTTAGAGCAGGGGGATGTCTCGGCTGGGGGAGTGGTCCCTCAGCAACAGGGTGTTTCACTTCCTGTGCCCCCGCTGGGGTCTGCCGGATGTGGACCTGTTTGCTTCACGTCACAATCACAAACTTCCATGCTTTGTCTCTCTGTCACAGGATCCAGATGCGCTGGCAATGCCTTGGAAGGGGTTTCGGCCCCTTTATGTGTTCCCTCCGTTTCCTCTGTTGGGCAGTGTGCTGCGCAAGGTAGCCCAGGAAGGGGTGCCAACCATTCTTGTGGCTCCCTGTTGGCCACGAAGGGTGTGGTTCACAGACATCGTGCAGTTGGCAGTAGATCAGTACGTCCTGCCCAAGGATCCAGATCTGCTCACTCAGGGGCAGCTGTGCCATCCCAATTTACAAACGCTGGTTTTGACGCCTTGGCTGCTGAAACCACCATCTTGATGGAAAAGGGTTTATGGAAAAGGGTTTGCCTGCCTCTGTTGTTACCATGATTAGGGCTAGGAAGAAGTCCTCATCCTTTATCTACTACAAGGTCTGGCATGCTTACATTGCCTGGTGTGAGTCCAAATCTCTTCCCCGTCGGGTGTTTTCTGTTCCCAGGATTCTGGAATTATTGCAACATGGTTTGGATTTGGGCCTTCAACTTAGTACCCTCAAAAGTCATGTTTCAGCTCTGGCA
Source organism: Gastrophryne carolinensis (assembly GCA_027917425.1). NCBI lineage: Eukaryota > Metazoa > Chordata > Amphibia > Anura > Microhylidae > Gastrophryne > Gastrophryne carolinensis. The sequence continues at coordinate 62,310,958 of CM051240.1, forward strand.
ATTTTTTTCCAAAGATCTTTTGCCAGTCACCGTTTGGTTAAGACTATTTTTCCAGGGGGTCTCTCATGTGCGTCCGCCACCTAAACCTATGTTACCAGTTTGGGATCTGAATCTGGTGTTATCTGCTCTGCAGGGTTGTCCTTTTGAGCCTCTCCGTTAGGCCGCTTTGCCCATCTTGACTCTTAAGGTAGCCTTTTTGGTGGCTAATAATTCTATCAGGCGTGTTTCTGAGTTGGCGGCGCTCTCCATCAAACCTCCTTATTTTGAGCGACACCAGGACAAGGTGGTGTTTCGGTTTAAACCAGATTTTTTGCCTAAGGTTGTGTCTGATTTTCATCTCAATCAGGACATTGTCTTGCCTTCCTTGTGTCCTAATCCTGCTAATTCCAAGGAGAGGACTCTGCATTCTTTAGATGTGGTCAGGGTTCTTAAGGTTTACTTGGTAGATACTGAATCTTTCAGGATATTCCTGGAGATGTCAGCAACATGGAAAATGATTTAGCTTTACTGGATAGATGGTCAAAACTGTGGAAACTAGAGTTTAATGTCTCTAAATGTAAAATCATGCACTTGGGTAGAAGGAATCCCTGCTCTGAGTACCGTATGGGCAGCACTGTGTTAGCCAGGACCTCGGAGGATAGAGATTTGGGGGTGCTGATTACTGATAGCTGCAAGATGAGTGGACAGTGTAGCCAGGCAGTGGGAAAAGCAAGCAGGATGCTCGGGCTGCATAGCTCGAGGCATCACCAATAGGAAGAGGGAGGTTGTGATGCCGCTGTATAGAGTAAGGCCACAGCTAGAATACTGTGTGCAGTTCTGGAGACCTTACCTGCAAAAATACATTATTCAAATAGAATGTGTACAAAGGCGGGCAACGAAAATGGTGGAAGGACTTAAACTTAAAACTCAGGAGACACTTAAAGAACTTAATTTGTACAGTCTGGAGGAAAGAAGGGAGAGGGGGGACATGATTGAGACCTTTAAATATGTGAAAGGATTGAATAAGGTTCAGGAGGGAAGTGTTTTTAAGAAGAAGCTTAATGATAGAACAAGGGGGCACAACCTGAAGCTAGTCGGGGGGAAGATCAGGAGCAATGTTAGAAAATATTATTTTACAGAGAGAGTAGTAGATGCTTGGAACAAACTTCCAGCAGAGGTAGTTGAAAAATCAACTGTCACTGAATTTAAACATGCCTGGGATAAGCACACATCTATCCTAAGATAAAGATTACATACAGTATACACATAAGGGCAGACTAGATGGACCGTATGGCCTCCTTCTGCCGTCAACCTTCTATGTTTCTAAGACTGATGCTCTTTTTGTTCTCCCTTCTGGACCTAGGAAGGGTTTGCCTCCGGCTAAATCCACTATCCGCAAGTGGATTCGTCAGGCGGTGGTGCAAGCCTATTCTGCTAAGGGGAAGGAACCTCCCTTCCACCTTACCGTTGTTTCCAATCGTGCTATTGGGGCCTCTTGGGCCTTTCAGCACCAGGCTTCTGTTGAACGAGTTTGTAAGGCCGCAACTTGGTCTTCTGTTCATATTTTTTCCAAGTTTTACAATGTTGATGTTAGGGCCTCAGCTGATACTGCTTTTGGCCGCAAAGCTCTTCAGGCGGCAGTGGTTTAAACTGCCTGCTGTTGTTCTTGGGGATCCCACCCTACTTTACGGACACTGCTTTTGGACGTCCCAAGCGTAAAGAATTTTAGTGAAACAGGACGTGCTGTATACATAGAAAAATACAATTCTGTGAGTACTCATCTGTGGAATTGATTTTGCATGATACAGCACGTCCTGTTTCACCCCTCCCTTATCATTATTCTTGGTTACCTCTGTATGGTGATTTGTTCATATGTTTGGTTGGGGTTTCCTTCATTATTATTCTCCCAGCTTCTTGTCTAACTGCTTTGTAACACTGAGAATTTGTGGGAGGTTCCTGTCCGTTTATAGGGCCGGGAGACGCCACAAGTCTCTTGCAGTCCACTGCGCCACCTTGTGGCAGGTATCCCAAGCATAAAGAATATTAGTGAAACAGGACGTGCTGTATACTACAAAATCAATTCTACAGGTGAGTACTCACAGAATTGTATTTTTCCCCTTCACTACTTCTGGGGGCATCCCGTGGGAGGGCATCCCGGGTGGCTTCTGTCTTAGCCTTTAACCACCACTGGCCTATTGTGCCGGTATTAATCACCATATGGAGCCTTCTGTGGATGGCGTGCTTGGGGGCCCTTCAGGGCAAGCCCGGCTGTGTTCCATGTGTGGGGTATCCCCTGTGAGTAACAGTGTCACGGTGTGCGTGCCGTGCGCTGCAAGTGTCCTTGCGCTCCAAGCTGGTTTGCCTGCTTCGCTTCCCAGCTCTGCGCATCCCTCGGTTTCACCTACTCCCCCGCTCCTGCAATTGGGCCCCAATGAGGGGGACGTTAGCAGTGAGTCATGCTCTGATCTAGCTTTGCGGGTGACTAACATTGAAAAGCAGCTTGCCAGGACTGTTCCTAGGAAGGCCTCTGGCAAGAAGCGGCACCTGGATCCCAGATCCTCCCCTCTTCCTGAGATGTATGTGGGGATTGATGATCTTTGAGAATGTCACACCCTTGTGATGGAAGAGTTTTCCCAGGATTCTGACTCCTCTAGGAACCAGCAGGGGGGTTGCAATAGTGACCCTGGTTTGGCGTCCGGAGAGGACTCATGGTACCCTGAGGACACTGATAATATGCTGTCACATATTTTTGAAATTTTGCACATTGCTGCCCCTGGGGTAGCTAAGAGAAAGCAGGGGGAGCTTTTTCGCCCTGGTAAACAGCGTCTAGAGTTCCCTGAGCAGTAACATTTCACCACCTTGGTGCTTAAAGGATGGGAACATCCTAACAGGCTGACTGCTGTGCCCAAGGGTCTGGATAAAAGATATCCCTTTCCTGCTGATCTTGTTACGAGGTGGTCTTTTCCCCCTGAAGTGGACGCTCCCGTACTAGGCTTGTCCAATACTTCGGTTGTGCCTTCCCCTGACACTACCACTCTGAGGGACAGTGAGGACAGGCGCATGGATCAGTTGGCCTGCCATGCTTTTACTTGTGTGGGGGCTGGATTGCGCCCGGCCTGTGCTGCCGCCATCACGGCTGTTGCCCTCAAGAAGCTGCTCAAGCGTCTTCTTGATGGCGCTACTGCTGGTAGTGAAGGGGAGGATCATAGGGCTCTTACTTTGTTCTGATTTTGTTACATTGATCCTTACTGCAATGGATGATGATGTGTGACTGAGCGGTAGGGCCTCCGCCCTCTTGGTGGCTATGCGCCGCTCTGTTTTGGTTGCGCGAATGGGCAGCTGACGCTGCGGCTAAGAAAGCTCTCACTGGTATCCCCTTTGTAGGGCTGAGGCTTTTTGGGGAGTGTCTTGATGTTTCAGGATGGCAGGCTGCCTCAGCGCAGGAGGCAGTCTTGGCCCTTTCGGGGGTCCTCCGTCCCCCTCCCTTCCTTTCGTACTCCCAGAGGAGGTCGTGGCTCCCTCTTCTCTAGTGCCGCAGAGATTCTTGGGGCCGTGGCAGATCCCGTGGTCACCCTGGTCTTTCCTGGAGTGCTAAGCCCAAACCCTCTCCCAAGCCCCCTCAGGCATGAAGGGGCGCCCTCACCCCTCCGGGTGGGGGGGTGGCCTTGGCCTTTTACTCATATCTGGAGGCTTCACGTCTCAGACTGGTGGATTCAGGAGCTAGTATCCTCCGGTTGCATGATAGTTTGTGGCCTGGCTGCCTCCAGGATTCATCAGATCCCGGATGTCTTTGAACCCCCTGTCTGCTCAAGGGTTTTTTTTCTGGTGGTTCCTTGACTGTTAGAGTCAGGAGTCTTTTCATAGGTTCCCCAACAGGAAAGCTTTCTGAGGCCCATTCTGGCCCTGAAGGGCCTCAACAAAATTGTCTGATTCCAACCTTTTTCTGCTAGACGCTATGCTGAGATCAGTACCTTTCACCTGGGCGATTTCATGACCACTGTGGACATCAAGGATGCTTATTGTCTTGTGCCGATCTTTCTGGGTTCTCAGAGTTTTCTAAGGTTTGCGCTGGAGAATCAGCATTATCAGTTAAGTGGTTCTGCCCTTTGGTGCCACCTTGGCACCTCGGCTGTTCACCAAGTTAGTGGCAGGGGCGATAGCTCTGCTAATGGAACAGGGCATCCAACTCATTCCTGACCTGGAAGTCCTCCTGATTGGGGCCAAGTCTTTTCCTCAGGTCGGGCAGGTCACTCCACTCTAAAATCCCTTGGCTGGGTGATCTACCATCCCAAGTCTTCTCTGTTCCCGTCCTTGGTGAGGTTCTTTTTTGGGTGTGACCCTGGATATCTCAGGTCAAGTGTTCCTTCCCCAGTAGAGGGTAAAGGGTCTTTAGATGCAGGTTTGGGCTCTGCTACTCTGCTACGTCCTCATCCCTACATCTGTCGGGGGATGCAGTTGGTGGGCCTGATGTTGTCCTGCTTTGGGTAGTCCCCTTTGCTTGTTTCACATTAAGACATATTCAGTTGAACCTCTTGTCAGTTTGGGATCGGGGCCCTGCATCCTTCGATCAGGAATTTTGATCTGTCTCCTCTGGCCAGACGGTCCTTCTTGTGGAGGCTGGACTCCAGGGCCCTTCTGGGGGACAGGTTCTTCTTGCCCCTGTGCTGAGAGATGGTTGCCGCAGATGCCAGTCTGACCGGTTAGGGGAACTTCTGGGGATCCCTGAGGTTCCAGGGAAGGTGGGGCCCACATGAGGACCATGCTTCCATCTACATCTTGGAACTGTGGGCGATCAGGTTGGTTCTTCTTACCCGACCACTCCCCTTCAGGGTTGGACTGTTCAGATCCACTCGATATGATGGTTGTCTACATCTTCCATCAGGGAAGTACTTGGGCCAAGTGAGCCTTCAAGGAAAGGTCCCTGATTCTGTCTTGGGCGGAACAGCGTGTTCCCTGCATCTCAGCGGTTTACATTCTGGGGGTGGAAAACCAGGTTGCGGACTCCCGATGTAAGGGGTTGTCTCGTCTGGGGGAATGGTCCCTCAACAACCGGGTGCTTCTCTCCCTGTTTCACCGCTGGGGTCACCTGGACGTGGCCCTGTTTGGGTACCGCCACAATCGCAAACTTTCAGATTTTGTGTCTGTTTCAGGATCATCCTGTCTTTGCTATGAGTGCCCTGCCATTCCCTTGGCCGGAGTTAGGCTTTTCTATGAGCTCCCTCTGTTTCCTCTTCTGGGCAGTGTTATATGCAACATAGCCCAGGAGCTGGTACCGGCCATCCTGGTGGCACCTTCTCGGCTGTTGAGACCTCCATCTTGGTGATAAAGGAGTTGTCTGCTTCTGTTGTTGATTCCATGATTAGGCCTAGGAAGAAGTCCTTGTACTTTGTCTATTTCAGGGTCTGGCATGTTTACATTGCCAGGAGGACTCTACGTCTCTTACCTGTAGTGTGTTTTGCTATTCCCAGGACTCTGGAATTCTTGCAACTTGGTTGGATTTGAACCTTCAACTTAGTACTCTCAAAGGCCATGGTTCTGCTCTGGCAATTTTCTTCCATTGTGCTTTGCCACCTACTGGCTGGTACAGGTTTTTACAGGGTGTTTCTCACCTGCGTCCACACCATACTCCTTGTACCAGTCTGGGATCTAAATCTGGTGTTGTCTGCTATGCAGGGGCCTTCCTTTGATTCTCTCTGGGAGGCTGCCTTGCCCGGTTTGACTCTTAAGGTAGCCTTTTTTGGTGGCTATCACTTATGTAAGGCGAGTTCTCAGCTAGCGGCACTTTCCATCAACCCTCCAGATTTCCGACCTAAGGCTGCGTCTGCTCTTCATTTCAATCATGACATTGTCTTGTCTTCATTGTGTCCCAGTCCTACTGATTCATAGGAGCAGACTCTACATTCTTTGGATGTGGTCTGGGCTCTGAAGTTTTATTTGATTGCTACTAAGACCTTTAGGAAGTCTGATGTTCTATTTGTTCTCACTTTTTGAGCCTAGGAGAGGTTTTTGCCTCCTGCTGTATCCACTATCGGCAAGTGGATCCGTCAGGCAGTGGTTCAAACCTGTCCTGATAAGGGGAGGAATTCTCCCTCTAGGGTGACTGCTCATTCCATTCGGACTATAGGTGCCTCTTGGGTTTTTCAGCGCCTTGCCTCTGTTGAACAAGTTTGTAAGACCGCTAATTGGTCTTCTGTTCATACTGTTTATAAGTTCTACAACTTGATGTTTAGGTTTCAGTGGATGCTGCTTTTGGCCACAAGGTGCTTCAGGCTGTATTGACTTGAACTACTGGCCGTTACTCTTTGGGGATCCCACCCTACTTTTGGAGACTGCTTTTGGATGTCCCATCTGTTATGAATACCGAAGCGGGCCGTGCCATGCATTAAAGAAAAAAGCAATTCTGTGAGTACTCACCTGTAGAATTGTTTTTGTTCTTACCTTTATTCTCTCCCGAATTGCTTTTTTCAGAGTAAAAATCATAAGCTGAACCTCTAAACCTCAATATTGTCCATTTATTTTTCAATTTTATAACAATAAAACATTTAAGCCCAACACAATGGTGTAACAATTGTCTTTCTGCAGAAGCACCATATTCTTGGCCTCTTTTTTATGAGCGGTCTCCTCGCAATCTATTTAAATGTTCAGTGGTTGACCAGTTTAGGTAGAATTCTTTATTAAATAAATATGAGGGTTGTTATTTCTAAATTAGGTTTTTGATTTTTAGACTACCATTGTTAGATACATTTTCAAGCCACTGACCTAGTACGTTTTTTTTCCCTCCTCTTGCCTTCATTGGCAGTTCCTGATCTATGTAAGCTATGAAGCTAGAGTAACAGCAGCACAGTGGAGCATTGAATATGTTCATTAGATCAGTAGCAATAGCAGCTCAAATATTTAATGTGGACAGTCTCTTCTGATGAATGTTGGTGACAGGATTTGCTAGAAGTGAATTATTCCATCTTGCCTCTGCCTTTGTTCCCTCATTTTGTACCTCAATCTAGATTATTAAACCAAACATATTTGCCTCCAGGTTAGACACTTTTTACTAATCAGATTGTTAAGTTGTGGGTCAGGAGAGTTTCAGAATTCCAAGGCTATAATTATAATCGCTAATTGGCGATCCAGTCTGATGTTGATGGCTCCATTTTTACCAGATTCGAATTTCAGATTTGTCGAGACGAATAATGACAGGATCATCTATAATGCATGAAGTTCTTTAATCTTCCATTCCCATTATGTATTCCGTTTAAAGTTCATGATATAGGCAGATTTTGTTTGTGTTAAAAGAAAATCTTAAGAGGCGGCCTCTGAAATGTCTCTTATTAGCACAACACCCCTACTTTTATGCCGGATCCTACATATGTGTAATAGGTTTTATATAATAAGATAGATGATGTACATTAACCTGCAGCAAGCTGTTAAGGAAACTATTACCAGTAGGTCAGTGAGTGATTATAGATGTAGTTTGATAGGCTGCCCCAGGATACTGCACATCAATATAGGTTAAACCTCTGCTCTCTTATAATAAGGTTTTTAGTAGATATTTAGATAGAGATCACCGCACCAGTAAAAAAAAAAAAAAAAAAAATGGGGGTGCAGTATACTGGCTGGACACAATCCTACAGAAGCATCATAAGTGGAGATAGCCCACAATCCCCGCAACCATGCCAAAACTACTCCTGCACCACCATGCAATTTGCAAAAGCCATATAATATTTTATTGAATTGGGCAACAAACAAAAGACAAGTTTAAAAATTGCTTAAAAAACACACACGGACACTATATCATGTATGGGGCGCTGCACCGTTCAATCACGTACTATCACAAAAGTTCATACGTTGATCATAATATAGCTCCCACCCCCTAACCAATCATCCCAATTTGCATGTGCAAAAAAAGTATACTAAAGTGCACAATACCAAATCCTATAAATTCCATAATTAATCCACATAATCCAATTGAGCAAATTGCCTGTGCCTAATAGAGATATTTAGACATAAAGAGCTTTGGTGAGGTCATGCACTAATATTAGACATTGAAGCCTGCTCCTAGTTCACCCCTAAAGGTATAGGATGAAATTAAGCCTTTGAGTTTTGTGCAAGCCAATCAGTCTTTCACTCAGTAACTTGGTAAGTCATTTACCATACGTCTAAGGCCAGTATTATTGTCTTGCTAACGTGGACCTTCCTAAACACTTGCCTCAAACCTGGAAGCACTTACTTCCTCAGAATGTACTTTTGTGCTGGAGGCTTCTGATTGTCTGAAAATAAAATTAAGGTTATGGGAGAGCTACACAAGCAATAGCTCCTCCAGGGCAGATTTCTTTTCACTCAGATGCCACTATCTCTGCAGTGGGGGTTACTAATACTTTTGTTAAAGGAAAACTCTTTTGTCAGGTTTTTGGTGTTCTGCCTTATTCTTTTCTTCTTCTGGGATTTTGTGTTAGGATTGTGCCCCCCATAACCTGTGATTTGCTTATCAGCATGCGGTTTCCAAGTTTCCTATATTCCTTGGTGTCTGTGATCCTAAGATGGGAGTGTTTTTTTCTGGCCTTGAGTAAAAAGTATTGACTACATGTAACAGGTGAGCATGTTGGCAGCTTTGGCTTCGTCAGCAGTAATGACCCTTTCCAGTAACCCTTAAGCTACTGGAATACAAGATTGTTCCCTATCTGAATAAGTTGAAATACAGCAGAATCTGACGATTAGCAAGATGGAATCAGGAAGTTTCTGATCTGTACATCTAATGTACCAGTTGATATACATTGCTAAGGTAAACACCTTGTTGCTAGGGAAAACCGTTTTCCTTTAACAGAGTTGCAGACAGATAGATAGAAAATAAAAATGGATAAGCTTAACACATTAAAGACATTGTTTTGGCACGCAATATGGAAACTTTAAAAAATGCCATTGAAAGTGGAAATACCCTTTTAAAGGGCTCACCACATTTTGATGGTGTACCTGTTTTTAGATCTTCATACGATCTAATGGGCTAATTTGTTTGGAAATTGGCATCTTTTAAGTAAGTTAATAGTTGCTAAGCGCTGGAGTGTGAGGCGTTCTGTGCATTCTCTATAAAGGGTGTGTAATCGCTGCCTATATTTTTGGTCCAATTAAAGTGGAACAAAACCTGACATTTTGACTTTCCTAGGTTTTGCTCCTTCCCCCCGAGGCACCCCTTTTAAACTAGCCTCTTCATGGTCCAAAAGCGCATGCATGGACTCTCGTCCAATCCGACGAGACAAATTGCTCGAAAAATAGGCTCTGTGTACACGCAGAACCCGGCAATGGGAAGCAAGAGCGTGGGCATTCTTCGCGTGGGGTTCCTTCCCTAGCCTATCTGAATGGCTGGGTTTGGGAGTGTGCGCACCCATGAGGGGGGGGGGGGGGGTCTCACAGACAGGGCATTCTGGATCTGGGATGCCGTGGAGGAAGGCCAACAGATTTTCTGTATACTGTGGGAAAGGTACAGTAGCTTAGCTTTAAACCAGAACAGATGCCCTTTAAATAAAGTAGTCATGCACATCATAAGTCTAATCTTGGAGTTTAGTAAGTTTAGCCATTTCTTTTCTGAGAACTGGGAACGCATTATGGAAATTCTGAAGGCGATAACACTTTTCTTAGACTTCTATTGTCTCCTGCCAGACATGAGCGTTCCAATAGAGCAGACTCCCAGCGCATTCACGGATATTTCAGAGGGATGCTAATTGTTCCCAAAACTGTTACGTGCCTTTCCGTATCGATAGAAGCCACATCTTTTATGTGCAGCTCAAAATCCTCATTAGACTACGGAAATCTCACTGCATTATGAATCCTACTTAAGAGATAAAATGAAGGTTTAAATACACAATAATAGAAATTCATTTGCAAAAACGTTTATTTGGAAGCAAACCTTTCAGTCTTTAATATAAAGCGCTAATTAAAAATATTTAACTAAATACACTTAGACACTGGATAGGATTTGTGCTTCCTGATAAGATGGAAGCTTTGTCTTTTAAGCTGCATTTTATTTTTCTTCCTGCCGTCTTTTTATTTTTTAAAATATTGTACAAATTTGTAATCATATTATGGATGTCTTTATGTAGTTCAGTTAGGTTCATGTAAGCCTCACCCATCCAAACTCTGGTCTAGGACCAGCTGCAAACCTGATATTTTGGTTGTTTGCTGGTGAAGCAGAGCAGATCTGCTTTAAAGGGATACAGGAGGCAAATACATTTGTTTGATTATTGTGCTGGGCTACATTTGGTAATTTCCTAAACTGTTTTCCATTTTTACATTAAATAAGTATTGGCTGAGATATCGAGGTTTTCATTTCATTGTGTCAGGCTACATTTGGTAATTTCCTAAACTGTTTTCCATTTTTACATTAAGGAAGTAATAGCTGAGATACCAAGGTTTACAGTCACCCTATGATTTATCTCTTGTAATATTTTGCCTTGGCCCTTGGCTCTGTGATGCTGCATACAAATCAACATAATGGGTGGGGCATATAAACAGGCTTTTATCTCCCTGGCTGTGCTGTCTCTCTCTATGTTCACAGTCTGACCATTCGGAGCTTTAGACCACCAGCTTAGCCCTATTATTGGTGGTCTATGGCAAAGGCATTCAGGGGGTTAAGCACTATTCTTTTGTCTTGTTTTCTACTTTCAGGAGCAGCTGTGCTCTGTCTCACATGGCCAATAGGCTAGACCCGACTAGAAACTGAACTGCAAAAAAGGTGGATACAATTTTGGGTTCTTTTCCATGTTTCTTTCTAGTGTCTTACCTGATGCAATGTTGGTCCTATGCTGTTCCAGCCATTGAAAGAGAGAAGAATTTCTTCACCCTCTGCCTCCAGCACTACCACATGATACAGACCAGAAATACAATCCTTTGGCTTGTCAAGTTGACACCCCCTCTCTTAGGCTCCTTTTACACTGATGTGATTTAGATGATCACAATTCTTTCACAACTACCCTGAAACTGCCTGTGAAAGCCTGCCAATATTAGCCTTATGGTAATAAAGCTATGCTATATAATAGTATCGGGGGGGGGGGGGGGGGGGGTGATAGTGCTGACGATTGCGTGATTTTATCACTTAAAAAAATAAAATAAATATTTGCTGTACAAGAGTGATTGCGTTTGCAGATGCAATGTCTGAGAAAATTGCTATTACAAATGTGACAACCCCACTGTGAAAGGAGCTTTAGCGATTGGCTACAAAAGGGCTCTCCACACTATATCAACCAATGGAATGCATTGGGGTGGGATTGCGCCCATGTTTAACCCTTTAAATGCCAAGCACAGCGTTTTTATGTGCTCATTTGTCCGACCTTTAAATGCCAAGTACGTAGAAACTACCTGCTTGCCATTTTCCCCTGCTAATGTAAAAAAAAAATAAATAAATAAATATATATATATATATATATATATATATATATATATATATATATATATATATATATATACCTTCTCCTCCAGCCTGGATCAAAAACTGATGGTCTCCTTTTCCTCTGGGGTCATCTGATCCCCGCCCGGGTTCTCCCAGCTTTAGGAGGGGCCCGAATTTGGACCTCCTGCCACTGCTGACACTTGAGGCTGTAAAAAAAAAAATAAAATGTTATTCACTCACCACCTTGCTCAATCCCTCCGGCCAGGTCTTCTCTTCACCTCGGGGAGGGGGGCACCCCCGCTGATGCACCGCAAACTCCACACCGCTTCTGATGGTGCTGACCATTGCCTCTATCCACACCTTTTTGTGGGAGGAGCGAGGTTCTGTCATCCTGCTCGTTATAGTTTCCAACCAAGCTCTGGGTCTGACAGATGCCGGAAGTATCGGTGCAGAGTGGGTGGGAAGGCAAAAGGCTCTGATACCCTTCCCCCAACCTACCCTGCTCCAATCACCACCGGCATCTGTCATTGGCATGGGACAGCAGCGTGGGATACAGGATCAGAGGTGAGTAGAGAAAAAAAGTCATTTTTTTTTCTCTTTGTCAGTTTGTTTTTACATCTAACCCTTTGTGAACTGGTAAGGGATCCTTGAGACCCCTTTACCAGTTCACAAGGCTTAGGGGGCTGGCAAGTCACCTGCAGCTAGCGGATGACTTGCCATTAACCCCCAGCCCCCCCCCATTACCTACCCCCCCCCCCTTCCCCGAAGCCCAAGTGGGGACATAAGAGCCCAAGGCCATTTAGGCTGTTCTGGCTTGTAGCCTGCAGGGCAGGGGACCACCAAAGCTTGCCCCTGCGCCCTGTTCTACAAGCCCCCATAGCTGATCCCTGAGCTGGTTATGCTGAATAGGGGGGACCACACACCACTTTTTTATTTTTAGGGGTTAAAATGTGTTAAAAATGCATGGGGTTCTCCCCAGAGAGGGGAACCCAACAACAATTTTGTTGGTCCCCTCCCCCGATGTAGATGCCCCTGTGTCTGGGGCCGTGCAAGGAAGCCATATCGGGTGAAGGCGCCAGGGCTTCGGCCCTGCTTGTTGTGCTTCGACGTTCGCTCTGGCTGTGGCAGTGGTCGGCTGACGCTCCGGCCAAGAAGTCGCTCACTGGTATCCCCTTCCTGGGGCTCAGGTTATTCGGGGAGCGTCTAGACCTTCTGGCCAAGGATGGAAGACTCCCTTAGCGACGGAGGCCTGCGCGGCCCTTTCTGAGTTCTTCTGCCTATCGCTCCTTTCGAGGAGGAAGAGGCTCTTCATTTTCAGGTGGCCGCAGAGCCTGGGGACGAGGTAGGTCTCGCCGCCGATCCAATCCCTCCTGGGAAGCTAAATCCAAACCCCCTGCCAAGCCCTCTCAGGCATGAGGGGGCGCCCTCACCCATCGGGGTGGGGAGACGGCTTCTGCTATTTGCTCACATCTGGAGACAGCACGTCTCGGATCGGTGGATTCAGGAGGTGGTTTCCTCCGGATACAAAATAGAGCTGGCAGTTTGGCCGCCCTCAAGATTTCTTCAGTCGCGGATTTCCCAGAACGCAGTTACGGTGCAGGGCCTAAGAATTGCCGTTTAACGCCTTCTGCTATCAGGTGTGATTTGCCTCGTGCCACGTCAGGAACGGGGTCGAGGGTTCTACTCCAATCTTTTCACGGTGCCCAAGAAGGACGGAATGCTGAGACCTATCCTGGATCTGAAGGGTCTCAACAAGTTTGTCCTAGTCAGACATTTCCGCATGGAGACCTTACGGTCCGCGGTGAGCTCGCTTCGGCCCGGCAACTTAATGACCACGGTGGACATCAAGGATGCTTATATGCACATGTCGATTATTCTAAGCATACAGCACGTCCTGCTCCATCTATAATACTTACACGTGGGTAATCCTCTGCCAGATGACGCTGTTCACTGCAGACATGCAAAAACAGGCTCCTCCCGGCCCTTCATATACCCAGGGACCTCCCACAAATCCCCAGATTTCTCTGCAGTGCTGACTGCGAAGACATGAAGTATCACTCTCTCGCAGGTGAGCGGGGCTATTACAGCCTGCAGCCCTGTGAGACTATTCCCACCCGTCCTCTTCGACAAGATGTGCCTCCCAGCCTGGGCTGCGCTGGTCGGGTGAAGGTAGGTAGCACCATGTGTGCTTACGGAGCAACGCTCCACCGCAATCCCCCACCATAGGGTAGGCGGTCAAGGCTGATGGTGAGCCTTCAGGGGATGCCCCTCCCGCATCATTGCCTCACGCCCCATGTAGCGGTGGACCCTATGTTAACGGGTCGCCTTCCTCCCTCGTTCCCTCCTTAGTCAGGGGGAAAAGAAAGGGGGGTTGTGTGTATAGCGGCCTTAGTGTATACTTACACGCTTATGGCTTAACTGTGTTTCACTGGGATTGGGGGTCAGAGCCGCGCTCTTACCTTACTGCACTAGTATTCTGCCTTCTGCCGCAAGTACGGCGGCGGCTCGCGGACGCCCTGGCGTCTCCTTCTTCCCTCCTTCCCTTCTTAGCCTTATCGGCTCTTCATAGGTTGCGCCGGCTTGAGCACCTGTCTTAATAAGTGTCTCTGTCACAGACCGGGATTCTTCCCCGACGGGGAGCCGCAGGAGAGCCCGAGTACAGATCTCGGCTGTAACTGCCATGGCTCCGAGCGCCATTTTTTTTTTTTTTTTTTAACATTCTTTATTTAGAGATTTTGCAGTATTATAACATACAAACGAACATCGGGGTCAATATTACAGAGCACAAAAGGAGTGGGGGGGCTCATGGAGGACCATATCATAATAGAAATACCAAATCACAGCTGGATAATAACATCTTACAATATTGCATAATACAGGGCGATGTGGCTTCTCGTCGGTGTCTAATCGCAGGGCGGGGGGGCCCCACGCGGCAAAAGCTGCCTGACGCCCATCCGGGCGAACCAATCTGTCATATCTCCACACCAGTAGACATACTTAACCACAGGACTTCCAACTGGAAAAAGGGCCAATTTCCTCTTGTCGGGCCCGGCCACAAGCCCTCCCCGAGGAGAGGTAACTAAACACACAAGGGGGCAGGGTCAGGGCAGAAGGACAGCAGTATAATGGGGAAGGGGGGAGGTGGGAAGGGGGGACGGGGAATAGGGATGAGGTAGGTGTGGCGTGCGGGACAGGGCGCCAGGCCGAGCAACCCCCACCGCCCACCCAGATCAGATCCTCCACAGGAAGGGGCAAGGCGCCTCCCACCTGAATGGGGTAAGGCCGCGAGAGGTGCCGCCCCGGACTCTGCATCAAGCCGATTACTCAAACAAATTACGAAACTCCGCAGACTCCTCGAAAGTCAGCCAAGGTAGCCAAGTAGCTCTGTATTGCTCGTCCCTGTCATGTAGAGCCAGTGTTAGATCCTCCATCTCCCTAACATGCATAACTTCCCTCACCCAATCCCTGACGGAGGGGGCTTTCTTCTGTTTCCAGAATATCGGTATTACCTGTTTGGCAGCATTCAGCAAGTGAACTAGTAAGGTTTTTTTATATTTCCCCACCGGGGTCTTTGTGGAATGGAGCAGAACCTGCGCCGGATCGTCCTGCAATTGTGCCCCTGTCAGCTGGGCCACAATGCGCAGCACCGCCCCCCAGTACTCCTGAATTCTGGAACACTGCCAGAATAAATGAAATAAGGTCCCTCGCTCCCCTCCGCACCTCCAACAGCTCGTGTCCGCCGCGTCAAACATCTTGCCCAGTCTATCAGGGGTGTAATACCAGCGTGTCAACAACTTATAGTTAACTTCCTGGATTCTTGTGGCTACCGAGGACTTATGCGTCAAGGTTGCTATCTTGGTTCTCTCCTTCTCGCCTAAGGGTCTACCCAAGTCCAATTCCCACTCTCCCCAAAAAGTAGGCGGGTTCGCCTCCTCTCGGATGAGGAGCGAGTACAAATGAGAAATCAGGTGAGGTTGCGGTAGCCCCGTCAAACAGAGCTTCTCAAAGTCTGTATGGCTTCTGGAATTCTCTTTTCGGAAGCCTATTCTGGATAGGACAGACTGAAACCGCAAGAGGGTCCAGGGATCTAGGTTTACGTTCTCAAATTGAGCCCTCAGCTCCCCCAGCGTGACCCATCCCCTTTCCGATAACAGGTCACGTCCTCTTAGCTGGCCAACTTTCCCCCACTCCCTGAGATCCCTATTAGCACAGTTTGGCATAAGCTGCGGGTTATCCAATAATGACACCATGGGGGAGGGCCAGGGGGAGATATCTGAGCGCTCCCTAAAGCTCCGTAGGACATCTAGAGTGGCCGCTACTGTGGGATGGTGTCTCAGCGCCGGTACCCGAGTCTCTCTGTTCCAAGCCGAAGCGTCCAGGGGGGCGGAGGCCAAGGCATGCTCGAGCTGGACCCATCTCTTCATCTCCTTATACGTGTGCCACTCACAGACTCTTTGTAGATGGGAGGCCACCCAATACGACTGGACATCCGGCAGTGCCATACCCCCCGAACGCTTGGGCCTAAACAATACCTGCCGGCGGAGCCTAGCCCTCTTCTTCTGCCATACAAATCCCATTAGGATTTTCTCCAACTCCCTGAAGAAGCGGGTAGGTATCTTAATCGGGAGTGCTTGGTACAGGAACAGTAATTTCGGCAGGATCGACATTTTAATTATGTTCACCCTGCCCATCCAAGAAAATGTAGGGGTGTCCCAACTATCTAGGTTAGCTTTAATTCTCTAAGACAGGGGCAGGAAGTTCAATGCGAAAATGTTCGTCAGGCGGTTTGGCAATTGGGTTCCAAGATACGCTATCGAGCTCTTGGCCCATTTGAAAGAAAATGCCTGTTGAGCATTCCTGGCCACGTCCCCCGGGAGAGAAATGTTTAACGCTTCCGATTTTTCAAAGTTTATTTTAAAGAAAGATAGTCTCCCGAAGGCTTCAAACTCCTTCATCAACACAGGTACCGAGACTGCGGGGTTTGTGATAAAAAACAAAAGGTCATCTGCATAGGCGACTACCTTATGGATACCTCCGCCGATACTCAATCCCCTTACGTCCACATTCTCCCTGATTTTACACAGAAAAGGCTCCAGAGGCACCCCTGAGGTCCGCGCGGAATATATTACACTGAGCGCACGGACCACGTTATCCCTCGCCTCTCTTCCCAGCACAAAACCCGTTTGGTCCAAGTGGACCACTTGGGCCACCACCGGGGCCAATCTGTTGGCCAGGATCTTGGCGTACAGCTTCAGGTCAGTGTTGAGATAGGGCGATAGCTCTTACATGACAGAGGGTCCTTCCCTGCTTTATGCAAGACAGAGATGTGAGCCTCGAGGGCCCTGCCCGAGAAGGCTCCCGGCGCCTCTGGGTCTGCAATGGTATTCCATGCCCTAACCATGTGGGGGCCAAGAATAGGGATGAAGGTCTTATAGTATTGGACCGAATATCCATCAGGTCCCGGGGCCTTTCCCGATGGGGTCTGCTTAAGTGCCTCCACCAACTCCCCAACCTCAATCGGGGCCTCCAAGGAAGCCGATACCTCCTCCGACACCGAAGGCATGCCCGATCCCTTTATATATTCCTCAATCTTATTCAAGCGCGTCCGCGCCATTGCCCCTCCACCGAGCTTGTACAAGCTCGAATAGTATGCCCTAAATGTGTCTGCTATTCCCTCCGTGGTATGCTGCGTTTGCTGTTTACTATCCAGGATCTCAGGGATGAAGTTCTGGGATTGTTGTTGTCTGAGGGCTCTAGCTAACAGCGCGCTACTCTTGTTGCCATATTCATAATAAGTGCGCCTTCACCTCCTGATAACGTGTTTAGCTTTCTGTCGCAAAAGGGCATTGAGTGCCTCTCTTGTCTGGGTCAATTCCTCAAGTACCTTCGCAGCCTCAGTCTGCTTATGGGACAGTTCCAGGCGGCGGACTTTATCAGTAAGCTTCGTTATTTGGGTCAGCCTCTCTCTTTTAAGCCTCGCCCCATGACTAATCAGGAGGCCCCAATCACGCTCTTGTGCGCTTCCCACAATGTGAGCAGTGAGACCTCCCCATTATCATTAGCTCTAAAGTAGGATTCTAGGCCCTCCTTCACGGCCTGGGCCACCACCGCATCCTTAAGGAGAGACTCATTCAATCTCCATGTGGAGGAGGGGGGGGGGTCGGGCCACGAGCTCGAGGTCAAGAAACACCAGGGCATGGTCCGAGAAGGAGGTTGGGTATATCCCATCTCCAGTGGCTAGGCCCAGTAAGCTATGTGATACCCAAATGTAGTCCAGCCTGGAGTACGTCCCATGTACATTAGAGTAAAAGGAATAGTCTTTCGCCCCGGCGTTCCTAACTCGCCATGCGTCCACCAGGTGCATCTCGTGCAGTGTCTTCTTCAGAGATCTCAAGGCCAAATGTGAGATAGCTGACCTCCCCGCTGAAGAGTCAAGGAGCGGCTCTATAGTCAGGTTGAAGTCACCACCCAGGATGACCTCCCCCTCCCTGAACCTCTCAATTTTGTCCAGGGTATGCTTCAGAAATGGTACTTGCCCCTGGTTGGGAGCGTATATGGAGGCCAACGTATACATTTTCTGATTAATCAGCCCCTTGGCCAATACCACCCTCCCCGATTCATCCCTCCAGACATCCCTCATCAGGAAGGGGACGTCTCTGGCTATTAGGATCGCAACCCCCTTTCTCTTGGCATCTGCAGCGCAGCTGGTGAACGCATGGGGGAACAGTTTACTACAGAGTCTAGGTGCGGAATCTCGTTTGAAATGTGTCTCCTGCAGGAATATAATTTGTGCTTTACATCTCTTTAACTCCTGTCCCAGAATAGTTCTCTTCTCTGGGGTATTAAGCCCCTTCACGTTCAAGGTAACCACCTTTATGGGGGCCATGTTTGCAATAGGAGAAGGGAAGGGGAGGAGAGTCGGAGGCCGTCAGGCGGCGATGCCAACCGCCGACCACCCGGTCCCGCACGCCAAGGGCAGAAAGGGTAGCAGTTAGGGGGGGAACCCCAGGAGGAGCAACAGCAAAAGGGAGGGTGGTGGGTACCAGGGGTAGGGAGCATAAGAGGTATATAGACAGGAACAGGGGGAGAGGAAAGGACTAGCCAGTAGTCCACAAGAACGGTGCCTTTTAGAACGCACTAAGTGGGGAGAAGCTCCAAACCACGGGCTAACGAGCCCTGTGCTAGGTCTATTCCCGTCAGGAGGAGGCCAAAGGACTTCTCCCGAGGGGTGCACCAACTGAGGGGGGGAAGTAGAAGAGCAAGCCAAGAAACCACCGAGTAAGGAGTCACACCAGTATTGTGGCTACTCAGCGAGGCATGTCGCAGCCAGAGGGCGCTCCAATCCTGTCTAGCAAAATGCCGACAGTCCGAGTCAGGATGACACCACGCTCAGCAGCACAACATAGCAGATATCCAAGCAGGGGCTTCTGAGGGGGGCGAGACTAGGACCTCATCAGATCCATCCAGCCCACCAGGAAGCAGTGAGAGCAACGATCAACAAAAGAATAACAGTAAAA
Organism: Gastrophryne carolinensis; assembly: GCA_027917425.1. NCBI lineage: Eukaryota > Metazoa > Chordata > Amphibia > Anura > Microhylidae > Gastrophryne > Gastrophryne carolinensis. Next base: position 62,329,825 of record CM051240.1, read on the forward strand.
CTCTTAACATGTCAACGCAACTTATCGGGGAGGAGGGGGGGCCCAAACGTGGGGCCACCCCTGGGACGATGCGGGGGGCGGGGCCGCAAGCACAGAGCCACAGGCCCCCCTCCCTGGGCAACCGCCCACCCCGGCGGAGCCCCCACCGCCACCGGCCCCACCCCGCCGCCGAAAGCGGCACCGGAAGGAATATGAGGTTGGGCCGATGACGGGAGGGGGCACCGCCCGGGGCTCGGCATATCACAACCTCATCTTCTGCGGCCTCTCGCGCCTCTTCTGTCTCCTCTGGGGCCGCCTCCTGGGCGCTGCGGTAGCCGACTGTTATACACGGCCAGGTCGGGAACCGTCCAGTCCGGGACGTCTACGCTCTCCACCTCCAGAAAGTGGAACAGATCCGGCAGCTGACCAGGTCCCTTGAGGACGAACAAGTCTCCTCCCCTACGCACCACCATCAGCTGGAAGGGATGGCCCCATCTGTAAGATGCGCCCCGCCTCTGGACAGCCTCCAGTAAAGGTCTCAAAAGCTTTCTCATCTGGAGCGTTCTCCGCGAGAGGTCTTGCAGAATGATCACCTGTGCGCCTTTGTAAGCGACCGGACCCTTGTCCCATGCGCGGCGAAGAATCTTCTCTTTAATCTTGAAGAAATGAATGCGGCAGATAATGTCCCGAGGCCAATTCGGATCTTGCGGTCGAGGGCCCAGTGCCCTGTGTACCCGGTCCATCTCCATGCGATTGGTATCGGGGAGATTCAAGATCTCATTGAAGATAGAAGTAACTGCCTCCAGTAGGTCTCGGGGCTCCACCGACTCGGGGACACCTCTGGAGGCGCAGATTGTTTCTGCGGCTCCTATTCTCCGCGTCATCATGTGCCAGGAAGATATCTGACAGGAGGCGTTTGCTGTGGTCCTGCTGCTGTCCTAGGTCTGCTATACGCGTCTCGAGGGCTCTGTGCGAGGCTTCCATCCCGTCCATCCTTTCCGTGACTTCAGCGACTGAAACTTGGAGTGCCGCCAACTCTCTCTTGATGGTGCCCTCCATCCTGGACATGTATCCGTCAAAGTCCCCACGTGTCGGGAGTCCGCGCAGGGCCTCTTCGATATTGACCTTTACCGCCTCTGCAATGGATTGAGAGAGCTGGGCAAACGGCAGTGCAGGTAGGGAGCCTTGTGGAGGGAGCGCCTCTGTTTTGTATGACGCATGCCGCGGTGGGCTGAATGATGCAGTGTCATATATTCTCTCCTCCCGGGTGGCTGGCCCCATTGGCAGCAGGGCATCTATCCTCCCATTTCCCGTGGGAGGTCTCCCCGGTGACAGGGACAGTCCCTCATTCCAAAGGGTGCTTGCGGCGGGGTCATTCTCCAGGGGCTGTGGAGATCCGGCGCGGTCATCTCGTGGAGATCCCGTGTGCACCTGCCACGACGGCTGTGGGCTCAAAGGGGGGGGATGGGGTGCCCGACATGGAGCTTGCGAAGGACTGCAGCTCCTCAGCTTGCGGGGAAGTAGGGCCCCGTCCCCGTGCCTGCGGGGTCGGGATGCTCCTCAGCAGGCCTCTCGGTGGGGAATCGGGGCTGAGCTGCCCCAATGATGCAGCCTCAGCGCTGGGCCCAGTGTCTCTTTGGGCAGGAGCCATGTTAGTGTGGATCGAGGCTCCTCTCCCCCTCCCCCCAGGTGAGCGCCCCCCACCATGAAGGGTGACATCTTGCTGAGAGGATTGACCCTTGGGGTGAGGGCGGGGGGGGGGGAGGGCTGGGGCGCGGGACCAACCTGAAGCCCGTCGGGTGTTCCGTTCCGCCAGTCCGCCTCGCTGTGCACTTCAGCTGACGCTGTCAGCAAACGACCTCCGGTCCCGTGGTGCTCCCGTTCTGGGACGTGGTGTGGGCGCTGTGCCCCTGCCTGGGCATCCTGCAGCACAGGGGAGTTCCCCCCCCCGGGGGCTGGACACTGAAGACGGTAGTCCCCTGTCCCGCCGCGATCTCGCGCCCATGTGGGCGCTCCTCCTCAGCCGTCGCCGCCATCTTCCCTGCGGCCGTCCCCCGGACCTCAGCGCCGCCGGAGCGAAACAGGGCAGGGATGGTGCCCGATCTGCCCTTTCCACTCGGTCCCCGCTGCTTCCCCCTCTTGGGCATGTGGGTGGAAAGTGGGTCACAGCTCTCCTGCCTCTGCTCAACAAATATCTGGTGCGGAACTCCGTCTCGGTGCGACCTCACACAGCCATGTCAAGCCACGCCCCCCGAGCGCCATTTTTTAATAGGCCGTCTGCCTTTTACTTCTCCTGTCTGTACCACCATTGGCTGGTTGCCTTACGAGCTTCGCGCTCACTCGAAGAGGGGCGTGGTTTTGGCTTGGCGCGCTACACGTCACGATCGGTTCAGGCCTGCCCCCTGAGGTTCTTCGGCGCCATTTTCTTCTCCCGCACGCGTGGTGAAGATCGTTCCCTCCTCTCTGTATGTGAGTGCCCTCGCGGGCCACTTTTCTTTACTCTCATCCACCATTGCGCATGGCTCTGACATACTGTTTTCCCTTATGTCTTTCAGACCGCGGATTCAAGTAGCTTCTCCCGGCCCAGCATAACTCCCGGTCGCGACCATATAAACTTACTCCCACTTCCCAGCGGGTTATTGGGGCATCCAGGGTAGCTTACAGCATCAATCCCTACTGGCAAATTGTGCCGATTAAATCACCATATGGAGGCATCTCAGGATACTGTGAACGGGGTTCCTTCGGGACAAGCCCGGCTGTGTGTGGCTTGTGGGGTCTTACCTAGCAGTGGTGACAATGCACGGCTCTGTGTTCCTTGTGCACAGCAGGCGCTATCGGTGCTTCCCGTCTCATCTGAGGCAGGGCCTGCACCCCGCCGCACTTCACCTACTCCCCCAAGCCTGAGTCTAACCCCCAATACCAGTGGGGATTCTCATCCTGATCTGGCCACGAGGCTGGCTGGTGTTGAAAACTTACTTTCTAATTCCCTAGCGCGTAAAGCCACCGCCAAGAGGCGGCACTTGAACCCTGAATCGACCCTCTTCCCTGTAGAACCTGATGATTTGTTGCATTCCTATGCCCATATGCCCTCGGACGAAGGGGAACTGCTCTCTGACTCAGGGTCATATGACGATGAGTCCAGGGGTCAGGAAGAGTCTGGCTCCGAGCATTGGTCCTCGGATGATGTCGATAGACTGCTGGTTCAGATCTTTGAGGTTCTGTCCCTCTCTCCCCCTGCTGCGGCTCCCCACCAAAGGGGTGATCTTTTCCATACTGCTAAAGCTTGCTTGGAGATCCCCGAGCAGACCCATTTCAATAGCCTCGTGCTTAAAGAATGGGAACATCCCAGTAGACTTCACGGGGTCCCTAAGAGCGAGGATAGGAAATATCCCTTCCCTGCTGACTTGGTTAAGTGCTCGTCATCGCCACCCAAGGTCGATGCTCCTATTCTAGGGTTGTCCAACACCTCTATTATGCACTCCCCTGACACTACTACTCTTACTGGACTCTGAGGACCAGCATGTTGACCAACTGGCATGTCATGCCTTTGCATTTGGGGGAGCGACTCTGCGCCCGGTTTGCGCCTTAGCCATTACGGCCCCCCAGGCATGAGGGGGCACCCCCACCTGTCAGGGTGGGGGACGTCTACAGCACTTCGAGCACGTCTGGCGGCGCCACGTCTCAGACCGGTGGATTCAGGAGGTAGTGTCCTCCGGCTACAAGATAGAATTTGCTGTACGGCCCCCCACCAGGTTCATTGGGTCTCGAATCCCTCAAGACCATGCCTCAGCTCAGGTCTTGTTGCTGGCCGTACAGGGTCTCATGGACCTAAGGGTCATTTGCAAGGTCCCCCCTGGAGACAGGGGCACAGGGTTCTACTCAAACCTTTTCACAGTACCCAAGAAGGATGGGTCAGTCAGGCCCATTCTGGATTTAAAAATCCTAAACAAATTTGTCAAGAACAAGCACTTTCGCATGGAAACTCTGCGCTCGGCCATTGGCTCACTGCGCCCAGGAGACTTCATGACGTCCGTAGACATCAAGGATGCTTACTTGCACGTCCTGGTGTTTCCGGGACACCAAAGGTTTCTCAAATTTGCACTAAAAGATCAGCATTATCAATTTGTGGCCCTGCCATTCGGCCTAACGTCGGCTCCCAGGGTGTTCACCAAGGTGCTGGCAGGGGTGATGTCCCTGATAAGGCTAAGGGGCATACGCGTGCTGCCCTACCTGGACGATATTCTCATCACCTCTCGTTCTCTGCGACAGGCAGAGTTGGACACTCGGCTGGTAGTGTCCACCCTGGAGTCCTTCGGCTGGGTGATCAATTACCCCAAGTCTTCCCTGTCCCCCTCCTCGGTGACTCCGTTCCTGGGAATGATTCTGGATACGGTTCAGTCAAGGATATTCCTTCCTCAACAGAAGGTGGAGGCTCTGACAGCGCAGGCGAGGTTCCTGCTCTCGAACCCACAGTTCTCCATCCGGCAGGGAATGCAGTTGGTGGGCCTGATGGTGACGAGCTTCGAGGCGGTGCCCTTTGCCCAGTTCCACTTGAGACCTCTGCAGCTTCACCTTCTGTCAGTTTGGGAAAAGAACCCTGCGTCCCTGGACGGGTTCTGTGTGCTTCCCCCCTTGGTCAGACAGTCCCTTGCGTGGTGGTTGGACCACGGGAACTTGACAAGGGGCAGGTCCTTTCTGACCCCATCCTGGGAAACGGTCACAACGGATGCCAGTCTGTCAGGTTGGGGAGGATTCTGGAAGTCTCTGCGCTTCAGGGGATGTGGGGCCCTCAGGAGGCCCATTTGCCCATCAACATTCTGGAATTACGGGCAGTCAGGTTGGTACTGGAGCGATTGACCCAACACCTGAGGGGTCTGTCTGTCCAAGTTCGCTCAGACAACAGAACGGTGGTTGCCTACATCAATCATCAGGGAGGGACCTGGAGCAAGGGTGCTCTCCAAGAAGTGTCTCAGATTCTGACATGGGCGGAGGCCAATGTTCAATGCATTACGGCTGTTTACATTCCGGGGGCGGAGAACCTGCAGGCGGACGCCCTGAGCAGGGGAATGTCCCGTCAGAGGGAGTGGTCCCTCTGCAACACGGTATTCCAGTCCCTGTGCCACCTTTGGGGTCTACCGGATGTGGATCTGTTTGCTTCCCGTCACAATCACAAGCTCCCAGCCTTTGTCTCCCTGTCTCAGGATCCTCTGGCCATGGCCACGGATGTCCTGTCCATGTCTTGGAGGGAGTTTCGACTCCCGTATGCGTTTCCACCGTTTCCCCTTCTGGTGAGGGTTCTACCCAAGATTGCTCTGGAAGGGGTACCTGTGATCCTGGTGGCCCACAGGTGGCCAAGAAGAGTGTGGTTCGCAGACGTGGTTCAAATGACAGTAGATCGGTACGATCTGCCAAGCGTACCGGATCTGCTAACCCAAGGATCATTACGCCATCCCAATTTACAAACGCTGGCTTTGACGGCCTGGCTGCTGAAACCTCCATCTTGATGGGGAAAGGGTTGTCTGCCTCTGTGGTGGCTACTATGGTGCAGGCCAGAAAAAAGACGACTTCTGCTATTTATTATAGAGTATGGCGTTCCTACATTGACTGGTGTGTTTCCAGGTCTCTTCCCTGCCGAGAATTCTCCGTCCCTAGGGTCCTGGATATTTTGCAGCATGGTTTGGACTTAGGTCTCAAACTTAGTACTCTGAAGGGTCAGGTTTCTGCCCTCTCTATCTTCTTTCAGAAGACCTTTGCTCAGCATCACCTGATTAAGACCTTTTTCCAGGGGGTCTCTCACGTGCGTCCCCCCCGAAAGCCTACAGTCCCTGTTTGGGATTTGAATTTGGTTTTGTCTGCCTTGCAGGGGGCTCCCTTTGAGCCTATTCAGGAGGCTGCTCTGGTCTTTCTCACTCTCAAGGTTGTCTTCTTGGTGGCTATTACTTCGGTTAGGCGTGTGTCAGAGCTGGCCACTCTTATCGATTCAGCCTCCATACTATGAGCGACACCAGGACAAGGTGGTGTTCCGCTTCAAACCGGACTTTCTGCCAAAAGTGATTTCGGCATTTCATTTGAACCAGGATATTGTTCTTCCTTCTCTGTGTCCCAATCCTCGCAACGACAAGGAGCGGGTTCTGCATTCCTTAGACGTAGTCAGGTGCTTGAAGTATTACCTGGTTGTCACTAAGGCCTTCAGGAAGACTGATGCTCTCTTCGTTGTGCCTTCGAGGCCTAGGAAATGTTTGGCTCCCGCCAAGTCTACCATCAGTAAATGGATTCGTGGGGATCCCACCCTACTTTATGGACACTGCTATTGGATGTCCCATGTGTAAGTATTATAGATGGAGCAGGATGTGCTGTATGCTTAGAATAATACAATTCTGTGAAATACTCACCTGTAGAATTGATATTATACGCATACAGCACGTCCTGCTCCACCCCACCCTGGTTTCACCTTGTTCGGGATCCCCTGTATGGTGATTGTTACCATTGTTATCATTGTTATTATTACCAGTTTGGTGGTTGGTTTCTCCCGGCTTCTTTTTCTCACTGCTTTTCAATGCTGGGGATTTGTGGGAGGTCCCTGGGTATATGAAGGGCCGGGAGGAGCCTGTTTTTGTATGTCTGCAGTGAATAGCGCCATCTGGCGGAGGATTACCCATGTGTAAGTATTATAGATGGAGCAGGACGTGCTGTATGCGTATAATACCAATTCTACAGGTGAGTATTTCACAGAATTGTATTTTTCAGGGACATCAGAAGTTCCTGAGGTTCGCACTGGAGGATCAGCATTACCAGTTTGTGGCACTACCGTTCGGGATAGCCTCAGCCCCCCGTGTGTTCACCAAGGTGCTGGCGGGCATCATGGCTATCCTGAGGAACCAGGGCATTTGTGTTCTTCCTTATCTGGACGATTTACTGATTGTGGCTCAGTCCCTTCAGCAGGCCGTGAGCGACACCCGGACAGTGTTATCCACTCTCGAGGATTTCGGATGGGTAATCAATTACCCCAAGTCTTCTATCACTCCCTCAATGGTGAGGTCCTTTCTGGGCATGACGTTGGACACCTCTCAAGTCAAGGTATTCCTGCCACAGCAGAAGGTGGCGGGCCTCCAGACGCAGGTGCAGGCCTTACTGTCTTGTCAGCGGCCATCGATCCGTCTGGGGATGCAACTGGTGGGCCTAATGGTGTCATGCTTCGAGGCAGTGCCCTTTACTCAGTTCCACATGAGACCTCTTCAATTGAATCTGTTGACCGATTGGACCGGACACAGGATTCCCTGGAACAGGAATTTTTGCTTTCCCCCCTGGTCAGACAGTCCCTTTTGTGGTGGTTGGACTCCAGGAGTCTGTTGGTGGCCAAGTCCTTTCTGACTCCCCGTTAGGAGATTGTTACCACAGACGCCAGTCTGACTTGACTCCCCATCTAAGGGGTCGTGCGATCCAGGTGTGCTCGTCTACATCAATCACCAGGGCGGGACTCGGAGCAAGCGACCCCAAGTGACCTAGATCCTGACTTGGACGGAGGAGAATGTTCCCTGCATCTCGGCAGTTTACATCCCCAGGGTAGAGAACCAGGAGGCAGACTCCCTGAGCAGGGGGGCCTCTCGTCTGGGGGAATGGTCTCTCAGCAACAAGATCTTTCACGCTCTGTGTCTACGTTGGGGTCAACCGGATGTGGACCTGTTTGCGTCTAGACACAATCACAAGCTCCCAAGGTTCGTCTCCCTGTCAAGAGATCCTCTGGCCTTTGCCACAGATGCTCTGGCAATTCCGTGGACGGAGTTCAGGCTCCTTTATGCATTTCCTCCTTTTCCACTCCTGGGCCGAGTGCTGCGCAAGATAGCCCAGGGGGAGGTACCAACCATCCTGGTGGCTCCTCGTTGGCCGAGGCGGAGTTGGTTCACAGACATAGTCCAGATGTCTGTTGATTGCTACATCATGCCCGACGACCCAGGACTTCTATCTCGGGGGTCGCTGCAGCACCCCAATTTACAGACGCTGGCTTTGACAGCCTGGCTATTGAAACCTCAATCCTAATGGAAAAGGGGCTGTCGGCCACGGTTGTTCATACCATGATTCAGGCGTGGAAGATGTCTTCTTCCATGATTTACTACAGAGTTTGGCATGCCTACATTGCTTGGTGTGAATCCAAGAATTTCCCCTGTCGCACTTTCTCTATTTCTAGGATTTTGGAATTTTTACAACACGGCTTAGACCTGGGTCTACAGCTGAGAACACTCAAGGGCCAGGTCTCGGCCTTGGACATTTTTTTTTTCCCAAAGATCCTTTGCCAATCATAGACTGATCAGGACTTTTTTCCAAGGAGTTACCCATGTACGTCCACCGCGTAAGCCTGTATTACCGGTGTGGGATTTGAATTTGGTGATTTCTGCTCTCCAGGGTCCCCCCTTTGAGCCTTTGTGCGAAGCTGCATTGTCTATTTTGACCTTGAAGGTGGTCTTTTTGGTAGCTATCACCTCGGTACGTTGTGTGTCTGAACTGGCCGCGCTTTATATGAAGCCTCCTTGCTTCGAGCGGCATAAGGATAAGGTGGTGTTTCGCTTTAAACCTGACTTTTTGCCTAATGTCGTTTCCCCCTTTCATCTTAATGAGGACGTTGTTTTGCCTTCCCTGTGTCCAGAACCGGCTAATTCTAAGGAAATAACCCTCCATGCCCTGGATGTGGTCAGAGCCATTAAGTATTACCTGGTTGCAACTGAATCCTTCAGGAAGTCGGATTCACTCTTTGTCCTCACTGAGGGTTCCAGGAAGGGCTTGCCTCCAGCCAAGTCCACTCTCAGTAAGTGGATCAGACAGGCGGTGGTACAAGCATATTCTGCCAAGGGGAAGGAACCCCCTTTTCGTGTTACAGCTCATTCTACTAGAGCTATTGGTGCTTCCTGGGCTTTTCAGCACCAGGCCTCTGTTGAACAAGTTTGCAAGGCCGCTACTTGGTCTTCTGTTCATACCTTTACAAGTTTTACAAGGTTAGGGCCTCAGCTGATGCTGTTTTTGGCCGAAAGGTGCTTCAGGTGCTAGTGAAATGAACTACATGCTGTTCCACACTGGGGATCCCGCCCTAATGGACACTGCTTTTGGATGTCCCACATGTCATTACTTCTGGGGCGACCCGGACTGGATATAGTGAAAAATGCAATTCTGTGAAACTCACCTGTAGAATTGTTTTTGAATATATCCAGTCCAGGTCCGTCCCACCCAGCCCTTGTTCATTATCTCTTGTTTTGCCTGTTATGGTGATTACCATTTTTATATTGGACCGTTGTCCTTAATTTTTGGTTGGAGAGAGTACATGCTGAAGCTATGTGACGTAACATGGTTTCTTGGCCTCCCAGCCTGTCTCCTTTATTACTGCTTTTTGACCACTGAGGATTTTACTGAGACACCTCATTTTATAGGGGGCATGGAGGAGTAAAAGCTCTGGATCTTGCAGTAACTACGCCGCCTGGTGGTGGACTGCCCACATGTCATTACTTCTGGGACGACCTGGACTGGATATATTCAAAAACAATTCTACAGGTGAGTTTCACAAAATTGTATTTTATAGACAGAACTCTATTTTAGCCTTTTGGTCCATTTTTTTTTACCCCACAATTAACCAGTCAAAAAACTGACATTTGTCTTCCGATCTAAATATTACAAAGGATAGCTATTGTACTTAGTATGTAAGCACCACATTTCCCACGCCATAGGACGCACCCTTTTTACTAAAAAAAAAGTGTGCGGCTTATGGGGTGAATACACCAGTGATTGATCAGTATTTTGTGGGGGGAGAGCGCACCCACCCAGGGATTCCCACCTATGTCCTCTGTGAGAAGGCCATGCTGCTGATCGCAGTTCCACTTTCTATGGCACGATTAGCGGCTGCATGCTGGGCGCAGTAGTGCCTTTTTGTGCCGAGAGGCAGGCCACTTATTGTTAGATCACCGGCTCCAGAAGCCAATGAGATGGCCAAGCTAGAGATGTCACTGGTTGCCGGACAGACTGGCTATGTAATGGAGAGCGACACCGCTAATGAAGACCCAGGACGCTGTCCCAGGGATCGGGAGGGTTGGAGATCAGTCATGGACTGAGGAGTTTCCCTAGTATCTGAGGGTTTTCCCACACATAAACTGTTAAATAAATGTCTGTTTGCAAGCCACAGCACTGCTATTCTCTAGGCAGAGGCACAATATATTGCTGTGTTTGAGTCTCTGTGCGGCTTTGGCTCCTGACTTGGGACTCTGATGGCCTGGTCATTACCAACTGACACATGGAGGCTGCCCCCTGACCACCACTAACATGTGTATCCCCAACCTGACCCACAGCAGCATTTTTATCTGTACCCCCAACCTGACCCACAGCATCTATCTTTACCCCCAACCTGACCTGCAGCAGCATCTATCTGTACCGCCAACCTGACCCACATCAGCATCTATTTGTACCGCCAACCTGACCTGTAAACACATCTCTTTGCCCCATCCTGACCCACAGCCACATATATCTGTACCCCCAACCTGACTCACAGCCACATCTCTCTGTCCCACCAATCTGAACATTTCTGGTAGAGCATATTGTCAGCCACAGGCTGGTTGCAGTGGTGCCTCTCATTCCTCCCTCTGGGCAACACGTTTATACTGTGTTAACTTGGCCTTGTGAACAGACAAATCTACAGAAATCATACCATTTGGTTCAGAATATCCCCCCCCCCCCTTGTTTTATCCCTCTAAAGCCCAGGTGTGTCTTATGGAATGAAAAATACAGTAAACCTTGTTATTATGCAGACTTCCCGACTTAGATTCCTGCTGCTGGGAATCCTAAATCGGAAAGCCTCATGCTGGGAATCTGAGAGAACCTCCAGTTATCTTTAAATGATGATTTTTTTTATTTATTTGTATGCTGTGTTAATCTTTTGAAATGTCTGTGTTTTTTTTAGGCACAGGTGTCCCAGTCCCTGGAAGAAATGGGTGCACAGAAGCAGAAAGCTGAACTTGTAAGTACTGACAGAACTGTACATCTTTTTGTTAAATAAAGAAGCTACATGTATGAATATATGCCCTACATACAAACTGTTGGTAGGCTTTTTTACTCTGGCTACTCCACTGTTGTCCAGCAAATGTGTCATTGTAAATGTGCTGTAGGGTGGTGAGGCCATGACAATTTCTCACTACCTGTTGCTCAACTTCAGGTTACTGAACAACAGCAAAAAGGACCTATGAGCTGTTTTGCTGCTCCTGGAGTTTAAATGTCTCCAGGGCCTGCCGGCTATCTACCCCTGGGGCAACCTGATTTGACATGCCCCACCCTTTGAAACTTTGCTGATCACCATCAGTTGAACAGAGCTGTATGCCGTGCATTAATCTGAACTACATATAACGATAGCCCACACATGTGCTATTTCATACAGCAGGGCACACCAAGTGGAAGTCCCATGGACTGGTGATAGGCCCACTAATCTTTCAGCCTGTATGAGCAGAAATTCGAACCACACTATGTGAGGTTATTGTAGTTTGAACATGAATGTAAATATTATTAAACGGTCATTTAATAGGGTAAAACACCGTGCTGGGAGACCGTGCTGGGAGACCTTCACCACAGATGCCAGTCTGACAGGTTGGTGTGGGGGGGGGCTTCTGGAAATCCCTGAAATTCCAGGGTCAGTGGAGCCCTCAGGAGGCCCACACCCCTACACCCCAAGTTTGCAAGGCCGCTACTTGGTCTTCTGTTCATACTTCTAAGTTTTACAAGGTTGATGTTGGGGCCTCAGCTGATGCTGCTTTTGGTCGCAAAGTTCTGTAGGCGGCAGTGGTTTAAACTGCCCGCTGTTACTTTTGGGGGATCTCACCCTACCTTACGGACACTGCTATTGGATGTCCCATGTGTAAGGAATATTCTGTAACAGGACGTGCTGTATACGTAGAATAATACAATTCTGTGATTACTCACCTGTAGAATTGGTGGTATACGTATACAGCACGTCCTGTTCCACCCCACCCTTGTTATCATCATTACTAGTTACCTCTGTATGGTGATTGTTCATATGTTCATTTTTTAATTCTGGTTATTAATGTTTTCCCGGCTTCTTGTTAACTGCTTGTCAATACTGGGGAATTTGTGGGAGGTCCCTGACTTATATAGGGCCTGGAGGAGCCACAAGCTGTTTTCTGCAGTCCAGCGCCATCTTGTGGATGTATTACCCATGTGTAAGGAATATTCTGGAACAGGACGTGCTGTATACGTATAATACCAATTCTACAGGTGAGTGAGTAATCACAGAATTGTATTTTTTCTGCTACTGTTTAAAAATGTGATAGAACAAATCCCATCTAATGAATTCTAATGAATGCATCCTAACTTTTTCTTCTACTAGCTATGCAACACCATCCCCTTAAACAAATGCACGGTTAATTTTGTAGAGATCTCTGTTCTACACCTATGGGAGAGTAGTTTTTTCCTCTAACTAGTAAAGAATAATGTGATGGCTTCAAGCTGTAAATCCGAAGACATAATCTTTGCTAAATAAGACACTAAAAATCTGTAGTGTTTCCAAATGCAGTAGAACATCAACCAATTTATCTCAATTCTTAATTTTATTGTGCTAAGTACATGGAAGTGTTGGCTTGGTGTAATTCACTGCTGTGTGATCAAGGCTTGCCCCTGGGCCTTTTTAACTTTGTGACGGAAGAAATTGAGATGCTAACTTGCATGGAATGTACAGCCTGTTATGTATACATTGTCTCTTAGCTTTCATTTTGTGGGCACCCTCCTGGAGCTGCATCTTTGCTATTGGCTCCAGGGCCCCAGATATCCATTTTCCTGAAATGTAAGTTTTATTTATTAGGGAGGAACAGTACTATGCTTTCGATCCAACCCAGTTCTCATGCAAATTCATTTGGGCATTATATTAATTTCCTTATTTAAAAATAATTTCTTTTAGTTTCCAGTGTAAAGTTTTGTGCAACATCTAAGAACCTTCCTCACAAAAACATAAAGCATACCCTGAGCCAGTTGGGCAATAACAAATACAACAGCAGGGAGCTCACCTGAAACCTGTCCCATGTACCTCTCGCCCATGTCCTGCAGAGCTCTGTAGTCGCTGTAGCAAATCCCTGAATTTGCCACTCTGTTCATTTCTTTCTATTCATGACCATGCGCAAACGTGGTCGCATGGCTACCCGAGTTGTTTGGCACTCCCAGCATGAGTGAGCCCAGTAAGTCACAGTGGCCACACTGCCGGTTCTGACCACAACAGGGCATGTGCATGACTCATGAAGCAGAGTTGCTTGTCATAGACACGTCCAATAATGAAAAGCAAACCAGCACCTTCACATCGAAAACAAATATATTCTAAGTATGTCACACACCCCGCTTCAGATAGTCATTACACTTGGGTTATACCGACCTGTAGAGGACGATCTTGCAGAGATGTCATGAAAAAAAGGGAGCCGCTCCCGGTCCATAAATACCTGGTACCTCCCACTCTTTCCCCAGTCTTTCATCTCTGCAGACGGCAAGCAAGTCAGAAGATGGATGTCTCCTCCTTGCAGGTAGCCGGGGTAACTCCCGGCCCGCTTGTTAGTCTATTTCTGCCTGGACCCCACTCACTTAGTATTCACCTTGCCTCCCAGCCTAGGCTGCTGGTCCGGGCAAGGGTAGACAGCACCTAATGGTGCTTAGGAGCTACGCTTCACCGTGAGACCCCATACTAAGGGGTAGACGGTTTTGCCGGGTTGGTGATCCCGGTTCGGGATGCCCTGTCCCTTGCCCATCCACCTTGCAACGTGGATTCCCCCTCTCCCGGATTCCCTTGCTCCTTAGAGGGGGGGGGGGGGGCAGTGTACGGGCCCCTTTCTCCCTTAGCGTAATCTTTATTATGTGTGTGTGTGTGCGTGTGATTCACTGTGTGCATGTTTTTAGTACTCAGCCGGCGCTGGCTGTGCTGCAGCGCCGGCCGTTGTAGCAGATTCGGCGGGGGAGCTTCTTCCCCTCGTGTGCGGTCAGCAGGGGGCGGGGTCAGGCACTCGGCGCGATTGCCGATGGCCCGCCCCCTGTGCTCTTGGCGCCGCTGCGGAGCCCGGTCACTGGCCGGGAGCTGCGTTGTCAGGGGAGGGGGGGGGGCGGGGCCGTGCGCGTCGCGCGAACCGTGCCGGCCCGCCCTTCTTCTCCCTCTTGGATTCTCACTTCTGGCAGGACGGACACATGTTCCTACGTGAGTGGCCCTTGGGGCCCCATTACTTCTTGACCTGCATATATTTATGTGTATCTTTATTATTGCCATTGGTTAGTGTGCTGGTCTTATGAAGCATAGTGTTGGGAGTTCATAGCCCAGTCCCCCCAATTAATATTGCAATATAAGTATATCTGCATTGTGTATGCATGGGCATGATTGTGGTGCTGAACAGCCCTGTATTCTGTCTTCCAGGTGGACCCTTGTCGGATCCTAAAGGGTCCTCCCGGTCCTAGGGTCCCTGGTTAATTAAGATCTCCCCATAAATCCTCCCACTTGGAACACAGAAGGGGCATCCCGGGTCGCTTATATTGCGTAATTCCCTTGGGTATTGCGTCTACCAATAAAATCACCATATGGAGGCTTCCCAGGATACCGGGCAACCCCGGCAGTGTTTGGGGGCATCCCTTACAGGGGATGATATTTTCCTTTGCATACCATGTGTGCAGCCGACTATTACGTGGCAGTCCGGATCCCAGGCGTCTGGTTCTGCACCGCCGGTCCCTTCTCCTACCCCCCCCCCGCCTGACCTGTACCCCGTGTGATGTCGTCACGAGTGGGGAGTCGCAATCTGAGGTGTGCGCCAGATTGTCCAACCTTGAAAAATTATTTTCTAGCGCTGTGGCCAGAAAGGTCCCGGCTAAGAGAAAGCACTTGTCCCCAGCCACGCTAGCTTCTGATTGTGAGGAGTTTGATTCACTGGACTGGTCTGATTACCCCCCCCCCCCCTTCCCCGCTAGAGGAAGGGGAACTTTTTGAGGAGTCGGATGGTTCTGATGATCAGCAGTTTGTTGGCGCTGATGCCGAGCGGGGTCAGGGGGATTTTTTGGATACCCCTAAGGTCCTGGCTCATATGTTTGAGGTTCTGGCAATCTCTCCTCCTGAAGTGACTCTCGCAGAAGGGGGAGTTCTTTGAGGAGGCTAAGCCGCGCTTAGAATTCCCTAATCAAAGGCATTTTGACTGCATTATTCTTAAGGAATGGGAGAGGCCTACTCGGCTACCGGGTGTCCCTCCGGGTTGGGATAAGAAATATCCCTTTCCGGTGGATGCGGTGAAGCGCTGGTCGTCCCCTCCCGAGGTGGACGCCCCTGTTCTGGGGTTGTCTAGCACCTCTGTCTTGCATTCTCCTGACTGTTCTACTCTCAAGGACGGTGAGGACAAACGCATTGACCAGATGGCTTGTCACGGTTTTGCCAGTGTCGGGTCGGCCTTGCGGCCTGTTTGTGCTTCAGCGCTTTTAACAGTGGCTTCTAGGTCGGTTGTCAGGGACCTGTTGTCTACCTCCAGGCTTGACCCGGCTAGTGATGAGTTCACCGCCCTTAAGCGGTGCAAATTGTGTTTGTCATTTGTGCTAGCCGCCCTGGATGACACCATGGTGATGTGTAGTAGAACTTCGGCCTTGCCGGTGGCTATTCAGCGGTCGGTTTGGTTGCGCCAGTGGGCGGCTGATTTTGTGTCCAAAAAGTCACTTACGGCTCTTCCCTTTCTGGGCTTGCGGCTCTTTGGAGAAAAATTGGATTCGGTCGCAAAAGGAGGTAGGTTACCTCAGCGAAGGAAGAAGAAGAATGTCGTCCCTTTCGGGGGGTGGCTTCATTTACCCCTTCCTTTCGTGGGGCCAGAGCTGGACGGGGACCGGCTGTCTTCCCCTCCAGAGGTGATTCCTGGAACAGGGGAAGAGGAAGTGCCCGTCCAGGTCACAGCTGGGGCTCCAGACCCAAAGCCACTGCTAAGCCGGCTCAGCAATAAGGGGGTGCCCTCGCGGGTGGGGGGACGGCTGCGGCACTTCTCTCCGGTCTGGGACCAGGAGGTCTCGGACAGATGGATTCGGGAAGTGATGTCTTCCGTTTACAAACTGGAGTTCGAGATCCGGCCTCCTCCCAGATTCCTTAGGTCTTGGGTGCCCTTGGATCCTCTGGCCGTGCAGGATCTCCGGGCGGCAGTAAAAGATCTCCTGGACCTGGCTGTCATCTGCCCGGTGCCTCCCTCGGACCGGGGCCTGGGATGCTATTCCAATCTGTTCACGGTGCCCAAGAAGGATGGCTCCGTTCGTCCCATCCTGAATCTGAAGTTTCTCAACAGGTTTATCCGTCCCAGGAAGTTCCGCATGGAAACTCTGCGCTCTGCCATAAATTCACTTCGGCAGGAGGACTTCATGACATCCATAGACATCAAGGATGCTTATCTGCACGTTCCAATCTTCCCGGCACATCAGAGATTTCTCAGGTTCGTGGTGGAAGATCGGCATTTTCAGTTTGTGGCTCTTCCGTTTGGCCTTA
Organism: Gastrophryne carolinensis; assembly: GCA_027917425.1. NCBI lineage: Eukaryota > Metazoa > Chordata > Amphibia > Anura > Microhylidae > Gastrophryne > Gastrophryne carolinensis. The sequence continues at coordinate 62,346,305 of CM051240.1, forward strand.
CCTCAGCTCCAAGGGTTTTCACCAAGCTGCTGGCGGGGGTGATGGCCCTCCTCAGAGCCCAGGGTATCCGCATTGTGCCTTATCTGGACGATCTGCTTATTATGGCATCCTCTCTCACCCAGGCGGAGCTAGATACCAGGACTGTGGTAGCCACTCTGGAGAGATTCAGCTGGGTGATCAACTATCCCAAGTCCTTCCTCTCTCCGTCCAGGGTGGTGGTGTTCCTGGGAATGTCTCTGGATACTTCTCAGTCTAGGGTGTTCCTCCCCCCGCCCAAGGTTCTTCTGATTCAGGAATTGACTCAGCTTCTCCTATCCATCCCTCGTCCGTCCATCTGGCTGGGGATGCGACTGGTGGGATTGATGGTGGCTTCGTTCGAGGCGGTTCCCTTTGCCCAGTTTCACACAAGGACGCTCCAGCTCCATCTCTTGGCGGCCTGGGACGGGTTCCCGCTGTCATTGGATCAGTCGTTTCGGATGTCCCCCCGGGTTCAGCATTCCCTTCGGTGGTGGCTGGAACCGAGCAATTTTATGAGGGACAGATCCTTTCTGACCCCTCGTTGGGAGACGGTCACCACGGATGCCAGCCTGTCAGGTTGGGGGGGATTTTGGAAGGATCTTCAGTTTCAGGGACTGTGGGGGCCTCAGGAGGCTCACAATCCCATCAGGTTGGTTCTGGCTCACTTGACTCATCAGTTACAGGGTTTGCCGGTTCAAGTTCGGTCGGACGGCGGTCGCCTACATCAATCACCAGGGAGGGACTCGCAGCAGGCGTGCCCTCAGGGAAGTGTCTTTGATCCTGGCTTGGGCAGAGAGCAATGTCCCATGCATGTACATTCCGGGAGTGGAGAACACGGTGGCGGACTCCCTGAGCAGGTGCTCATCTCGCCGAGGGGAATGGTCGCTCAGCCCCAAGGTGTTTCGGTTGCTTTGTCACCCTTGGGGGACCCCGGAGGTGGACCTCTTTGCCTCTCGTCACAATCACAAGCTTCCGGCATTTGTGTCTCTCTCGCTGGATCCGCTGGCTCTGGCAGCGGATGCCATGTCTCTGAACTGGATGGATCTGGGGTTTCTGTACCTGTTCCTTCTGTTTCCCATGGTGGGCAAAGTGGTGTGCAAGCTGGCCCTAGAGGGTGCGCCAGCAATCCTGGTGGCTCCAAGATGGCCAATACAGGTTTGCTTCGCAGACGTGGTAAGGTTGGCAGCGGATCAGTTAGATCTGCCCCTTCTGCCGGATCTGCTCGCTCAGGGTCCACTGCTCTACCCCAATTTACCAAAGCTGGCTTTAACGGCGTGGCTGCTGAAACCTCCATCTTGAGGGAGGAAGGTCTTTCTGATGCTGTCATTCAGACTCTGGTTAGGGCTAGAAAGAAATCTTCCTCTGCCATCTACTATAGGATTTGGAGGTCTTATATTGATTGGTGTGAGGGTGTTTTCTATCCCTAGGGTTTTGGAATTTCTGCAACATGGTCTGGACTTGGGGTTGCAGCTTAGTACGTTGAAAGGGCATGTTTCTGCCCTAGCGGTTTTCTTTCAAAAGTCTTTTGCTCTTCACCCTCTGGTTAAGACCTTTTTCCAGGGGGTTACTCATGTGCGGCCTCCTAGGAAGCCTTTGCTCCCAGTTTGGGATTTAAATTTGGTTCTTTCTGCTTTTCAGGGTCCTCCTTTTGAACCTTTGCAGGATATTGCCATCACTTCCGTTTGTATCGGAGTTGGCGGCTTTGTCCATTAAGGCTCCTTACTTTGAGAGGCATCAGGACAAGGTTGTTTTCCGCTTCAAGCCAGATTTCCTTCCTAAGGTGGTTTCTGCCTTCCATCTTAATCAGGACATTGTTCTACCCTCCTTGTGTCAATGACAAGGAGAGGGTTTTGCATTCTCTGGATGTGAACCTTTGCAGGATATTGCCATCACTTCCGTTCGGTGTGTATCGGAGTTGGCGGCTTTGTCCATTAAGGCTCCTTACTTTGAGAGGCATCAGGACAAGGTTGTTTTCCGCTTCAAGCCAGATTTCCTTCCTAAGGTGGTTTCTGCCTTCCATCTTAATCAGGACATTGTTCTACCCTCCTTGTGTCAATGACAAGGAGAGGGTTTTGCATTCTCTGGATGTGGTTCGCTGTGTGAAGTACTATTTGGTGGCTACTTCTTCCTTTCGTAGGACTGACGTCCTTTTTGTTGTGCCCTCTGGGCCTAGGAAGGGTTTGGCTCCCGCCAAGTCTTCCATTAGTAAATGGATTCGCCAGGCCATTGTTGTGGCCTATTCTGCCAAGGGGAAGGTTCTCCCTTTTCGTGTTACTGCTCATTCCACTCGTGCCGTTGGGGCGTCCTGGGCTTTCCAGCATCAGCCCTCTGTTGAGCAAGTTTGTAAGGCTGCTACTTGGTCTTCCGTTAACACTTTTTCCAAGTTTTACAAGGTTGATGTGCGGGCCTCAGCGGATGCTGTTTTTGGCCGCAAAGTTCTGCAAGCTGCAGTGGTTTAAGTTTGTGCATTGTTGCCTTGTTTTGGATCCCCGCCCTTTATGAACACTGCTATTGGATGTCCCAAGTGTAATGACTATCTGAAGTGGGGTGTGTGACATACTTAGAATAATACCATTTTGTGAATACTCACCTGTAAAATGGGTATTATAAGTATGTCACACACCCCGCTTCACCCCGCCCTTTGGTATTCTGGATACCTTTTTTACTGTTACTGGTTATTTTGGCTCTTCCTGGTCCCTTTACTGCTGTCTTAATACTGGGGAATGAGTGGGAGGTACCAGGTATTTATGGACCGGGAGGGGCTCCCTTTTTTTCATGACATCTCTGCAAGATCGCCCTCTACAGGTCGGTATAACCCAAGTGTAATGACTATCTGAAGCGGGGTGTGTGACATACTTATAATACCCATTTTACAGGTGAGTATTCACAAAATGTTAGTTTTATTTATTGAAATCAGATATTAAAAAATTCTTTACATAGCAAAGTTACACTGCTCCCATGTTGGATATTGGGGTGGAGGAAGACATTGTTAATCTGTACAAAGGATTTAAACTCCTCTAGAGTAACAAAGGAAATGAAATGTCATGGAGTCACATATCCTTTGTCAATAGATTGAAAAAGATTTTCAATGGGTTTCATGGACTGTCACAACCCCACTAGCCATGGAAGAATTCAGGGCTCTTTGAGGGGCATGGAGTCTCAGCTTGTGCTTCTTCAAGGACCTCTTCATGGGATTTTACGTTTAGCTGCATGATATCCTCAGGTTGCAAATCTCAGGCTCCAGTTGCCTTTTGTACTCACTGGAGTTTTAAGGCATACAGCAGGATCGACAAAAAAAGCACAGACTAAGAAACTGGACTTTGGAGGTTGACAGGAACCAAAAGCTTCCCTTGTTTCCTGAGATGAACCTGGTGTTAGGACCTTGGTGCACGATAGGGATCATAGATCTCATATCTGCATAAGAGTTATGTATAGGCTTTGGGTTTGTGCACCTATCTTCTAACATAAACCCCTGGCAGTCTCTGCTTTCACAGTACCAGGGACCAATTCTAGAATCACTGGGCTGTAACACTGGTCTCCCCCACAGCAGGATATGCTGCAGTCCCCACTTGCCATATAACCACTTGCGGCTGTCTACACTGGTGGGAGGGGGGAGTGGAGACAGGTGCTGCAGCTGTTGGATATCAAGGGAAACCGCTTAAAGAGGAGCAATCTCCAGCCTAGAGTCTGATACTCTTGAGCTTGTGGTCTACCTCTTTTAGGTGCATCACAATTTTGGATGCTCCAATGTTTGAAATCACTGGGAAGCTCACCTTTATGCCAATCCCATGCTGCATGTGCTGGCCGTGGTGGCATCCTCATGGCCTGATGCATGCTCTTGCCTGCGACTGGCCCACGTAGGTATGCACGACCAGAGGAAAGGGGCTGCGGGGATGTCTGCCACTCCCCCTCCATCTCCATTCAGCTTTCTATGCCATTTATCAATATGTATGAATAGAAAAACTAATTGGGACAATGGAAATGTATATGGACCGCACCAGCACTAGTATATTTAAGTTTACTGGGGTGTGCTCACTAAACTTGGCGCTAAATGACCACCAGGGAAAGAAAAATGTTTTTTTTTCTAGGGTCCCCACACACCCAGAATATATTAGCACCAAGACAGATGGCAAATAAAGTAATAGGGCACTACCTTTATGATATATAAAAGATAATCAATTTATTAAATTTTTGTACATGATTCTAAAAGACACCACACAATACATATTAAAAACACGTATCACAATACTACAAAACACAAAGACAGGGGGTCAACAGGGTACCACATCAAAATATCAATACATCATAGTTCCAATAAGTATATATCAATGGGGCTGGATAGTTACACTATAAAAAATATATATCTATATATATACAAAATGTGTATCCAAAAGGTGTATATACCATATGTGCAAGAATAATTAATATATATATTTACATAAATGTGCCAATATCATACCAAATGCATCACAATATTAAAGTGCCTGTGCAAAAGAACTTGTGTTATCCAAAATAAGCAATACCAATTTAATCAGTAGCAGCCAGCCCAGAGAGTAGAAAGAGACATGGAACAACCATAGTAACATAAGAAATAAAAAGCATACCACTGGACCTACCCCTGTAATACCCCGCCAACGCGTGTCGCAGTGACGCAGCACTGCTTCCTCAGGGCGACTAAATAACAAAGATTCTAATCCTTCCCTATATATGTCCGATCTGTCCAATCAAAACAATGGTAGCTCCAATCAAGATGAAAGTCTGCTGCACCTGAGTCTCGTCATACCCGCCTCCCCCCCCCACCTCCTCTATCCCCCACACACACGCTCGGTGCAGTGTGGGGCGGCACCGCGCAATCCCCCCAATCACCGCCACACCTGGCCCGGAACAGACCGAGCCAAGCAATCCCGCTGTGCGACGCACCCGGCCGGAAGTGCGCCGCCGACAGGCCTGCGTTCCAGCACTGTCATGCGACGCACCCGGCCGGAAGTGCGTCACACAGCAGTACCAGAGAGGCGCAGCCAGCGATGGAGGGGTCGCCCGGTCCTCCCCCCTGTCTCTCACTCTATCGTTCCCACACAGCACCACAAGCGCGATGCGCATGCGTAAATCTGGGATTTAATACAAATAAAAAATCTGTTTCTTAGACAGTATTTGGTCACTAAGAGCGACAGGGGGGGGGGGGGAGGGAGAAGAACGAGCTGATATGCAGCAGAGGAGGCCCTTATAGAATGCGCCTGCGCGGGCACAGCGCGCCGCCGCCCGCACCCACGGGAGCGAGAGCGCGCACACGCTGACAGGCGCAGAGGGACAGAGAGGACACATAACAGGGAGGAGAAGATATGTTTTAGCTACAGTAACAATAACAATAACATGTACATAATAATCTACATTCATTTTCATAATATCTACAACAGGCATCAAAATATCTATGTATATACAAATGATTAAAGCTCTGGTCTATTATTCCACAATATCTTATTCTAAATTCTAGGGGATGATCTCAAAAAAGGGGGAGATAATTAGTACAAAAGTGGTATTCACTTGTGTGGGTGTGCACAAGTGTACATCCATATATATACGTGTGCACACAATTATGCATAGTCTTTAGCTAGTCACCATTCTCAGAAAGGCTCAATATGGGGCAATTTCAGTGACTCCAACCCTGATACAAAGGGAATATCTAAGTCTCTAAACGGGAAAGCAGACAGGGCATAATGTGATTATGGCCCGATAGGCGGTACCCTGGGTTTACTTTATGCTCATTAATATCCCAATCGAGGGATATAAAGAGGGTAAAAAGAGAAGGGAGGGGGAGGGGGGGGGGGAGGGGAAGGGGGGGGGGGAGGGAGAGAGAAAAGGAAGGGGAGGGAGGGGGGGGGGAGGGGGGGGAGGAGAGAAAGGGGGGAGGGGGGGGGAGAGAGAAGGGGGGGAAGGAGGGGGGAAGGGGGAAGAGGAAAAGAAGAAGAAGAGGAAAGGATAGGGAGAGAGAGGGGAAGGGAGGAAGGAGGGGAAGGGGGAGGGAATGGAAAGAGAGGGAAAGGAGGAGAAAGAGAAGAGAGGGAAAGGCAAGAAAAGGTAGGGGAGGAAAGACAGAATGGCACATATAGATACAGGAAGAGTTTTTTTGTATAGTAGATGGTTTCCATATCCATTCTTCACACTAATGGAGACCCAAACTACATTTCTTCCATCCATGGATCCGATCTTCAACCTCCAAAGATTCAAAATGGTGGTGTGGCTTGATTAGTCCCCTATACAAGGACTAAAAATAATTGTGATTAATAGTGTAATATAAAACGTGTGAAATCATTATTTAATCAACCAAATACAGTGTCTGAACATAATATAAACGAGTGCAAGAAAGGGAGAGACTAATAACCATGTGATATGGTTGTGAGGAGGTGTATATCCTGGGACAAAAACAATACCCACAAACACAAAAGAAAACTAATAAACCTAGGACATCAGATAACAGCCCAATAGTGGAAACAAAGCTAAGTTAAGTGCCCCCTAGAAAAGGTGTAAAGGCCACATCCTCATTGAGGCCCCTAGGGGCCTGTGTGTCTAGGAGGTAGATCCATCTCAGTTCTTGTTGTTGCAATTTCCGTTTGATGTCCCCCCCCCTCGGTCCCAACCCAACCTTCTCTATTCCATAATTTTCAGACATCCATAATCACTATTGTGTGCCTCTAAGAAGTGCTGGGCAACTGGTGTAACCGTCTTGCCCTGTTCCATGTGTCTGGCTGCCAAACGTATGCTAGACACATGGGCCTGCAATCTAGCTTTCAGAGCATTTCGTGTTTCTCCTATGTACATCTTTGGGCAGGAGCACCATAATGCATAGACTACCCCAGTAGAACGACAGTTAATAAACTGTTTGATTTTGAATGTCCTACCAGTTAAAAGGTTACAGACGACTTTATCCTTAATCATATGTGGGCAAATTGTACATTTCCCACAGGGGTAATTGCCTATTATACTACTTTGTTCAGTCAGCCAGTTAGATGTTCCTTTGAAATGGCTGGAACACAAGATATCCCGAATATTAGGTGCTCGCTGTGCAAGCATACGGGGTCCCCCATGTATCCACCTCCCAAGATCCGGATCTGTCTCCAATATACTCCAGTGTTTCTGTAAGATACGACGGAGGTTGTCCCAATCCCGATTATATCGGGTACAAAATCTTATCTGTGGAGTACACGGTTTATGTTTCTTAGGTATCAATAGGTCATCCCGGGTCCTGGCCGCCGCTCGGTCCCGGGCCCTCCTAATCACTGATTTTGGGTACCCTCTATGTTCAAAGCGCTGGCTTAATTCCATAGTCTGTCGTAGGAAATCTTCCTCACCTGAACAGTTTCTACAGGCCCGCAGAAACTGACCGATGGTATCCCATTCTTAAGGGGAGTAGTGTGGAAGCTTTTATAGTGAAGTAGAGCGTTAGTAGATGTTTCCTTACGGTATAAATCTGTCTCAATCTTACCATCCTCCAAGATGTTAATATATAGATCGAGGAATGTCACCTGATTTTTTGAAAACTGTACTGTAAGATAAATATTGAACGGGTTACTATTAAGTACATCAATAAAACAGTTCAATTCCTCCTCCGTACCCTGCCATAGCATAAGGATGTCGTCCAAATAACGATACCAGCCCAATATATGGCAACAATGTTCCGCTAAATCTCCTGAAAGACAACCTCACGCTCCCACCAACCCAAAAAAAGGTTTGCTATTGAGGGGGCACAACGCGCCCCCATAGCTACACCACAGGTTTGACGGTAATATGTGTCATCAAATACAAAAAAGTTGTGCGACAGCACAAAGTGGAGTAATTTTAAGATGAAGTCTTGTAGGGAGCGTGAGGTTGCCCCAGTCATACCAAGAAAGTATTGGCAAATGCGGAGTGCATCAGCGTGTGCAATGTTCGTATATAGTGATTCCACGTCCATTGTTACCACAAGGGTATCTCTTGGTATATATAAAGAGTTTAATCGGGTAAGTAGATCCATGGAATCACGTATATAAGATGGTAAAGTCAAAACATAAGGTTGGAGATGATGGTCTATCAATATACAAGCTTTTTCTGTAAGGCCCCCGATGCCCGCCACAATCGGTCGTCCAGGGGGGCATCGGGGGTTCTTATGGATTTTTGGTAGTAAGTAAAAGGTTGCTACAATTGGGAACTCCACAACCAAAAACTCAAAC